>CAMXCT020001496.1:42500-149347 GCA_947184155.2 Cladocopium goreaui
CAGCAATGTCAGAACGGTCTGAAAAAAGCAGGAAGGTAGTGGAGCGGCGCTTCAAAATGAGAAATGGTCTCAACCAGAAAACAGAGACAAAACCGAAGACTGCAAGCTCAGTGCACTTGAACAGCAAATGCATGCCCGGAAGTGCTCCGATATTATGCCCGAAGTGATATTTGGAGGAAAGGTAAACACTCCTCAGACAGTAATTAGCTCTGACAATGCCTGACTTCAGAAAGCGTACGTCTCATCCAAACCTGGATGATTGATGATGATTGAATGATTGGAAATGGCCCTGCCTTGCGTGTGCGTGCGCGAAGAAGTAGCCAGAATATCCCGCAGAGATGCTTCTCAGGACGTCCGACGGACACTGGCGGCCAGACTTTTGCTGAGGAATAACATGGAATAACCAATTCTGACAGCTTCCACGTCCAGGTACCGTGAGTTCTCAATATCCCAAGCCGTTCGGGACAGCAAAGAACTGGGCAGGTAGGCCCTACACCAACAGGTCTGCACCTCATTGGCACCAAAGTCCAACCTGTAGACCTGGGCTGTGCGGAATCTCAGATCATCTCAGACTCATGATCTTCAACTACTGCAAGGTGGATAGGTGATGTGCTACTGGTAGGTTGACTCTATTTTCCAGGCATATGGTTCAAAACATCATCCCAACCAAGATCAAACAGGATATGTCATTGGATTTTCTTAAGATATATATATATACATATGTTACATGTATATTATATAATATATGTGTATATGGATTTTTGTTGGATAGGCCACGAAGCTTTGAGACACTGACGGTGATATTCCATTCCGCTAACATTGGCCTTGGTCGCAAACCATGGCAGGGTCAAGCTCCCAATACATCCCAATACTTTAAACACCAGAAACAAAGCAGATTTCGTGCATGGACCCTAGGTGTAGTAATTTTCTCCGGACTGGATTGAGTGGAAGGAAACGGAAGATAGTTCCTCTGCTAAGTTGCTTGCTGCAAGTATTGGGCCAGGTAGGTGTTAAGAACTTTGAACTGCAACCACGACAAGCTTCCAATATCTTCTGGCCGGTAAATCGTCCATAGACATTTTGCGGGGCATGCGGCTTGGCTCTGGGATTTCGACGAAAGGAGATCCAGCTGCAAGGTCCGTCTGGGATGGTCTCGGCGCCACTCATCAAAACCCTGCGACGACTGCAGATTCCCCTGGGATTTTGGTTGAGATTCTCAGCTGGATTATGATGGATGATAGATAACTATAGGTTCACTATATTGGGATGTTGATTATGATGGATTATGATGGATTATGGATGATAATCCCCAATATAGTGAAGCTAAAAAAGGACATCGAAGTGACCAACTCTGAAGAATTCACGACTTTGCATGGCTTTGTAGTAGACTCAAATACACACATATACAAACTTGGTGATTTCTGCTCAGAAGATTCAAAGGTCATGCCTCAGCTTTAGTGGACCTGAGAATCTTTATGAAAATGAAAGGTCTGTCCATGACAAATACTTTTTGAAACCAAAGGGAGCAATAGTGGCACAAGGACAGAGGAAGCTCCCGCAAGACTGTAATACAAGGACTGAAGCCCCGAAATATCAGGACAATTAACGTAAAGGGCCGTAGAACTCTGAAGAATCTGAATGTAAGTGCAGCAACACAACATTGATGAACATATGATGAACATATGATGAACATATGATGAACATTGTCCTACATCATGCAGAATCATGCACCACATTATGGATGTTTGTTCCCAGCCAAGGGCGCCTCTATCAGAACTTCAGAGGGACTCTCCTGTCTAGATCGGAAAGCATTCGACGTCGTATACTGTCGCAATCGTCTGCCAACCGAGTCTGACTGAAGCACAGAGAGATGGTTGAAAGGTGTTGAAAGGTTGAAATTGGGTTTCAAGAACCTGGCATGTTAATATTTTTGGCATCCGCCACCAGCTAACAGCATGACTGGCTTTGCGATATCTTACGATTCTGCAGTCTACAGGCCCTGCCAAATTCGTTTGTGAGACTTAGAGCAGTGTCCTCCACCACTTCTCGGCAACGCCTGCCAACCAGCCTCAATAAAATGTCACAGGTGTAGAAGCAATTTACACTGTCAATGCTGTCACTGAATCACTCAACCTGTGCCCGTATGCTTTCAAGAAAATCTTAAAAAATCATTGCTCTGATCCAGTTTTTGAATCGCTTGTTGTATGGCGGACAGGTGCACGAATCCGATGCCGCAAAGATGTTGATGTTCTGGCAAACATAGGCGCGGACTTTCGCACGCTTCCCACCGGAGGCTCCTGACACTCACTGACAAATGCGTATGGTCGGAAATTGAGGAACACGGAGACGTCAAGTTCATATGTTATATATATATATGTTACAAGTATGCCGCATAGCTTTTTTTCCCCTGATGCACCCTTGTTCCTCATGGCCCTGTTTCATATCGTCTCACCCTATCTCGTTCTCTAGCGGCTCTGCACTATATAAGTGTACCAGGCTCTCAAACACCTGTTCCCCACCTGTAGCACCTGTCATCACTTGTGCACTATCAGTGCTTTAGCGTAGTTTAGGGATTGTTCTTCGGGTTGCAGGATCAGATTCTGCCATAGAATGGAGGCAACGTGAACAGGTGCCCAAATGGTACAACACATTATGAATTTTCATGAATTGTCGGCCTTTTCAAGCTTTCGTTGTGAATGGGATACCATTGGGATACCATTACCTTGATCCACCAAGACAGTCTTTCTCTGAATTCAACAGGTGCACTTGAAAGATCTTAACCGGCTCAACTTACAAGGAGCTGTCCACCTAAAAAGATGCTACATCCAAAGAGATGCAAATTCCAACAACACAATGGCGATTGAATTCGACCATCCATGGAATTAGTTCTCATCCCAGCCAGAGTGAGCTTTGAGGCAAGTCATCCCACATAGAAAACGCCTCGTCATCTTCAATAGGATTTTCGCTCATTTTAGACCTCAGTGGCCAAAGAAATCTAGGGCCAGGGCAAATAGACTCGAACATGTTTGAACCAGACATCCTCCTACCTGAAGAACGCAAAGCAGACAAATGTTCAAAAGGAATCTGTCCAGATTCACTCGAAACACAATGGGTGGACTTCTGCTGTGGTCGAAAGGGCTCAGCTGTGAGATTATGGTGAAGAAACCAAGACATACCAAGACGTTCAAGTCAAGGCATCTGTGAAGGATCAAAGAAATTTTCTAGCAAGGCTGCCCACGGTTCAAGCCTCCCTGCAAGTACTGCCTGCTCGGCTTCTGGTTTCTTGGACAATCCCAATGGTAGCGAACAATGTAAAGAAACTTGGAATCAGGCTTGCAAAATGCCTCAAACATGAACACAACCTGTTGGGAGACAAGAAAACGTAAAATGCCTCTTCTCCACACTTCCAAGGTCTTTGAAGGGTCACAAGTCAAACCATGTTCACTAAAGTTCACTACCAAGATTCTCCTCTGACCAAGCTTGGAAACTCAATACAAAATACTGCCGGACCTCCAAACATCCTCAAACCATGTCAAAACCTTGCGTCCCACAAAACCAATATATGCAGCATTACCAAGAAAAACTTGGTATGATTAATCATGCATGATAATTACAATGTGATGCATAATATCATGATATATCTTATCTTATTGATTCTAATATTGATTCACATTGTGTCTATGTGTCCGTCCATCATCCCTTTCACAAGTGGCTGCCATTTTTGGGCGTGGCCCTTTGGGTCTATACAGTCGCGGCCGTGCACGGCGAAGCGAGGCACTCCGGGGAGTGGAATCTGTCAGGAGAATCACTTCAAAGATCTTCAAAGACTGTCGCGCGCGTGGATGCCTTCTCGGAAGTGTCAGACCAAACGCCCATCAGGCTCTACCTGACTGACTCTACCTCTTTAGCATGTGGGTGGTGCCACTGCCAATGTAAGACACAGATTAAACTCCTTAGAGTTGAGATGTTAGTGTATAGTATTATAATTAATGTATTATATAGTACACTCCAGCGACTCCCGTCAGTGAGAAAGGTATGGAAAAGCAAGCCGTTTCGACAAAGAAACCCTAAGAAACATTTTCTATGCAGTGCACGATCTTTCTTGGGGTTCTGTATGGCATGGTATCTCATGTTGCATTGTCTGTGTAAAAAGGTATTCACTTTAGATCACTTTAGTCTGTGTCCCTGAAGATCCTTCAAGATGCCTGTAATTGTCTGCACTTCAATAAATGAGTAGTGAAAAGCCTTCAGATATCAAGTTGGTTGGTCATACTTCCAAGGAGAAATTATACAGCGGAATATGTCAAAAATGCGGCCGTAGGGGCTGCCGATGCGGTCAGATCTATCCTACAGCAAACCGAATGCACAGCTCCGGGTGTTCATTTCCACTTTCGCTTGTTTTCCTGGGGTCTTCGGTAACCCCGAAAAAACACCATGCATTTGGTCGGCGGAGGAAAAGACGGCAACGGGGCTCCGCCGGGCTGCCGACTTACTTTTTGGGTCAACTTTCACCCTCTCACGCTGTCAAGCAGAATTGCTCACAGCATCTCACAGCAATATCGAGTCTTACAATGCGCTGCAAGTGGTCAGCAAAGCAAAGAAGTTGCTTAGTTGGCCTTCCGAGTGATTCATCGTTTCAAAAGATGTCTTAAAAGATCGCCTCTTCCCCAACTAGTGCTGAAGCACACCCCTGGACGGGATCAAGGACTGTGACAACACGTGTGACATACTGTGTCTAGGACTCGGAACACCACGGACTTCATCAGAGCCTGGGTTTTTGGCTCGTCTCTACGTGCTTTGGACCATTGCAGTGGCGCACTTTCCAGATGTCCTCGATGCCGCGAGAGAGTTCATCAGCGGCTCCATATGGCATGCCGTTTCAGGCGCTGCAGCTGGCTGCATGGAAGACGGGGCGGCCACCAGAATGACCAACGGCATTCAGTGGCCCCCAACTGCGCGCAAGGATCGGCAGCTGCATCCTGTCCATCTGTCCGTGAACTAAAGTCCACTTTTTGCGAGCCAGGCAGCACAGAAATCAACCAAATAATTAAGGAGAAGCAATCGCAACCTTTTGAAAAACAATGGAAATCACAAAGACTGGAATCTGGCATGTGATATGATCCCCATCTAACGCAATTTCATAGAGGCTGGAAGGGCCGCAATGATGTGTTGGTGTAGTGAGACGTGACTGTTGCGATGCTATGCAGTAAGTTTGCCCTTCTGTTCAAAGCTGTATCAGCCAATGTTGGTTTTTATCAGAGCTTAGGTATCCTGAGCACAGTTTGTCAAACGCCTTTATCGAATTTGGGCTTAATAATTAATGTTGTGTTTATCGATGTTGATCCATCATTCAATTGATACTTTTTGACTGAATGGCTAACATTCCATAAACAAGACTGGTTGTTCTGCAGTCGTTGCTTCTTGCCTGTACCAGCAACCGCTGCATTGGAAATCTTTGCCAGACCTCCCAACGGATTCTGAATTAAGAAGGGTGCCAAGGTCGGAAGATTGACACAGTGTGCAATATTTCGCGCTGGTAAGGTGAGGTGCAAAAGAAATCCTCACACTGCCCGCAGGGCCGCGAGATACAGAAAAATCAGAAAATGGCAATGATTTTCAGCACGTGGGTATATCATGCATCATCTGGTTATGAGCCCAAAAACATGTGTGAACACGTGGCAACATATGTCAACATATCCAAAATATTCCAAGATTGTCCAAGTCTCACCAGTGCATCGTACTGTGCCTCTACCATCTGGTCAACAAGGGGACCGGAAATGATGAAACCCTCAGCCTATCTCTTGATCCAGGACCTAGGAGAGGTTGCTGCTCTGTTACCCTCCCCTGGCCTAGGTCCGCTCAAACTGAGCAGAAATCAGTTGTTCAGTTGATGTGAGAACTTTTCAAAGGGATATTGTTCGCCAGAAAACAGCGAATTATTTTTTGGATATTTTACCTGTTTTAGCAACTTTCTTTGGATGTCCCTTTGATCTGGCCGATCTAGTCGTCACAAATTTCACCTGGCAGGTCATCGAGGCACATCAGGCCAAAGTCAATTCTGTCGCAACATCACAGGTTTGGGGGTTTAATCCAGATTTAATATGTGTTTAAATAGTGCCATTTTGAAGAATTTCAAAATCTATAGTCTATAAAGATGTTTATAGTTTATCATAGTTTTCCAATTTTTGTCCATATCTTTCCATATCTTTCCCTCGGTTTTCCACATCTACCGATGGGACAGTGCACTTTCGCCTGGCGGGATGGGGGCCGAGCCCCCAGCTGTTGTTCAAAGTGGCCCAGCTGGCGCCTTGGGCCTTGGTTGCCGTTCCCATGGATAGCTCGAGTTTAGGGGTCTGAATCTCTCTAAAATTCTGATGATATATGTGTGTTGAGTCCTAAAATACCAAAAAAACAACAAGGCAAATTCAGGACCAAAGTTTCTGGAGCTGCTGAAGCTGTGAGTGGTTTTCTCTGAGATTTGAATATGTGGGTTTCTTTGTTTTTTATGGTGCCTTTCTTTTTTTCCTTGAGGAAATATTTTGATTTTGGCACAAATGTTCTGGGCTTGAAGCAGATCGTGGGGCCAGATGAGTACTTGTTGAAATGGCTCAGATCAGACAGCAGATGAAAATGAATTGGGGTAGGTTCTGGGGTGGCGTGATTATATTACATTTAATGTATATATATATTATATATTATATATTATATATATTATATATTATATATATATATATGTATTTGATACTCAAGTAGTGATGTGACATTAGTGTCTCATTCCAGTGCACGAGAAGCAGCTTTGGCTCCCTGCTAAGCTCTCCCTGTGATCCCATGTGGGTTTGGAGCTTCCAAGAGCTTCGGGCGCAGAAGCAAGCTGGGTGCCTGTCCAAAGGCTCATATCAAGGTACTCTCAACACCCAACATATGAGGATAAGGCTTTCAGCAAAGCTTTTCAAAAACAGCTGCTTAGAGGAGTATCTGCTGTTACCCCGCCACTGTACACAGTGGCTCTTTGGAATAAATATATAACCTATGATAATGCCATTTCATAATTTTCATATCTAAATACGGCACAACATAGTAACAACATTGTTGGATATTGAGCATAGCGCCCACAAGGTTAAGAGGCAAAAAAAATGGTGGTGGCCAAAGATTGTAAGTTTCAACCCACGGCCCACAACCAAAGTTCTGATCTTTATTCCTAATGACCTGCCACTCCGAGACTCCCTACTGGCATTCTTTGACTAGCCCACGCCAGGCACGCCAAGCAATCAACACAGCGACAATGATATATATATATATATAATTATATATATATTTATTATATTATATATATATAATTAATTAACTCACATCATTTCACAAATTACTTGACGACAAAACACAATTTAGAGCTTTCACCTGCCCCCCGGCCTTTCGTACTGCAGGGTTTTGCTTTCTGAAGTTGATGTTAAATCCCTGGGGATTTTGACCGCTCAAATCGGTTTATGAAATTGGATGTTTTTACTTCGTCATTGTGATCATATTGTGATCCCCAAATGGCTTTACCACATAGGCTCCTGGTCCCTGCGGCATCCTGCGGCACCTCAGCTAAAGTGACACAGGTGGAACATGTGGATGTGCGCCTTCGTTGTTCTTCCGACCTTAGCTGAGCCCCCATCACTTTTGGGAATTCCAGATGACAAAAAATCTAGATGATAGATGCATAAATCTACTCATGAGGATGACATAGGATGGCTTTCAGTGCCTGTCTGGGTTGCTTCACAGCCCACCTCTTCCACAATCAAAGCTCCTGTTGAAATGTTGCAAAAAAAGACAAATCGCGAACTAGCAGATGCTGGCCAAGAAGCTTCTCCAAATACGGGGAGAGGCCTTACATCTTCAAAGACACAAGGAGTGGAACACTGCAAAACACCACATCCAAGCCGGAGCGTGGTAAATGCTCATCGAGGATCAAGAAGCCAGACATGACTTATCTAAAAATGCATTACATATCATTACATTGTATACATACGACTATAGTGGTTTTTGAAGCATAGAATCTCACAATTTCCATGTCAATATTTACAGTCCATATTCCACGGCTATGCCTAGCCTGGAAAGAGAGCTCCTGTCAGCCTGCAGTCTTGCTGCAAGCATCCTGCCTTCAATTACTTCGTATGCGGGACTTGAGACAGATCAAGATTTGATGGTCTAATTAATGCCATTTAATGCCTAACAATGTCTAACATTGCTCACACGTGAAGCTGCTGTCAAGCAACTCATAATCTTCTGATCCTGGTGGTTGCTCAACATCTCCAGGATGGTCTGTTCCGTCTTCACTATCTTCACTACCTGGAACGCAACAGATTCACATCGCTTCACAGCATTTGTCACGGAGGTCCACTGATCCCAGTAGTGTGAGCAGCGTGAAGCGATGCTTTCGAGGCAGTGTCAGTGGACTTGTGTTCACGTAGAGTCCAAGAAAAGCCGTATCTTCGCCCAATCTAAAAGAAAATCTAGAGATATCTAGAGAATTCTAGAGATATCTAGAGATATCTAGAGATATCTGTTCAGGTTTCTCATGGTTTCTCATGATCCAAGCTTATTGCCCTCATCGGTGCGCCTGGTTGCTGTCGGCGACTGTCTCTGCCTGCGCCTGGCTGAGTCGTTGCCTCACCATGTCCAAGTCGGTAAAGACATCAAAATCCTGGCACAGGGACAGCCATTCAATAATACCTGGGTAAATTGTAATATTTCACTAACCTGAATTAAGGCCATTTGGGGATGATTTCCCTTATTAACCATGATAATACCTGGGAATAACACCTGGGATGTGAGGGGTATTGAGGGGTCCTCTGAAAAAAACCTTCTGCTAATACTGTATATTCATGTCTATACTGTACAACTGTCAAGTATCACTAGACTTTTCCAGATGGTTTCCTCGTTTCCACATGTTTCCACATGTTTCCACCACCGATTCTTCGAGCTTGGTGCGACCATTTAAGTGACCTCTGTCAACGAAATATCCAGCAGTGGAATCTGCTATCCTACTGTGCGGTCCCTGCAGTCCTTGTCCTGTGCCTGGGGCAAGTGAAATTCTGGAATCTGCGGCGCAGCTTCGGATCAGTCACAAAGAAATCCCTGGCCCTCACCTTCTGAGTGTCTCAATTCTGAATGATCGCAGCCAAGAAAATGTTCTCAGGAAACAAAACTCACCAAGCATTCAGACTTGGTGGACGATTATATATATATATATATGACAAGTCTTCCCTTCTGAAATACCCTCGCCATCCCTCGCCTACTATCGCCTACTCTTCCAGTGTGTGTAGGATCAGAAAGATACAGAAGGTCAAGGGATCACTGCGGCCTCTCCTAGCCCTGTTCAGATCCCTATGCCCAATGTCACCTCCTCTGGCGTGAACGGAGGGTTAGATGGCTGCAAATGAGGTCTTTGCGGTTGTTCCTTTGGAAGACCCACCTCAGATACCTCAGGAGCTTGACGTGGCGAATTGATGCGAGTTTTACAAATGTGAAATGATGTACAGTAAACCTAAACATACCTAAACATGTCGACAAGCTGTCTGATGGATCTACACATGAAGGACGAAAATGATTCCGCTGTTACTGGAAAGGCGAGGCAGATCCTATATCGTTCTCCATGCAACGTGAAGTGTGGGATATTGTTGTGGGAACGCGATGGAATGTCTAAAAAAACATCCAGGTGTCACTGGGGTCATGGTGCACTGCAGGCTTCTTGCAGAATTTCACACAATGCAAACTTCATGAACTCTGATGGGATTTACGATGATCTATGATGATCTATGAGAACAATGCATTCATGGACACAAAATACGCAAGTAAGTACTTGAACTCCATTGAAATCACATCAAGTCGGTGCACAAAGATCCACATCCTTGTGGCCATGAAAGTTATCCAAGAATATCCAAGATCACTAGATATCACTAGGCCAAGCTGACCAAGCTGTGGAGAATCGCAAAGACCCTTGTGTTGGCCAACTCTGACCCGACACCCCTAAGGCCACATGCCTCAGAATCTTTCACCTTCTGCCCTTCGTTGATCAAAGTCTCAGCATTCAACAGTACATCAAGATACAACAAGTCAGTCAGAAGTTTCGCCAAGTTTCCAGCCAGCAATTTCAACACTGCAGCGCTACCAAATAGGACAAATTGCAGGCTTCTGAGTCTCCGAACCATTACCGCCTTGAAGAGAAGTGAGCCAATCTTACCTTTGCCTCAGGGGGCTCAGGATGAAGCCCCAGTGGTCGTCTGACTCTATGGATTTTGCAATGACATTGGAAGAAATATGTCAGACATGTTGCTTAAAAATTCAAGCAAGAATGCTTGAAATGCTTGAACACGGTGAAAAAAGACAGGAGAATGCAAGTGCTTGAGTGACGAATGAGAGCTCCAGTGTCATGTCAGTTGTGGTTGTGTCCGTCAATCCCGCAATATCTCAATGACTTCACCATAACTTCGCGGCGGCCTTCAGTGATCTCATTGTTCGTGGCGTGCAAGTGCACAGGTGCCTGGCGCGGAAAACTCAGGATAGATATGATATGAATGGATATGACAGGATTAGACAATGGACGATGGACTGATGAATTGGATGAATTATGAATTGATGTCAGGAATTCTGCTCGAAAGAGTCGCATGTTTGGTAGGAAAGCCAACCATCATCGACAATTGCTTCTCACCTTCCAGGTCTCAATTGTGATGGGCCCTGCTTATCCATACCCACCCCCTGCACTGACGTCGCCTCCCATGAAAAATTATAGAATCCCAAGTCGTCACTTGGCTCAGGAGTCATAGCCTCAATGTAAGGTAATCAAAGTTTGGTCCTAATTCACCTTATGGACTGCAAAAGGTACACGAACGAC
The DNA here is from genome assembly GCA_947184155.2 of Cladocopium goreaui. NCBI lineage: Eukaryota > Dinophyceae > Suessiales > Symbiodiniaceae > Cladocopium > Cladocopium goreaui. The sequence continues at coordinate 53,377 of CAMXCT020001496.1, forward strand.
AGTAAAGATTGGCATATCATATCATGACATCTTCAGGACCGTAAATGTTGCAACAGTGAGTCAGTGAAGTTTATATATTATATGTCTATATGATATCCTGATATCCTCAACAGGTGTTGTCCATAGTTTTCCATGGTTTTTCTATGTTTTTCTTCTCAAACTTTGAAATCATCACAGCATCGCCACTGGGCTCCTGGCAGGTGGGAGTGCAAACCTTGACACCTCACGATCCAATTCAGGAGCATCTAAGGGTTGATAACCTCAGCGGGCGCCAAATTCGCAAAACTCACAGGGATGAAGAATTGTTATGAAGAATATAGCTCAGGAAGAATTAGCAAAACAACAGGCTTCATATTAGCAAAACTCTCATTAGCATATCGGCAGGCTTGTTATGAAATGTTATGAAGGATTCGTTCTGATCGAGAGTGAGAATTCCTGAATCATCCTGAATCTATTCTATTCAGACCACACAAGATTCCTTCCGAAAACATGTGGCTATGAGCCAAAAGCCCCCGGATGGTACCCCAAAATCACTGGTTTATGGATGTTTATTTCCCCAGCCATATTTTCATAGGTAACTTGACCCATCCGGAGTGCACGTATCGGTGACGGGCCGCACGGAGTGCACGGCGGAACTGGAGCATCACCGACAACCTAAGGCGATTGCGCCGTTTTCTCATCAGACCTCTCCAAATCCCCACTTCAAACTGCCATGAACTGCCTATCTTTGTGGCGAAATCCATGGTTTGGGAAGGTGTTCATCAAGTCTTTGGGTATGTGTGCGAAATCTTTGAATCAAAGAATGTTGTGGAGTCCATAGGAACACAGGATAGAACAGGTCAATATCGGAGCCATTCGGAGCCACATGCCGATATGATCCGATATGCATCGCTTGGCATCCCTTGGCACTCTGAGGTCACAACCATTACAATCAAGGCCAAACTATCGGTTTAATCGACTAGATCGCCCAAGTTGCCCGACCCGGCTGCTGATCCTAAATTAGCCACCAGATCCGCTGGCGTTTCATGGATGTCAAGCAATGCAACGAATTCAGCAGAGAACAAGCGGCAGAACAACTTCAAAGGCAACTTTGGGAAATTGCAGCCTCAGTCCCGGAGTCAGGAGCTCTTATCCAGATTTGATCTGGTTCGATCTTTATGATAAAAAACACAACCAGAATTTGGAGCATATTTGCCACAGTTCAAAGGGGTATATTCAGTTTGATATTCGGGGAGCAGTTGGCGTTCAACAGTGCCTTGAAAACTAGGCCTGCAACATGAGTTTCACTCAATACTGCCTTACTGCTTCCGTACTGCCTCTACTTACTCTGGCTGCTCTTGCTCCGGAAGCCAACACATCAAACTTACGCTGACCACAACAGCTGCCCAATGGAAGAGAAACCTGCTCAAATCATGATCAACCTGTAGCTCCAAACTAACTCTGTGGATCTGTGGTGCCTTGAAGAAATCGGAAAGGACTCCATGTGCACTTTTCCAGAAGTCCTCTCAAGATAAGGAAGTTCAACGCTCTGTACTGTTGCTACAGCTTAAATTTGTCCAAGCAATGCTTGGAGGTTCCACAATGTTCCATCCCACCTTCAAAGCATCCAGAGTGACTCGCCGGGTTCCCTCAAGGTTCTGAGATCTTGAGGGCATGAACCACGAGTGGTCCATGGATGTCCATGGCACTTGTACCATCATTTTGTTGCGACTATAGTACTATAGTCTTGGGATGTTGCCGGGGTATACTACTACTAACTGCATAGCAAGTAATTTGCGAATAGCACAAACAAAGCCTCAAGGCCTGTCCTGCAGAACCACACGGTGGATCAATCTTTTCTGACTGTCACAGAGGACAGTGGATTCTTTCTGTTGAAACCACAGCTTCATATCTGACTTGGGTAAATCGGTAAAACCATCCGCAACATCAAACCACCATTCCCTGGATTTACGGTGGCCAAGTATGCCAACAAAGTACTTCCCCAACCAGGACCATAGCGCAGTGTCTCTGGGTGTCCTCAGACTGCTTCTTGGGCATTTCCAAGAAGGCAAACCTTTCCGATGCAACAGGTATCTACTGTCAAGTCGATGGAAGAGTCACGGAAAGTACTTGATTGTTTGATCTATTATGAAGACTCTTGATGATGTGAGGGAGGTAATGAACACGTTCTGAAGGGCCAGGCCGCTCAAACTTGCTTCCTAAGAACATGCTGCATGAAAAGATATCAAAAGATTGGACTGGCAAAATCGAGCGAATCGAGCAAAGGAACCAGAACTATCAGGGCATTGCCTGCGCTGAAAATAGGCACCGTAAGTCTTTGCAGGTTCCCATCCGCTGTCGGGCCACTTCGAGGCGTTGAAAGCTGGACCACTGGCTGCAGCAACTGCTGGGAAGTTTCCTCTCGCAGGGCAGCTCAGCGGTGTATACTGTTCAGATCTGTTCAGGTTGGGAGCAAGGGTTCCAAGATGGTTCGAGCATCAGTATCAGATAGTATCAGTGTGATCTTGCAATCATTGTTCCGAGAATGTACTTCTGAAGAAACTTCTGCACGATTGATTCAATGACTACGTAGTCATGATTCATCCTTCAGTTCATAGACATAGTTGCGATGGAATTGCTGACCCTAATGCCTGCGCAGAAGTAATACATACATACAGTAAATGCAAGCATGGCTTGGGCCACCTAAATCTGTAGAGGCCTCAAACTGAATATATCTATAACATGAGATAAGAACCATTCGAATCCAATTGAAATATTGATTTCTTGTAAATGTAGCAGGAACTTTGCACAAAGTCTCTATTGCCAACCTGGCGGTAGGCCATGCTGACGCCAATCGCTGGAGCCTCGTGAAAGCATGTTGACCCGCAAAGCAAAGCATACCAATCAAGTACATAGGCTATGGATGGCTATGGGCTATGGGATTCCAGTGCGTTCACAACTGCAAGAAATTTCGTTTAAAAAAATAATCAAGCCTCTCACAAAGGTCAGTAGACAACATCTAAAATCATATAAAATCATATAAAATCATATAAACATCACGAGAAAAATGATGGGAGACTTTTTGTTGGGACTTCGGCCAGCCAGCCAGCCAGCCAGCACCTTGCGAAGCATTTTTGGCCATGAAGGTCATCTGTCCAAAGAAGTCGCCAGAGAGGCGGCACAACACCTGCCAGACTGGTGACCAGGGGCACCTTCACAGCCCATCCCCATCCCTAGGGAACCCAAAACGGATAGATCCAGCCACTAAACCAGACTTTATACAGGTGTAATAGTGTAATTTGATGTAATTTGCTCATTTTGAGTCATGGGAGATTCCGTATCACTGGTAGATAACCCCAGTTAATCCCAGTTATATATAGATGGTGGCATTGATTCATAATATGCGTAACTCCATTTTTGAAATAGGAGGGGCCGCCACTGTATCACACGCCCAGCCTTTTTGGCGATGATATCCAACTGGCCGCCATCCAAATAAAGTCGAGCTATGGGTAGAGACAAATCCTGGATGGCATAATCTAGCGGCACAGGAGACATCAAGAGAGATTCATCTAAAATATCACCTGCAAAGTAGTGAAATTAGCATCTCAGTTCTTACAGTTCTTAGGTTTTAGATGGTTTTAGAGTTCAGATCCATGAACTATGAAAGAGTATGGAAAATGCTTCATATTCGACATCCGTGAAATTCAATGAGTCTGTCCTCGTAAGGCTCTTCGTCTGTAAAGCTTTTGACATCTCCCTGGCAGCCCACAGCTGGAATTGTACAAGAGCGTCCCACGCTGCAAAAGGAACGTCTGCAGAATATCCTAAACATGTTACATGTGACAAAGATTGTATATATATATGTCAAATGTACGTTGTCTGGGAGCTTATGGTCACACACACAGCTATCAAACATCCGTGAGATTAGACTGATCCAACGTTGAAAAAGTGACACGAGCACACAAGTTTGTAGATGTCCATCCCATGTCCATCCAAGATGCCGACCACACAGGGCAATGCCACATTTTGTAGCCACCTTGTGAACAGACGCGATTCTAAGCACCGCCACAAAGCATAGCAAGCTATGGTTGAGAACTAGAAAGGACCAAATGCTTGAATCAACTCAGTTCTTAACCCAAATATACCTATACTATCCTATAATCCTATACGTAATCCTACATATATAGCGAAGTTCTTCCAGTCACAATGTTCATGGGATCTCAGAACTACGCAGCAGATCTAAGCAGCTGGCACGGTGAAGTTTCCACCATCGAAGTATCTGAGCTCTTCCTGAAGCTGAAACAGTTGCTGAAGGACGTTTAGGTTTAAGTTGGTGAAGTGAAAAGAGAATGTGCCATGAATCATTCACAGCAATCAAATCCGCAATCCTGAAAAAAGGGATCAAAAGGGTGTCTATTCTACCATGGTCGTCATCCTCAGCATCCATATCATCAATCAACATCGTTGTCATAATCATCAGAAGAATCAGCACTGGTTGCCACACATCAAACCGACCTCTATGATATGTTGTGCTATACCTATACAATATATTAGGAGGTTTCCTAAAATAGGGGTACCCGGGGTACCCATAAATATCCCTAAATTAATCATGCATCATTCATCATCCAACTATTGGGGACCCCCATTTTAGGAAACCTCGGCCTTGGCCCCTGCCCAATGTACCTCACCCCCGCGCCATGCCAGAGCCCGTGGCTGGGCAAGGCCCAACAAATCATGGGCTTCAGCCTGGAGATCTCGATTTCAGCATGTAACATGTAATGTGGGTAAAACAATGCCATAAACCACCCATGACTGGGAATTGTTTATACATGTTTATACCACCTATTTATGGTGATTTTAATCTCTTCCACAACTAGAAATACTGTAGCAGCTGTCTTGACCCCAGCCTTGGCCACGCCAACGTCAAGCCTCCAATAGCGACACATCTTGGATGTACGGAAACATCAACAAAATATGCTAGGTAAGGAGTGCTTGTGCCAGGAATCTTATCTGTATGACTTCAAAGTCATCCAAATCTCTTGAGATTTGATTGGGGGGCAGAATGAGCTCACATTTGATGGGATTGAAGCTTTGGACATCATCAAACTATAGGATATTTGAACGGAAGCTTCACTATTAATTAGTCCCATTCAGTCTTTAATCCAAGCTGTCCATGATCTTATTGGATTCTTGCGGTAGGACCATCTCAATTTCTCAAGTACCCCTCTGTGACCACTGCCTCAACCGCTGCTGATGCGCTGCTTGCCTGAAAGCATGTCGACAGCAAAAAGGTAGCTCCAGTGAGGGCATATTTGTATGCGCAATTCACAGTCCAGAGACATGGAGAAGATTGAACTATGAGTTTATAAGTTAGTCCAATCAGTGTTTCAAGGATAATCATGGATCACAACACATCACAACATTGTAGAACAAAAATACCCCGCATATAGCTGCAGCTTTATGCAAATCACCTGTTAAAACTGTTACGCTCGAAGACATCAAGTGCCAGGCCTTTCGGTTTCTGAGGCATCGTTGCGCAGAACCACCCGGCTACGCGTAGAAGACCGTGGCTCCAAGGGTCCGCTGACCTCAAAAAACCTCAGGAGCCGGAGGTGAAACAGAATATTGTGATTATATATCATCATGATATATATCATCATATAATATATATTATAATAAACAATAAATAATATAATTATATTATATTATATATAAATATATTATATAATATATTATATATATATACATCATTTTTATTATTATTATTATATATATATGTTATATTATATATATTATAATATATATATATATGTTATAATGTATACATAGTATAATATGTATGTATTATAACATATATATATATATACAATATGTATATAGTATAATATAATATAATATATATATATATTATAATATTATGTATATATATATATATAATAATAATATTATATATATTATGTATATTATGATATGTATATAGTATAATATGACATATATATATATTATGATATACTATATATTGTATATAACATTATATATATAATTATATACGTATATTTATATTATATATATATTATATAAAAATAATATATATATATTATTATATATATACATAATATAGCAGTATATGCATAATATAGCAGAGGTCATTGTAAATTGTATATAATGTACTTATAGTATATATATTTATATAACTACAATATAATTATGCAATATAATATAATATTATGCTTATATATACAATTAAATACATAATACATATATAATTCATTTAATATACGTATATCATTATTTATCATCGTTAGATAGTCTGCAATCTGAAAACATAATATCCACCTTTGAAAATCTGTTCGTCCCTTTTAGATCCTTTTAGTATCAGAGTACTGAACAATGCAAAGGTCTTCAAGCTGGCATGCACCATACGTGTCTAATCCAGGTAATGGTAATATCAGCGCATCAATGTCCTTTGTTGTCCTTTCGTCCTTTTCGTCCTTTTCCTGGTGAATTCTCAAAAACAGTTTCACAGAGATGCTTCTCGCCCAGGCCGGGGCCGAGAACCGAGGCTTCCGAGGCTCCTACTGTGGGCGCGCAATGAGCTTCAGGTTCTCCAGCAAGACCGCCTGCACCGCAGAAAGCTACAGCAGCAATTCTGTACAGTCGCAACAGAGATCAACATAGCATAGAAGAGCCAAAGAAGCGACTGTAAATTTTCACTCGACTACTCCACTACGTCTGCCATCTACTCTACTGTATGGTTCACAAAAAAATGTTTCAGTTTGGAAATGTTTTGAATTCTTCGGATAGGAGCCGCTGCCTCATCGTGACCGCCACGAATGGGGACAGGCGCCAAACCTGAAAAGGATCAGAGTTCCAGGTTGGAATAGTTTCGCTGGGACTTCTATGAACCAATCCTCCCACGAGCTCAGCATCTCATAGCATCTCACAGCATCTCATAGTATCTCTGCTGTACTCATGTCAAGACTGATACAAGATGATACAAGTATGGCTGAGTCACATCATGTTGCTGTGCTTGGTAGCGGTATGAGATGGTATGAGCCTGAAATCCAAATCATCCGGAGGTCCACACCTCCTGCTTGTGAGAAGACGTAGTAGCGACACTCTCGTGGCGTCGGGGCGCACTTTAAACCGGGTCCATGGCCTGTCCAAATATTTCGGGAACTTCACTGACGAGGACAATTCGAGGACATGTACATGCACACCAGGGGTATATTCATGTTACTGAGGGATGACATGGCTTTGGGTGTCAACAACAAAGCCACAAGTTCATACAAGTTCAACATTGTGCAGGTCATGGCAACATGACAGGTGGCCGTTGCGACACGTTGTAACACTTTGTGACGCCCCCCGCCTTGCAAATGCCGTCTTAGTTGGCGTGCCGCTTTCAGGTCCACAACGCGCAAGGTTAGGCTGCGTCGTAGACGGTCCATCTGGGGCCAGAGTCAAAGCTGAAGGGACTGAAGGGTGCTGCAAGTATTATAGGTGGAAAGCTGCAGTAAAAGGAACAGCAAATAAAATGAATATCACATTATCACTGAATACGACAAGACCCAAAAAATGCATGACAAATACTGCATGTTATCATCACAGGATAAACGACACCATGTCAAACGCGCTGCTAGTTATCTGCTTTTGAGCCGAGTTTGATAATTCTTTTGATCCTACTTGCGGCCAGACCCTTAATGCTTCTAGACAAGCTGCGGCCCTCAGCCTTAGCCTAGCAGCCTAGCAAACTCATCTTATTCTGATTTCCCATAGATTTCCCGTACATTTTAGGCCCTTTAGGCTCTGCACCTTCTTCACCTTCGTGGTCTTCGCAACACGTTGAATCTGAGCAAAACCCAGGATCCAGGAGAGCTCTTGCATGTCACACAATGGACAGGTGACAGTAAGAGGATACAGTCCGGATTTGTGCCGGGAACTTTGAAAACAGCAAAAGGGTACGTGACAAGGAATGCAAGTACACTGACTGCCTCTATCTGTCTGCGAGATAGGTCAAGTAAAGAAATTCCTGGGATTGCAGCCCTGCTTCCAAGAAAGAACATATCAGCATTCATCCATCTTGATTGGAAATATTGGAAGGAGTTTCCAGTGGATGCATGTTCCATCATGTTCCTCTTCAGCCCTGTATCCATCTGTATCCTTAGACCTCAGCCGTGATACAGTACCCACCGGCCTCTTTTGCAGCAGCAGCGAAGGTTTTCTCAGCCACCTGAGTGTATCACAACTGGACCGTGTGACTGGCACCAATGGTCCCTGCAAGTTTGGAAACCAGCCGATAGCCAGGAGAGAAGCATCCAAATGTTAAATCCAAATCTTATGGATAGATTGACAAAAGATCTGGAAACCGTTGGATTTTTTAAGTTTGGAATATATTCTATCTGCACCAGTCAATGAGCGTGAAGCTTCAAGAGATGCATTAAGTGCGAAAAACATCTGTCAGGAGGATGTCAGTAGCATGTTTCATCCTGGGGGCTATGTCAAGGCTTGCATATCTATCACGTTAATAGTACTGCATCAATGCATGTTCGTACGTGATTTTGTGTACAGTACACTGTACGAATCTGTACCAATCCATGCGATCCAACCTTGCACCGCTGAAGATCACTGAGACACCCCTGCGCTGCATTGATCACATGCATTGTGCCGTGCCAGCAGCACGACTGCTTCAACACCTGCAGCGGCTTCCTATTCGACTCAAAGACTATCGTGCCAATGGCGGCAAAGTGATTCTAAAGAACAACGTCTGTAGAATCAATGGACTTCAAAACTAACTTAGAATCCCAGAAACCAAAATCCAGTACTATCCAGAGATGGTCATGGCTGTCATGGCTGTTATGGCCAGGCACCCTCTTTGGACATCTCCTCCAAGAGCTCTGGTTTTGTGTGAATTCGCGGCAAGTACCTCCACAAACTCTAGGCAACATGAGAAGCAAATCCAGATATTCTAATCCTTAGTGACAAAATTGCATTAATATCAATAGAATTCAATAGAAACAAAGATCTGGCAAACCAATGCTTGTGGTATCAAAGAGAAGGGGCAGCAACGCCTAAGTTCGTGAAGGTTCTTGGAGTTGCCATGACAGGAGTCAACCCATAGCCGCAGCCTCCAGTTGCACTGGGACTTTGCAAGCGCTTGTTTTCGACACTTGACGACATTGTTCGCAGGGCACACAATGGATTGTGTACCACTCTATCGAAATACAACATCACTAATTCCGGAGATGTGATGAAAGTAAACAAGCTCCGCAAACGGCCGCACGCACTCTTAGTGTTTGCAGGTGTGCGGAATCATCATGAATCATCAACCAAAGCTGGCAGCTAATTCTGAATCTACAAGACCAGCACGTGCTTAGCACGCTGGCTATCTCTTATTTGCATGCAATGGGATCAGATTGCAAGCCATTCAAGGCCTTGTGGAATTCAGGAAAGGAGAACATTCATCAAAACCCCCAGCATCCCCCAGCCATTTATTTGAAAAACAACAAAGAAGCAGTGCCCAGCTGGTTCTTCGGGCCATTGAGCAAATCCTCCCGCGTGCAGCTTGTTACATTTTTTAACCCATGGTTAGCGTATTACTCATGTGTTGCCTGAAATTGCCACAAGCTTGACATTTCGTTTCAAACAGGGTCAGGCGAGAATGAGACATGGATTTGGCATCTCCCATTGATTCCTGTAATACGTGATAATACGTGATGATACAACATAAATCAATATAATACGTCTATCGTCTCACACAATTTTACCTCGGCCCGCAAAAGTTCTGCTAGAAAAAATGATGGATGGAAGTTATGGAAGAAACCATTGGAGTCTCATCATGCTGAAAATCCGACAAAATCAAACTTCCTCCTCACAAGTCCGACCTGGGCATGGTAGCTGGGATGAAAACGGAACTTTGGCTCTAAATATTCTAAATGGTTTGGGCTCATGCACCACATTGGCTTCACTATGGTCAAACCATGGCCAACATCACAACAGGTGTCCCTAGCTTTATGATCTGTATGGTCGAGCATGGTCGAGCTGGAATAACTAAGCACTGCAAAATACCCCCTTCCTACCTCATCAGCTCATTGTGATCTCTGTCAACGCATCCGTTGCGGAATCGAAGCTGTGTGAACACTGCTGTCCTGAACTTGCATTGGCGGCATCCAAAACAGCAGTCACCGTTACAGGACTGACAGCAGGCCCGTAAGTAAAAATTGTAAAGCACGAATCACTCAAGTGCACAGTTTGCAGGATACTTTGACACAGTTTGCAGATTTCAAATATAAGTTATTAGATTGCATTAGCATTTTTAAAGTGTCACCCTGCCATACAAGTGGGGTTTGCGAGGTCTTTCCCGACACTCCTCATGGATTGGCCATTCCACCTCTCCAGCTGACATGGCAAAGCCTCGCTGGAGGTCAGACAGAGCCAGGTGCGAAAGGCCCAGCATTGTAAATCTGGTTCGAGGTTCAACGATTTCCAGCCATGTTTCATGCTCAATTCATTTCAATCAGATTCAATCACTGTAGATTGCAAACGATGCAAACGGCTTGCTGTTTTTTTTGTTGCATCATGTTGCATCCTTTGAAACCTTGATTAAATTAATTATACATCTATCATCATCTATCATCGAACATCATTTAACATCATCCGACATCATCTAACATCATCGAACATCAACCAGAAACCAACATAGTGATTGGATGTGATTAGTGGATTGTGTTTACCTCACCATCTGACCGCCACCCAGGAACTGCTTCCACTTGCCACAAAACGTCGGTTCACCGGTTGTAGTGGCAGGGTACCTCGGCCGTTCACATCACCTGCAAAAGAACGTTGACTCAAATAATCTTAAATCACTGTGAAAGTTAAAATCAATCTGCCGAACTTTGGCAACCTCAACAGTCCACCGTTTGATTCTCTATTTCAGAAGCGGAAACTCGACATTGGGATATCCCAGATATCCCCCATTTTGATCCATTTTGGACATACGTAGCCACCGTGAAGTGCATCAGCTTGGGGCTCCGGACGAGCCTCTTGGGATAAAGGGGTTCCTGTGCTTTGGAGCCGTGCATGGTGGGTGGCTATGGGCTTGAGTTAGGTTCCTCATGGAAGAAAATGTTGAGAAACAAACATCCGGAGGAATTGCAACCTTCAAAGCTATGTCAGAGGTGGAAAAATACCAATAGAATACCATAGAATACCTACATTTAAGAATGTGAGAAATCCAGAGAAATTCTAGCACAGAAAGCCAAACAACTTCTAGACTGCAGAGACAGTGAGTCACTGCACCACACTATCACGTTAATTCGGACTTCTAGACCTCAAAAAGAGCTAGCTGGATCCTCTGGCAACAGAGTCAAGGCAGAGATATCTTTTTCTTGGGAACAGACCCATGGCACAATCCTCCCATGGTCCTGGCAGTCCATCTTGGGCTTTCGCCCCCATCACCTGGTTAGCAATGATTAGCTTAAGGCATATATTAGCGTCACAAATCGTCTTCGTTTTCGTCTGATCACCAGGTAACGGAAAGAAATGTGAACCCTGAGGTGTGACTGAAAATGTGGTATATCCGAATATATCTGCAAAATGACAATGTTTAACAGGGAAAAATATGATCAACCAATGAATTTGGGGGACTGGGTACTTCAAACAAATCCATGTGGCTTCAGAGAAAAGAGGAACCAGTGAAGCAACCAGTGAAGCAACCAGTGAAGCATGGAAGTCTCGTTTTGAGGAGAGCACCTGGGCCAAGAAGGTCTCCCGCTGCTGCAAAGTTTTGCCTTGGAGGTCATCCAAGGACCGCCCGGTGGCCCGGTGTCCCAGTGGCCCAGCGATGAACTCGGGTACTGCTGTGCAGCTGAGGGGCGCAAGTCCGCAACCTCCTCTCTTAGGTGATCCACTTGAGCCTTTGAAGGTGAAAGGTTGAAGCGATGATGAAGCGATGATGAAGCCATGATGAAGCGATGTTCCACTCTGTTCTCACTTCTCCAATTAATTCCAATTATCTCCAATTCGCCTGCTTCAACTTGTTTCAACAGCGATTTCAGCTGCAGATGTTTGATGAAAAACAGCGCCCTGACATCCGAGCGACCCTTGGCCAACTGAGGTTGCTGCAGTTGACTGGACAGCGACCTTAGGCGCAGCATGGCGCAGCTGTGAGAGTCAACAATTCCTCCAGCTCCAGCTGTGTACTATTCTCAAGTTTCTCCCACTAGTATCATTAATATTCATTAATAATCACAAATTAATAAGTCACTAATTATCACAAATTCTGATGCTTCACTTTCTGGTACATCTTCTGTTTCGTCTGAACAAAAGCTAGCATGTGTGTGCGAGCAATTGTGAGCTCTTGTTCCAAGAATCTTTCAGCCGCACCAACACAGGCGGTGTCTAATCTGGGGCCCACACAACTTGTGCCTCTTTCAATTTATCAGAGATGGCCTGCAGGAATTGTTGGAAATGAATTGATCAAGGCGGATGTCCATGGAAGTTGCGCCTTGACATCGACCAAACTTCTCTCAGCATGCAACCTGTGGCACCTGCAAAAGCAGAAACACATCACAATTAATTAAACGAGTTCAGTTGATCATTGGATATAGGCTATAGGTGTCTGAAAATGAGGTGTCTAATCCACTGGTTATTTAATCATCATGCCCGCATTCCTCGATGGCCATTTTTGATCATGTTGGTGTAATTATACCATTCAGACAAAGCCATAGACAACTTGACAGCCCCTTGAGACCCAGGCAGTAGCACCGCTGTGACAAGCAACATCGTTGCGAGAAGCAGCATTGTGGATGGCGGCACAGCGCAGCCACAACCAACGGAGCTCGCCTGTGAAGCGACAAATCTCAAGATACATCAGCCCAACTAGAGTCAAAACGAGAAACAACGAGAAACAAGCACTTTGCTTTGCTGAATTTGATGTTGAGAAAAAAGGATCTCCACGCCTCTGGGACCAGCAACTCTGACCTGAACACTGGAGGCTCAACTATTTCGGAGCTTCACAGCACAAGTCTTGATTTCTTGAAACTCTCAGGGCCGAGCGAGCAGCTGATTTCTGACATGTCTCACCTTAACGCAACTCATGACATGCTATGGTCGGTCTGCATCATGTTACAAAAGACTCTGCCGGAAAACACATGTATTTCCTTGCATATGCATGCGTATGCTGCATATGCCTTTTCCCAACTTTTGTGCTGAGTACATCACTACAAGAGGTTGGGAAGGTCCAGACAGCAAAGGCAGGCTGAGACTGGGATGTTGATGTTGAGTAAAAGCACTGATGCCTGGGTGACTGATAACCTTTAAACCTGTTGTATCCTGTTAAGAGGTGAATAACCAAACACGACTCAATCGTTCAGCATACATGGCATATCATGTCCAAGGGGCGGAGAGAATTGCACTTTGATTTGCACTGAATGTTGATAAGTACACAATTGTTTCACACTGCTAAGGCAACCGAGCAGGCTAGATTCAGATGAGGATTGAAAAAGATTGAAATCGAGCTTCGAACATAAAAATGACTTGACCCACTGATCCTGCTTTCCATTGCCAAACCATGCAACTTGAAGGAAGGACTGCGGGAAGGGCGAGGCTTGCAGTCTGTATGCATAGCACAAATCGTTATCTCTGGCATAGCAATTGAAATGAGGTGCGCGTGCTTGAAATTACACTGAACCAATCGAACAACTTTCATCAGTCAAAACCTTTGTAATCTGACTTCGACTTTGGTTTTTGGGGTACATGTTTGGAAACACAGTCAAGTCCACAGGCAGCTCACGTCTATTCAGGTTCTTGTTTCCAACATGTACAAAAAGAAACACCCTCCATCTACACAACTTGATTTTTTGTTCCCTCACAATGCACTTGCGTGCAAGGCAAGCGTGGCGAGGGCCTTGCGCTGTCCGCGCTCCGAATCGATCCTGATGGCTCACAGGCCAATCAACGGTAGATCTAATACGCCACATTGAATGATCATATAATGATCATTTGGTCGTCAATTTCCCCTTTCACAAAAAAAAACACTGCCATGGGAACAATTGGGAAAATAGACAATAGATGACAATAGAATCATGTTTGGAATCAATGGACAGCTCTGAACATCTCTGAACAGTGTACTGTACACTGCTGGTGATTCTCAGCATGGGCTGCTGATGGCTGCTGTGCTGCTGTGGAATCAGACGCAAAGATGCAGCCCAGCGTGGAAAACAGCTGAAGCCTCTGAAGCTGCTGCTTTGCTTCTGCCACTGGTTCCATGAAGTTGCCACATTTATGTATATTATTGTATATTCATGAAGCAAAAAAAAACAAACATACTCATAATATTATCATAATATATGATTTCGTAGCAAACCTTTTTTGGCTTTTTGCAGCAAATTCCCGCCCCAATTCTCAACCGGGTTCGTGGCTGTTCGGGGACTGTTTAGTTCGCACAATAATTTCAATGCTAATAGTATCTGTTTCGCTAACACTCTACCTTCTGATTTTTGACCTCTTAGGCTATTGAGCTCATGTTTTCAGCGTGTAAATAATGTGTTCCCACATAATCTGCACGGAAGACAAAGGTCAAAAGATTGGAACCGATGTCACATGCAATGGAGAAAATGTGTTTCGCAAATGCGTGCAATCGAAGGTGGGGTTACAGCGCCGCAAAAACAAAAGGTCTTCCACTTTGTATGCCCCATGTAGCCGTTCAATCATCAAGTATCAAGTCATACTGCCCTACGAATCCTAATGGAAGACGCTCATCGAAGAAACCTTTGGAGCCTTGTCTGAGATCATGCCCCAACCAATGAACCAACCCATCTACCTTCCAAAGCATTAGTTGAATAGATCATTGCGGAAAGCGATGTCATTTGCCATACTCACCCCGAAGTCTGCATGATCCAGTGATGAGCATGAATCATGGCGTATGTGGAGTGTACTTAACAACATCGTGAACGAATGTGATCAACAAGCAAAATCACACGTACCAGCATCAAGGTGCCTTCGCGTAGGACCACTAGTTTCCCTTCGCAAATCAGGGAAGGTTCAGGGATTCTATGTGTGTTTGCACTGGCCGACCAAACAGCCAACAATTGTGCAGTGAAATAAAAGCACGAATATGCTCAAGATTCAAGGTTGTAAACCGAGATAGGCCAAATCTGCCAACAAGACCAACACTGTCAGATCTGTCAGTCTTTGTATGGGAACACAGTTTGAATCCGGGATCTTCTTGCGGAACCAGACAACACCAGACAGCACCTGGCATTTCGGAGGCCTGTCGGCGCCTGCCGACTGCCCTCCAGCCCAAGCTCTGAATTTCAGGCTGAGAAGCACTGTCACTTTGAGCAGCAATTTGAGCATGATCCCATTCATGCAGTAGCTACGTAATTTACATATATTTACACAATGCTAAGCTATATATTATACATATATATATATATTATGTTATATTATATTATCTAGATGCCTTTCTTGGGTCACCAACGTTGTGCCTATTTTAAAGCAACAATCAGAAGGAGAAGCCTTTCGATTGTAACAAGTCAAAAGGGGGCTAGATTCTAGATCCTGCTAGATTTATAGCAGTCAATGAAGACCGTTCAGTTTGAATCTTCTGGACGGCCTCTGACTGAACAAGCCTGTTCACAAAGATTATGCATGGAAGTAAATTCCTGAGCACGTAGTGTGTAGATAAATTAGAATCAGCAAACAACTCACGGAACATGCCATTCATTCTACGAGTAGTTTCCATTGTCGCATATTGCCGCCGTGATTTTCAGAGTTCTAGAGCTTTCGCTGCAGTGACTCTCTGCCTCCGTTCACAACCAATTAGAAGATCAGCTCAGGAGGCTTGGTGCTATAAGCAGAAGCATGGCAACACCTGGACACCAAGAATCACCAAGACATGTCCCCTAAACCTACGAGTAGCTTGCAATAGAAAAAAACATGAAAGATATTAAAGAAATACTGGTTTCAAAGGCTACCATGCAAACACAGGTCTACCACTCACTTGATGACTATTTTTGTAACCCTGTATGGCAAAATCTCATAAAATCTCTACATCGGCCAGACTCCACTGTGGCTCCAGCCAACAGAGGTGGGATGAGAAATGGGATGACACAAGCCTGGGCTGCCAGCTTGGGATCCCAAATGGGAGATGCTGAGAAAACATCATCGCAGCAGTCCGAAAGAACTCTCGTGGGGTCCAGTCTTCTGTCATGGAGCCTCACCATATCAGAAAGACTTTGAACATTATGAAGAATCTCAAGACCATACAGATCCGACATATCGCCGCCAGAATGACAAAGGTTGATCCACGCATGTTTCTTTTTGGCTGACATCCGCAAAGGGGTAGTCTTGAAATCGATCTGAAGCCAAGTGACGGAGGTTCCGCAGGTGCATGGCATCAGAATCAGCATGGCAATGATCCTGAGTCAACTTCGATGTGACCCAGGTCTGTCAATGACTGTCATGCCTTCATCCAAGGCTCAAAAAGGTCCATATCGTCCTTCTGTTAATCCAATTTGTAACATTTTAAAACAAAACCAAGTGGGATGAGGCACGCGTTTGAACATGTGCAAGCTGTGCTGCTGACGTGAGAATGATCATGAAGCTGAAGAACCAGCAACATCCTGCACACCCAGCAACATCCACTGCGAAGCTACCTAGAAATAAACCATTCTTAGGGAAAATCTTGACCGGAACCCATGGTTTTTCCCCATGAAATACGAATGTTTTAACTCTAACTCTTCCCTTAAACCAACCCACCAACAAACTTCAAGAAATTGGCGAGCTGGGAGCTGTATACCTTTCCATCAATACACCAGCTGCTCCACAGGCTTCTGTCATCTTCTGTCTCCTCCTCGGAGCCGCAACACCAAGTGAAGAGTGGACTCCTTCTGAATATTGTAATCAGACCTCAAAGGACCATCCACAAGGTGGGCACATTGCCATGGGGAAAATTTTCACAAAATGGCTGGGACGTCCCAAGCCGTCATCAAATCGTCCTTAGGTTTTTCTTTACGGGCAGCTAATCAAGCCTGTACTACGGTATCTGTTGCTCAACCACCTTTGTCATGTCCTTACATGCCTCCAATAGTGCAGCTAGGGCGAAAACATATTTCAGGATTACGATGGATTACGTCAACGGGCAATGCAGGTGGAGACAAGATAAAAACCTGTGGAAGGTGAACCATTTGCATACAAGCTCTCCATTTACTTTGCTGATTCTTACCTGATTCTTGCCAAATCACAGGGTGCGTCCATCCTCCAATTGTTTGCCGGCGAAGATTAGCCGCTGCTGATCCGGTGGAATGCCCTCCTGTGCAGGTGAAGTCATGTTTTCCTGACAACTAATGGCAAAACGACATCAATGTCATAGGTGGCTGGTCATGGACAAATGTAAGCTGCAAGCCGTGTTTGGGAGGGAAGATATGATTCACGGTTAAAACAACACAACAAGACGTTTCTTAAAAAAACAAGTTCTCTCTGCAAGTTCTCTCCAAAATATTTCGGCACAATCTGGGTCCTTGTCTTGGATCTTAGCCTGGACGCTGACTGCGCTGTTTCGTTGGAACTACTGCAGTCACCCAGAATACTTTCCACAAAGGCTACGGTTGTGACTCAAGTACTCAAGTGAAAATTCGCTGCTGGAGGGATTTGCAGTTCTCTGCCTTGGAGAACAAATCCTACGAGTACCAAGCTGGGCAGGGCCTTCACATTGTCGATCGTGTCACTTGCCTACAACTTCAACAAGACATCTTCATTGCGCAGGGAATTGCAGGAATTGTCAGTGATGCCCAAGGATCGTCAGTGCCAGATAGTCATTGGATGTAATTTGATAGCATTGCGCTGTTAACACTGCATTAGGATCCTGCATGAACATTGCTGTGAAGTTGTGGAGCTTCATACATTGAGCAGTGAGCAGATAGATAGAAGTATTGAAGGTCAGGGTAAGCGCGCGTCATAACATGCGAAAATACTGGGGCTGGGGGATACACGCCATCCCGTAGATTCATGTGGATTTCCTAGTGTCTGAACATACCAAGTTGTCACCTTGATCGGGCATAACCAGGTGACCCGACCTCTACGTCGAGGGTGATCGTCTTGCCTGTCAAGGTCTTGACCTTGACACTCCAAAAATTCTGAGAATATTCTGAGATTTTATACAATCAGAACTGACTCAGAATCTCTGAATGGACTGAAGACCTGATGGCTTTTGGATGCCAAGAGTGTCACTGAGCTGCGGACGAATATCTGCATGGCGATGTCGATGTCCAGCAAGTGTCGTGATTCAACTATGTTTGCAAAATGCTTGGGCCGAATTTGACCGAGTACAGGAGAATACGAAGAGACAGATGTTGCCAATCATAGAATTCCACCCTGTGCCAGTGCCACTATTCATTTTGTGGGATTTGATTGAAAACCCAACAGTTTTTCGGCCAAACATCATACCAACGCTCAGATGCTATCCTGTACTACATCCTAAGGTGGATCGAAATGCGTAATTGGGAGCCACCAGTGCTCCTTGCCGCACCAACACTCAAGGGGCACTCTGCATGCTCTTCGAAGAAGTTGTCCTGTGGCTTGTGGCTTGATCCCTCTACGTTTACTGTAAACATGTTCAATCATGTTTATATGATATGCTGATATGCTGTTGTTTGCCTTTAGGTTCTGATTTCTGAATTTCACATCTTGGAACGTGGCCAAAGTCAAAGTGTCTCCAGCAAGCAGTGGTTGCTGCAAAAGAAATGCCACCGATCGTCCCAATGGAATCGAGTCAGTCCTCTTCAACAGTCACAGCTGCATCATCGCGATTCCAATCTCGCTCAATCACCTGGCGATCTGCATGGCTGATGCGCTTCACTTACCTCTTCGCAACTGTTTGTTGTTATGTGCTAATCAAAAGTTATAAAAAGTCATAAAGAGTGATGAACACACTCAACTCAACCTTCTGGGGGAGTATACCGGTATAATATTTATATATATATATATATTAATATATTAAATATAGAGAGAGAGAGACTCTGCACTGGCTCTTTGGCCAAAACAACGGGTTGCTGATGGTCACTGCCGCGCCTGCCGAGGGTACAAACCTTGATCCACTGCCAAGGTGGGCCACGCCTCAAGCTGACTCCTGAATATTGGGGAATATTGGGGAATATTGGGGAAATGATGTTTTTAACCTATGATACTGCTGATGGTCACTGATTTTTAATACCTGACCTAGCCTGACGTATGAAATGTTCGTGACTTTCCAAACCTCTGAAATCAGTGACTTCAAAATATTGGGGAATAGCTGACCGATGAAATTTTCGTGACTTTCCAAACTTCTTGCGAGTATGTTCCAGTTAACAGTTGAACTTCTCCCATCGAATTTCACCTGAGATTCTGATACAACGCCGGTACCCCCAGTCTGCACCAAGGTGTCTTGGGTCATCTTGGGTCATCTTGGGTCATCTTGGGTCAAGTGTCTGCTGGAAAAACTTTGGTGAGCGTGGCCACAACCTGGGGCGGCTACAGAAAATTGGACAGCCTGGTGCCACGGCCTAGGGATGATGATTCATCGATGCATTTTACATCATTTTGCTATATCCGAAAAGCATCGAAGAGCATTTACGTCTGGTTCCATGCCTGATATCGGCCACTTACAGTTTCCATCTTAAAGCTTCATCCATGAAGGCACTAAGCTGAGGGGTCTCTTTCTGAGAGCTTGAATCCTTGCCAGGTGACATAGCAGAGGTGGATTGGGAAGACAGTAAGTGTTTATTGCCAACTGCCCTGCCTACAGTGTATACAGTATCACTGCGTGCCCAGACTCCGTCCCCCAAGCGATCTTTTCGCTGAAGCCTTGAAATTCAATGGACAGCCGAAAAAGTCACTAAAGTAAAGCTGCAAAATCACGGCATCAAAGAACTAATCCCAAGGGAGAGGCCATACAGGGGCAGTTTGGCTTTCTCATCTTTTCTCTTCCAGAATGTTCTCATCTGGGGAATGGTTCAAGAAGCCCCCGCGTGGGCAACTGCAATTGCCGAACATTGCCATCTTGATCGTCTCAAGCTGATCTGGAATCATGTCAAACTTTCTGATATCTGATTTGTCTTACCTCTCTTCCGTCCATCGATGCGAGCTACTGAGCCCTTGTCAACCCAGACATTATAGACGTGACGTAAGCGTTCCAAAAGCAGCTGCCGAAAATCCCTGGGATCGATTGCATCAGTAAGGTCAGTGCCATTCCCACTTGCATAGATGGGGTTCCACATCCTGAAGGGAAGCAAACCAGGCAAGAGATCCATCGTTGCAAAACTCCCAGACTGAAGCTGCAAGTAGAAATGTTGTCTGCCACATCTCTTGTGAGATGAGAAAAATGACAAATCAGGGACAGCTTTTGAGCCTTATCATCCATAAGATTCCATAACATTCCATAACCACATAATATCATCTTTTCGTGTGGCGATATGTTCAGTCCATTTTGGTCATCCAATCCAAACATCGCACAATATCGCAGGATTTCAACCTGCCCGGTCCAGCTCCTGGTCAAGTTGGAG
Organism: Cladocopium goreaui; assembly: GCA_947184155.2. Taxonomy (NCBI): domain Eukaryota; class Dinophyceae; order Suessiales; family Symbiodiniaceae; genus Cladocopium; species Cladocopium goreaui. The sequence continues at coordinate 73,893 of CAMXCT020001496.1, forward strand.
TTCTAAGGCATACTCCTCTGGAGTCAGGACAAGCCTGGACTAACTGCCTACGGAATCGGAATCCGTTGCCTAACACCGTCATGGGCGAAGCTGTTCTTGCTTTTGTTCAGCATAGAGGATTTGCTTCTGGCGATTAAGGGATGCTCGTGCGAACTTGCGCAAAACTATGCCAGGGTTTGGGACGGCAAAATGTGCAGAAATAGACAACCGACGTGTTCAATGATAGTAGGAGTCCTTAAAGGATCTTAAAGGCATATCTTTCTCGAAATACTTCTGGAACATGAGTTTCAATTGCATTTAGAAAAGTAGAAACAACAAGCACAACATGCTGGTGCCAATGCTGAAACACCTGCACTCCCGCATCCAAATTTGAACAAGATTCTACAAGTATCTAGTGCGAATGAGTTCCATCTACTGTAACAGCCAGCACATCCACAGCACACGGTCAAGTACATCAGAAGTTCCATTCCATATCAATAAATACAATCAAAATGTAAACTGTACGTGGATCTAAAAAAAAAGCAGACACACACACACAGCCATCCCAACAAACTGTTATAGTCTATAGTGTTAGAATGGTGGCCATGTTTACAAAAAAAATGGCTGTTCTCAATATGACTCAGTCGCTCCTTTGAGGCATGATCGGAAGCAGCAAAACGAACATGCTCGGCCCCAAATTCCAGTCCTTGGAGCATGGTCATTCAATGGTCATTCAATGAGGCTTCGTTCCTTTACGTCTGCTGATCCGATGTTGGTCACCATGGTCACCGGTCACAAGGATCCTCCCGGTGGAAGACTGAGCCTCCAACTCACTGAGTCTTGGTCCAAGTCTCGGACCTTTTCCAACATGATTTGCTTGATAGTTCGCAAGGTTCACACGGGTCCAGGTCCCTCAAAGCTCTTCCGGTTTGATCATCGGTTTTAATCGACTTTGTATGAATTCATGCAGTTTGATCACCAGGTTCTGGCAACGTGTGTGCAGGCAACACAACAGACCTCCGACCCAAAGAACCTCCGAAGACTATGGAGGTTTGATTTCGGCTGAGATTCCTACAAGAAATGTCACGAAGACTTTTTCCTTGGTCTGACCCCACTTCACATGCGGAAACCTTAGTCCAACGGACGGCATGGCCGGGAGGGGTACTGCTTGGCTGGGAGGCCTATGAATGTCAAGTGAAAATATTCGAAAAACTTGTCACTCATTCCTAGTCATTGATAATCATCATAGTCTATAGATGTCTATAGTACTTTATGAGCAAAGATCCTGTGGTAGTACAGGTTTGATGAGACATGGCGATTCAAGAGGCCAGGTCTCCCCACATGTTGGACCTTCCGAAATCTACCTGTCAATGCTCTGCTTAAAACATCTTAAAACTACACATGGCAACGGCAAAACAAGGAACCTGTTGCAAAACGCTTCTATTCCCGAAATTTGAAGCTTGTGTAATTCAGCCCAGTACCCGTACAAGCTACAAATCTAGTGGCAATTCCCTGGCTGCATCAAATATGAAACAGGGTCAAACAAGTTGAAACCTGCTAATCACATCAAAGACAGCAGCCTGGAAGAAATCGGATCCAACGACAAGAGCATTTGCCGGGGATGACTGGCAATCATGCCATGCAAAGATGTTGGGAAAGCTGCTGATTCTGCAGACTTGCCAAAGCCAACAGATACAGAAACTCTAGTAGTTTTTTTTTGCAAAGAAAAAGTGTGTCCAGTGGCTCATCCAGCAGTGCTTCGTTGAAGTCTTCATTTGTTGCGAATGTCAAGCGGGGCGAAGCTTTGCTTTGAGCCATCACAGCGCTGAGAACGCTCCGATCGGCCCATGGCATAGTACTGAGTCATAGCAGAATCCACAGTCAGACATGGAGACTAAACTGCAGATATTCTATTTACCTGCTTTTTATATATATATATATATCGTATATATTATACGTATGATAATATTGATTTAAAAGAAAAAACAGCTTTTTAGTTCTGAGGCCAACATCTCCTATGGTTGACGACCGCGATCCTAGACAAAGCGGCGCTTGAACCTATCTGGCACTGCACAGTGTCTGACTCGAGTAGCTATAAAGCCAGCTTTCATTCATACCAACCAGGATCAGCCTTATTCTAATATATCATATAGTTATCATTATCATTATTAAAGCATATTAATTAAGGCCGTTGATAAAGTCAGTCAAAAAGTACGAGTACGACAAAAACAGTGTGTTCATATCTTGAAACTCCAACACCATCCAACACCAGCCGAGAAATCGTGCAGATCCAAGGCCCTGGGCCCTGGTTTTCCGAGTCGTGTACTGCGCTTCGTGGGGATCAGCCCCTTAAGGTTGCTGATCTTCCACTGCCAAACCTAACATGTTCTCACGGGTCTGCCTTGGAACCGTGGAGCATCCATAGACTTCGTTGGAGGCTACAACCCATCACCAGCTGGTCCTGGGGCATTGGAATCATTAGACTAGGCCCAGCTTAGGCCTTTTCGGAAATTGGAGCTGCAGAATCATGTCCTCCATCTGAAATCTATGCGCTTCGTGGTGTTTTGGGACCCATCGGATCCGCCCTGCCGCATGCGAAACGCTCATCTTGGTCCAGCTTTGAAGTTGCTGCGCCACTCCTGGGAGAGAGGACCCAACAGGCCCAACAGTGCAAGATCCAATTCCTTCTGGGTCTTTTGCACAAGACAGCATGACTACTGTAAGTTAAAATGCCATCCGGTGTCAAAGTCAGTAAGTGTGAGACTTTGATGCAGGTTGTTTGTCAAAATTACAGTGTCTTTTGTCGCATGGGTGGATGAAAATGAAACTACAACATTACTTCCTGTTCAGAGTGTTCATGCATGCAAGAGCACTTTGACACACAGATATCCTCACTGAAGGCATGCAGCGCAATTACAAACACATCTTTACTGACCTGACCTGAATCAAACATGCCCAGTTGACAAATGCAAGGCAAAGACTACATGCATAATTACATGTGATGGAAGCTCACCCCGGACTTCATTCAAGGCTCTGTTGGGGCTGACAATCCAATAAAACTAGATCTCCCGGATAGAATAACAACACCTGCAACATTCAAAACTGCAACCCTCCTCCGCTGCGGGCCAGTCGATGTTGCCATCAGACAGTTTCGGCAGCCACAGCAAAAACCTCCAGGAGGCAACTCCGGTTGTGGGCCAAATTTCCAAACATCTGCAGGGTTTCACTAAACATACTAACCTTAAACCACATAACCTTAAACCACATGAACAAACATGTTGCAGAGTTCAATACGGATGGAAAGAATTTGAATAATCTGGCACTCCCTTTTGTCTTGATCCAATTGCATGCCACCATGTCAGGTATGGTTCAAAATTGAGGTACACCACCAAAAACCGGTGTATTGTTGGTACTTTAGAAAAACATGACCAAAATCAGTCAGTCTTTTAGGTCTGATTTGTTTTGCGTGGCTACTGTACCAGTCCCAAAAAAAAACGGCCTCTGTGCTTGGTCTGCAGCACTTGGCACGCCAGCCATGGCCTGCGGTTGGGTGCAGGACATGTTTTCCAGACGTGGAATTGTGAAGAACGATCTACTTTGCAATTTGTTCAGATCTGAAGATTGTTTATTCAGTAGTTGTTTTTTGCAGAACCAGATTTTGATTTGCAAGGTTCTCTGTGGTTCTAGTATTGATTATATGGTTTTCAAAATGTTTGACCGTTTGACCCCAAAAAATTGCATGGTTCAGGACCCAGGAAGATGGTTGATTCTGGCTGTGAACGCTGTCTCAAAGTAACCAAAACCATTGGAACCCACAGCAGGCTGCAGCCTCCGCTAGACTACAACCTGTGAAGGCCGAGAGTCCATCTGAAGATCCGCCTTGTGTTGGACGTGTTGGACATGGAAAAAAAACTCTCTGAACTCTTCACTGATAGTTCCTCTTATCTGGAATGTCATGGTGTGTATGTTTGTCACGGACATTAAATTTATTCAGAAGCGTCCTATATAGTTTTTCCATGTTTTTCTGCAACGTTCTTTTTTGTGATCTTCACAGCATTGTAAACATGCCATTGTGTGTCAATCGTCTCTCATGTTCAGACTACCTCTCCAAGAAACAGAACATGATGGATGAGAGCTACTTTTGCTTTTTAAACATGTGATGTGTTACTGGCACGCAGTAGTGTGCACTTTTGCTACTTCTTCCTATGAGGAGTATTGAGGAGTTGGGGTGGAGGTTTCCGTTCAGATATGTTGAAGCCGTTTTCCTTATCTGCCCAAACACGCTGGTTTGGAAACTACTTGCGCAGTCGTGCACCCAGGGTTTTCTTTGAACTGGCTCTCTTTTTCATTGCAATTGTCTTTGCATTGGTTTTCTTCTGTGGGTTTGCCTTCTCTTCCTTCTTCCTTCTCTTGGGTTTCCCTTCTCTTCTTTGGATTTTCCAGTTCTTCCTTGGTTTCTTGTTTGAGCTCTTCGGACACTCTCAATAGTCAAAGACGTCGCTGGCTTGGCGATTCAGGCGGCTTGCCACCAGAGCCCGAAACGGACTTTCTCGTCCACTCAAGGAAAAAACACATTGTTTGCAGAAGATGGCAGAAGGCTTTGGCTGTTTCCCTGATCTAGTCTAGTCACAGTCTAGTCACTCTGCCCGCTTCGCTGATCAATACTGACTTCAGAAGCTGCAGCAGCAGCTGCCATTGGGCCACGCTGAGTAGAAGCTGTGGCTGCCGAGATGGCTGCTCTTCTCCACAGCCTTGCTCCTCACCTGGAGATGGAGATTCCACCAGTAGCTGCACGACCACGCTGCCAGCTCTGATAGCGTCTACCTCGGGCACAGTCATGCCCCTCCTTTGAAAAGACTGGTAATTTCAAGTTTGCACATGCAATCACGGTTGTCCAGCTCGGCCACGTTCTTGAGGGCTTGTTTGATGCCAACTCGGGCAGAGTCTCGCTGTGACACGCTGTTGGTCATAGCCAGTGATCAGAGCTGCTACCAGTCTGAATGGAAGTGAAAGGTAATAGACCACCACATGCCCACAGAAGCACGTTGACAAAACATACCCCACATAGAGCCAACCACCTCATGCACGGTTTCACAGAGGTGGCCGCCTAGTGTCTTGTGGATCTCAAAATGGTCTTTCGCCTTCACATCTGACAAGGATCCGACATTGTGTGCATTGGACACAATCCACCAAGTTTTCCCTGAGAGGTAGCGAATCAAGCACATGAAGGGCAAATTCAGCACTCGTGGGCTGGCTGCCTTTTTCAAAAAGATCTGAAAAAGTTGTTGTACAGACAGATCGGAAGTCTTCGTCTTCAACTCAACTTGCCCCTGCAAGCATCCTGCATACAGCCAAGAAAGTGGCCTTGCTGCAATTGCTGCTTCTTGTTTGACCTCCAGCAGCTCAAACAATCCTGGTCGCGGCGATGCAAGAAAGTCACCAGAGAGAGAGAGAGAGAGAGCAGGGTTTATGTGAAAGCCAGCATGTCCATAAAGCTCTTTTCTCATCAAAAGTTCTGCACACCAGGTTGCTTTCCATCATGATACGAGAAGTCCCTCTGGAAACCAGCCATACGAGCTCCACCAATGTAGACCGACATGCAGGTCTGTATCAATGGAGGAAGCAACTCCTCGGGCATTGATTGCTTAGCTTGATTGCCAGCAATCTTGTTGACCACGTAGGAAATGCTTGGTGGTCGTGTTAAGTCACCCCTGTCCATAAAAAGTCACCCCCGCGCATGGGCACACCTGATTAGGAACCTTGTTGTTCAATACCACCCTGCGGCCGCTCATGTTGCAGCGCAACCTATTTTACATTTAAGAGGTCCTCTAAAGAGCGATAACAGCCTTCCGTTCGTCTAATAATCTGAGCCAAAGAAGCCAACCATCTTGTGACCACAAAAAACATGTCACGATTCAAACCGGCATGGGCACACCACAGTGGGACGACTTTTTCCGAGGAAGGATGACTTAACCCAAGGACCAAGTAGCCTCACAAGCTTCTTCTGGCGTCAGCACAGGCTTGCGGCTTGGGACATTCAACTTGTGTCAGCCATCATTGCAACAAACAAGCCGTCTCTACAGGAAATGCTTGCTTCTTGGATGGTTCGTCATTCTCTGGTCTTTTTTTGGTATCGTGCCTGAGGCAAGTCAGTTCCCTCGTTCTTACAGGATGTGTGTGTGTGTTGTCTCTGTATAGAACCTGAAAACTTTGCCGAAGAAAATCCTAGTTATTTGTACAATCTAAAATGTCTATGGCAGGCCCAAAAGGGAGCTAGCAGCTAGCATGTTAAATGTCTTGACCCACTGGCGCTGCTCCAAATCCCTATTTGGAATCCATCACACATTCCCTGCAGATTCATCCCAACATAAATCACATCACGACAATCGAACTGCAACGTGGGTATAGCGACCCAACGTTTCGCCCTCGGCGCCCGGACCAGTGAGGTGGGTCGCCAACTGCCACATTTCGAACTCGTGTCTGGGCGATGCGTGCTCAATGGCCTGAGCCATGACAGCCGACAGCGCTGGAAGCCTAGCGTCCCAAGGGTCCCAAGGGTCCCAACCCGGCCTCGCCAAAAACGAACAAGGAAATGGTTGACCTTGGCGGTTCCCACAGTTTCCAGGAAGATGTTCATTAAATTATTGCTTGTTGTTTTTTTAGAACCACTATGAACCACTATGAACCACTATAGTTCTTAAGAAAGCCGCCACACCACTGATAAATGCTGATGCTACTAGTTACTAGTGACTATGATTCCATGTCCATTTGTGAAGAGATCAACCGAACGCGACAAGCCACGTAGTACACCCATGGTCTTTGGTAGCAGAAACATCCAAGTATCCGAGGCTTGTTTGATGGGTACAGGTGCAGGAGAAATTTAGATACAGCATGATACGGCAAATGAAGTCCTTCTTTCAATCGAGAGATTGGTCCAGCAGTTTTTTTTTGCAGTATACAGTAAATCAAACTCAAAACATCTCAAAACTCCGGGAAATCCTCAGCGCAGTGCCTATCGCCCAACAAGCATGTCACAATCGCATCCACCTGACAGCAGGAAAATGTATCAATATAATCCAATCAATGATGTATAATGATGTATATCTATTACACTATACAGACTATAAATATTAATCTATATAATCTTTACTAGCTGATCTCGAAAAAGGCCGAACAACCATGAACAACCCAAACTGCACCCTTGTCTGATTCAAGTTTGTTCTTCATCACCAGTTCTGGGCCGCGAGCACGGCTTCGGATTTGGAAGCCTTTCTGCCGTTTTCGTCCACATCTTCGAGTGATCACTGCGCTGCTTCGTAGTGCTAGCTGGCATTCACCCCGTCTTTAAAATGAAGGTTGTTGAAAGATTTTGAAAATGCAACCCAGAGGGGCTACATACCAATGTTTATTAATGGAAACGGTTTCATCATTCAATCTTCAGTCTCAAGTGTAGAGCATTGCAGAATTCTTTCATTACCACACATCTCAAGTGTGAGGGAAAGAAACCAAACGACAACTTGAGGCACTCTAAACAAGAACATGCCAACATAATTTGAATGAAGCTGCAAGTCCATCCTCGGAAACCACAAATCGAGATGGGCAAGTAGTTTAAGCACATCTTGGTTGTATCGATCAAACACTTCCAGCCACACGTTGTCTTTCAACTAGTCGTGATGTAGTACATCAAAACCAATCTTATAGCCTTGTGGCATCGAGACACACCTTAAGTCTTTCAACTATATATAAACACCTCCAGCTTAAGTGTAGCTAACTGTAGCAGTAGCTCAGGGGTGAAGGGCCGATTTAGGCTTGGCTTTGCCATGTCATTGGCCATGCCAAAATGCCGAAGCTCGTCAAGGCCCGGTCATGCACAAATGATTGGCATTTGTGCTTGCATTACTCTTTGCACTGCGGTATCTGCCATTTGCGGCATGGACTCTGACATTCCTGCCAGTGGATGACATGCTAAACTGGTGATACCTCTTGTAGCTGTGTAGCTAGCAAAATGATACAAGAGAACACAGGAATTCATGCTGCAAGTTGGGCGCAGAACAGAAACACCTCCAAGCCCATAAAGCCCCACCTGTGTTGAAAAAAAAAGAACAGGCTAGTTTCGAACATTAGGAATCATACTTGTGTTGGGGGCTCGAACATGTGAGATACATATCGTATCATATTGTATCATATTGTGGACTTTGTTGGGACAGTTGCTGTCTTACTGAAGCTAGGACACCCACTGCAGGATCGTCACCTTACCTTGTTATGGCTCTTTCAAGATTGGAGGCTCTTTGCCGTTAAAATCAACACGTCACTCCGAAACAATGAAGGATAGTACTCCTGACTTGGCAGAGTGGATAGTGGCTGACGTATGCTGACGTCTAGGACGTCTCTTCAAATCTCGGCACAAGTTGAATTACTGAAGTATTGATTGAAATTGATTAGAATTATATATTCAGTAGATATTCATTATTATATGTCATAACATTTCATAAGGTTTTCACAAGCTGGAAAATCGGCAGCCTCGCCCTGGGTTTCAGTGAAACAGCTTTTGAGGCGGCCGCCGCGTGTGGCGCCCCTGCGGGCAACACCCAGCTGGCGCCAGCGCCTCACACGTCGGTATCAGGCGTATGTTCTCGTCGGTTTTGGGTCAATGATCCCAGTAACCGCACCAGGGTATCGCTTCCGACGCCCAACCTGGGCCGTTGCCAATCTGGCCATGTGGGACTACGTGGGACTCAAGATCATGATAGGATTCAAGAGGCATGAGCAGGAAACACTGCTGAGAATTTTCAGCCCTTGAGCATAATTACGAGATGTTACGAGAAATGTGGAATGCTTCGGAACTCCTCTCAGGTGCGACTGCGAAGCTGTTTGACAATGGCTTCTTTGTTCACAAGGTCCGCTCCCAAAATGTCGTCCAAGCTAACTACCTCAGCCCAGTCGTTTGTAGACATAAGCCCAGCAAGATATGTGATTTTTTGTCAACTTGGCAAGCATAATCCATGACTGTGGTGTGAAAATGAAGCTAGCAATGAAGATGGATGGGGATGAGTCCCTCCATAGATTGATCGCAGACAAATCAAATGGCATGAAATGGCGCAGCACAAGCAAACCACTAAGACACTAAGAACATGTCAAATCTCTGACACTTCCCCAACATTATCAACATTGCTTGGAGGATTCTGGCAAAGTAGAACTGCAAACAACGAAACCAAATGCTACCTACTAATTGACTAATTGTAAATAGCATGGCACCAGCGTGAACCACAGCTACTACTGTATGGATATGATGGCAAGCAAACACACAATGCTGCGGATTCTCGACAAGCAGCTTCATCCTCGTTGAACTTGAAGAAGTCCAAATAGAAATTTGTATATTTTGCCTGCCATCATCTGCCATCATAAAACGTGGGCTTTAAAAAGGGAAACACGAAGCTAATGTCCTCTATGCCGTGGCACACCCTGATGGTCGTTGCTGACAAGTAGTCTGTAGCTACCAAATGAGGCCAAAATGAGAGAACAAGGATCTTTCCAGTTTGCGTTTCAGGCACACTAGCTCCTCATCAGGGACAAAGCCCCAGAGAGATGGAAAAAGACATCCCTCTTATTCAAGCATCAATGAACATTTTTTTTAATTGTGCAGTCAAAAAACGGTGAAAGCAAACGGCATACAGATCATATTGTAGGTACCATTCTCTGTACCAGTCTGTGATGACACGTTGTTTTAGGAAAGCATATCCAACGACATTGAAAAAAAAACATGAGATCCTCTGCATGCCCCTGTTGTATAGACTATGTCTTTTCCCACATGTTGGGTATGTGATATGTCAATGTTAAAAAAACACTCATCACAAGAGACAACAGAATTTCGATCAGAACACGCACTCACCGCAACCGCAACTGAGCGCAAGCGAGAAACTATCGAGAACAAGGTCCATGCAATGGCTCCAGTGCAGATTGCTGCGGGTATTATGTCCATCCTCAGGCGCTGAGAACTTCCAACACACCCAGAAGAATCCAAGAATTCATCCCACTAGAAAGGTAAATTAATATAGGCCATATATGGCCATATTATATAGATATTATAGATGCAATATACTACTTAGTTACTACCATCTCGTACCCAAATGTGGCAATTAACAATCCCCTATAAATGGAGGTTTGAATGGAACAAATTCTCTACAAATGAGTGATTTATTATGCTTTCCATATCTTTCCATATTCCACTGCCATCCTTTCCGCCCAGCATCTTTATCCAGGCGATCACTGCAACGCTAAGGCAACATGACACGATGCCGGTGCCGAAGGACCTGAAACTGCACACGGCTGTGGTCAAAACCCCTGGGGCTCCTAGTGATCAATGGTGGGTTGCTGGTGTCTCTGGGTGTTCCCCTCTATGGCATCATAGGTTCTGATCCATCCGAGAAAACGCGAGGCATTACTTTTTGCCCTTTTTCTGCTATCCGGTCCACAGTCTTGGCTACATGTCCTCCAATAATCTTTAAAAATGCCTTTAAAAAATGCAATCGCACTGCCAGCCACAAAACCACAACCTCTCAAGTATTTTCTGATCCAAACGTCAAACTCCAGTGGTGGGTCTCTTTCAAACCGCAGGAATTCGCCGTGGCACCTGAAAACAATGGCTCTCTGCTTGTACATGCCTTCCACGGCCCGTACCATGGAGCCATCAGGGCCCCTCAAGGCTAAGCCAGTGCCCATCACAGTGATGCAGGTGGTCATAGCCACCTGTCGACACTGGCGTCCCAGCGGATGGTGATGTCTGGGGCCCTAGACTTTGTCGATATTCCGTGTACGTGGATGTAGTGTGTATTTATTCATTGCATTGTGTTATTTTTCTAGCAGATGTTGTGAACTACATTATCAATCATTATCATGAATCACTGTTCCATACAAACTGACTGATCAAGAAAGTGGTTGGCACAATCTTTGCGTTTAATGGTGTTTCTTCGAAAAAAGAAGTCAAAACATGTCCCTACTGATTGCAACTACAAAGGCAAGGCTGATACTCACAAGACTCTTGGGCCACATCAGGGTCTAAGCTTCCCACACATCTGAGATTGGCAACAAGCCTGAGATAGAGCAAAGGGGTTCGTTGCGTTTCTGTTTGCACGAAAATGCACGAAGTCTCTTGGTTTTTTTCTGTGACCCTGAAAAAGCAGAAAATGCCAAACCCAAAAAGGACACAAACTCTGACAAACACCTTGTGATACCTTGTGGGTTGATTGGAATCGAAATATCCAAGATCTTCCAAGGCACGTGATGACGGCAAAAATGTAGTACACACCTTGCAGAGCAAAATGCGCTTCCTCCGGCATGTGGAACTCCACAACCATAACAACCTTCAACTGCGTGAAAATCACACAAGGATACACAAAGTACATTGTATATCATTGTATAGGTTCGCTTCGTTGTGAAATTCGATCTTAAACACCAATGGAGCTTAACACAGTCAAGAGTCAAGGATAGACTTACCTCTACTCATCTAGTGGTCGAAAGACACTGTGATAGTGACAGTATCATTGCCCCTCACTGCGATTGTCCAGCTTCAGTGGAACAACGCTGATGATGGCTGTGATACTGAACGATCCATAACGATCCGACGATCCATCATTGATCGACGTCATGCAATCGGAAGTCTGCAATCTTGATTCACTAGCAGTAGCTTAAAGTATTGCTTATGTATTGTTTATCTCAGAATTCTTTCAACATGTTTCAACATGTTTCAACATGTTTCAACATGTTTCAACATGTTTCAACATGTTTCAACATGTTTCAACATGTTTCAACGCGTTGATCGGCATTGATCGGCGTTGGCTGAATGGTGGTGCCAAGTGGCGGCAAAACCTGCAAGCACCGCTGCCTGGGTGCCAACTGCATCAAAGTTGCCCTGCAGGGCTCAGGTCTCCCGATGTCTCCCGTGTCGATATTAAAAAGTGAACAGCTGAAAATCCCAAAATGTGATGATAAGGGATGTCATAAGAGTAACTATAAGATGTGAGAAGGGCTGCGCATGGGACATGAATGTGTTTGGGAAATTGCAGCACTTTCATGCACTTTCTGTCAGTTCATTATACGAAGTTGAAAATATAAAGAAGGTCTCCCACATCCATTTGTTTGCAACTCTCTGAGATGCATTTGCATGGACGCCCAACCCTCGCCTTGTGCAAAGCTAATTCTTTTCCTTTGAGTTCCGTGGCATTTTTTCTGATGGTGCTCGTCAGCAGTAGCTTGTCCGCCGCGAGCATGACCTGTTTTGCACTATTTTGCCATTTTTGGGGATGTGGGGGTGGCAGGATACAGCAGGTCTACAGCAGGTCTACATCGGTCTACTAAATCCAGAATCTGCAATGGCAATCCTACTTCCATTTGATGATTCCAATGGGCCATAAAGGATGGGCTGCTTGGGTCTGTTTGAGGTTCCCATAGGTTCCCCAATGACCACCAAACGCCTGCAGCAGAAAGCCAAGGCTTTTTTGCCAAGGCTCCTTTTTCTGACTGAGCCACAAACGCCCGCAGCATGTATTCGTGTCAGAAAAAAAACAACTTGGTCAACACACTGCAAAATCTGTAAATGTCTGTCATCCGGGTCAACCTTTCCAGGGAAAGCTTAGCGGCCGCCTCACGTAAACTCAGTCCAACTGACAAGGACTGAAGGAAGAGGGCAAATTGATCGACGCCTGCATTGAGTGCCGTAGATGGACTTGGACCAAAAGTTACTTGTTCAATCAAGTGAGACTTTCGACAACAGAAGACTCAAGACCTTTCGGGAACGAGTTTGAGGGATCTGCTAAGGCCTCTATTCATTCAGTTGTTGTTCGCAATTTGATACACGTAGCGGAGCGATGCGGAGCGGTGAAGTCTTGAACGGCTTCAGCTTGGGGCTCGGACTAAGCTCACCGAGGCCGGTGGTGTCATGTCTCGCAAAGGCCTTCTCACGATCGACAGCGCGTTTGGAAAAACAACAACCATTGAAACAGTATGACTGATGTATGACTGATGTAGCTGGGGAGTTGTCCAAAAGCTCCTTCACTGGGACGACAAGTGATGACCACCAATGGATATCACCAGAAACACAAATCGTTTATCAAACGTTATATGTGAAAATGTCCTCAAAACATGTCGCACCCCTTCGTGTTTAATCAATCTGAAACATGGGGCTTGACGACACGCGTTGCAGCTTCACCACTAAACCTTCTCAAGGCAAGCTTGGTTTGGAAAAATGCAACTATCTAAAGGGATGGTTTCCAAGACTATCCGACACTATCCAGAAATTGAGTTTAATTTGAAGCCAAGGGAGGACAAAAGCTGAGGGGTAAAGGGAGGAGGGAGGTGTGGTGAAAGAGCGGTGTAGGAATTGGGTGATACGAAGTGATACAAAGTGACGAAGTGTAAAGTAAGTCTGATGATGTGGCGACGATGTCCCAGGGGGGGCACAGCAAAGGCGGGACGGGGAGGTAGTTACTGAATGTTACTGGGAACTTTCACGTGAGCGATTCCAGCCCCTGCCAATACCTTGCTAAAGCAAGAGGGACTTCAGCTAGCTTAGCAGAAGCTAGCTTTCGTGATCAGACAATTCACAATTCTTAGGTTTTGGATGGTTTTGGAGGGGTAGAGTATATTCCAAAAAAAAACTGGGTTTAGACCGGGGGATTCTGCGGGTTGGATTGCCCAGCGAATGTCCATTGAGGCCCTGCTGTCGTTGTGACACCGGAATTTCGTCAATATTAATCCTAGTCATCGACAACCTCCTTCTCTGCCCCCGAAATTCCGATGTCGTCATCAACACAAACCCTCAACACATCTCAACACAAGATGGCCATTGTCATCCTTTGCACAGACTCTACTCCTGTTTCTCGGATTGGCCAAAGCTTGCAGCCACTCACCCGGTGCATCCACGCAGGTCTTTTCCGCAACACGGTGTAAAGAGCGTCTTGAAGATGACCCAGAAGCTGTGAAGAGTGCTGAAACTGGAGACCTTCTTCACATGCATTGAAGGCAGTGCTGTACATCAAAATATTGCCTTGCCAGGATGGGTCAGAGAATGTCACAAAATTCCAACAATCGAAGTCCAACCCCCTAAGTTCTCAAAAGCTCTCCAGTTCGACCTGTTTTGACCTCTGTTCCCTGGCCCTGTTTTTGTTGTTATGTCAGCCAATCTGACACATCCCGGCACCGTCCTTGTAGCGAGCTTTCCTTGAAGTCTGCGTAGAGCTGAAGCGCCTGACAGGGTGGCATCCCAAACATTCATCTGGGCAATGAGGAAAAGCACCTGCATTAGAGTTTCCGTAAGCTTCCCAATAACAATTTGATTGACTTTGACAAGTAGACTCCCTTCAAAAAGAATGTCAGAATTGGTACTGGATTCTTTCTCATCTTGGAACTTACAGCTAGTAGCAGTCCTCTTAAACTATTGGCAATGCTGTCGCTCCCAATGGTAATGTGTCATGACATCATGGCAGTATTGCGCCTTCTGCCATTGGTGTTGAGACTCACATGCTCTGACCACAGCCTCACTTGCTCGCGAAAATGGTTCAGCCAACAAGGCATCTTTGTGACCCATTTCAATGGATTGGGGGCCAGGGTCCCGAGCCCAAAAACCTCCCAAAATCCTCGCCCGAAAATGGATGCTGTTGACTACCTGGGAGCATAGTGGGCAATGGAATTGCATCTGATCATCATAGAATGTAGCTCGGCCATGAAATACAACGCCCATTGCCAACGTCCTCCCTTCTCGCATGCACTTATAGTGGATGTGTATGTGATCCGATTGCCTGCAAGTCTTTTGTCCAGCAGGTCGTTCAACAACAACAAAGCCCATTGCCATTGTTCACCCTTCTCGCAAGAACTGATTGCTGCACTGTATGTAATGACATTGGCCTCAATCTCTCTCCTCAGTCTGACACGCTTCCTAGAACCACACAGAGAAAGAGGACAAAAAAGAACATGTTCAAATGTTCAAACTTAATTCTGATGAACTGATCATCGTTCATCTTTCACTCTAAGCTCCATCACAGTGTCTCCTCCAGAGCCCAAATCAGTCCAAGAGCTCTTTGCCACTGCCCAGCTTTTTCACAGCCACTGATGGCACTGTTGTAGGTGATGATGCTGGAGGTCCTCAGCTCCACTCCACACTGAGCATCCAAGAGTATCCAAGAGTGTTTCCAAAGCTACAAAGATTACACGAGCCTAGATGTCACTGGATGTCACTAGATGTCACAAGATTCTAGATATCCAGATGTTGTCTTCACTTCATATTCCAGAAGGTGGATATCTGACATCAGTTTAGCATTTTTTAAAACATATTAAATCCCGCAAAGAACGCACCACAGGCCAGGCACCTGTTTTTTACTGTGTCCATCAACAGTTGGATTGCTCTTTGCCACTCTCTGCATCGTCCGCAGGCACTGATAGCTGCACTGCAAGTCACATCATTTCCCTGCATTTTTTTGTCTTGAAGATCCCTCAAAAGTTCAATGGCCCATTCCCATTCCTCACAGGCGCTGATCGCAGAATTGTAGCTGATCAAATCAGAGGACTCATTGGACTCGTTGGACCAAAGAATGTACAAAGCTCGCTGCCACTGGCCTCCCTTTTGGCAGCCACTTAACACAGCATTGAAGCTAATGAGGCTGGCTGACAGGCCATCCAGGTCCTCACAGGCGGCTTACATCAAATATTTAGTCACTGGACCGAAATTCCTGAGTGTGTTAAACTGTGTTAAACTGTGTTGTGTGTGTTTTTCTTGTTTGCGTAATATCTCACTTGACCCTTTCAACCCTCGCAGCTTCCCGACTTGACCCTGGCAGTTTCCTGACTGGATTTCTACCCTGGATATTCATATTGGATATTCATAGATACGCTTAGATAATCATATAATATATTATAATATCATATAGATCCTCAGGATTGCTCATGCATATAAATACTCATAGATGCTCATATGTGCTAGGGTCAAAACATATAAACGTGCTATATGGTTTATGGATGTTTATGGATGTTTATGGTCATCCATATTGGGAATCCTTTCCCCATGGGGTTTTTTTTAATCCCCATGGATTGATGACGATGACCATCCTGGGCTCCTTCAACAGTTGAAGAGCAATCTCCCAGCTTTCGGCAACAGCCGTGATCGCGGCATTGCCTGAGGATAGCCAGTTGGTACAGGGACTGACAGGGTATCTCGGGCGCGTAAAATGGATACAATATGATACAATGACCTGTTCAATGTGTTTTGTATAGGATGTTCTGCTTCGCGATTCCAACGGATCATTAAGTTGCCCTCCGGAATTGCTTCAGGATGACTAGACACAATGCAGGATGTTTGATTGCATTGGTGTTTGATGGTCTTGCATCACGGTAGGGAATACAGGGACTACACGGTTCAGTCACGTTCTAGCGTGTCATGTGTTTCATAGTCATACTTTCAAACAAGTCTGAGGGATACTGGTGCTGCGACTATGGTGCAAAAAAATGCAAATCCGCTTGAATCAGCATCTGCCAGCAAAGCAGCCCAATGACAAGAATGAATTTCTGCATACTCTGTACAACATGTACAGATTGGGAATTGGCTGGAATTGGCATGCAGCAGGGATTTTGTAGTAGTGGAAGGACCCGCATTAGTCTTGTGGACAGTCCCAAGCTGAATCAACATGCATCACCCATCAGATTGCCCCGGTTGCCCCTGTATTGCTTTGTCTAGGCGCTCGTAATGATGTCTGCCTTCATCTGATGCTTCACTGCGTCCAAGGAATGCAAAGCAAGATGCCAGGCACCATCGGCTCCGTTCGCCATCAATGAGTTGTAGCAGATCAGATTGCCCTCTACATGAACTGCGCGCATATGTTGCAGATATTGCAAGCGAAGCTCCCAAATCTCTGAAAACGACCCGGAAGAGATGGCCGAACTGTAGGTGATCACCTGAATGGCAGTTGGCTTTGTTCCCACATACAAAACAACCAAATCACAAATGCTCGTTGGATGAAGGACTGGTGCTGGGTTCACAGAAATAGCATGTGCTAGGCAATTATATTGACTCTTTGACAGAATGACCATGAAACAAAGATTCAATTTCGTAGCTGTGATGGATGTAAGATGTTCATCCAGAACGTCATTTCTGATTTCAGTCAAAATCCTCTCAATTCACATTTCCAGCAAGCCTTTGAACCATAGACCCAGCTGCTTAGCCACCAAGGGACACTTCCCTGGAGCTGGATCCATTTCAGTTCCACCATCAGCTCGGCCGCCTGTCAGCTGGTAAACTTCAACATGGCTCCACCTTTGGTGAATGCTTTTTTTGCCAATGCCCCTTGCACAAAAACATGAACATGATTGAAAGTATATATGATATATTATATATAATGATCATATATACGTATAATATATATGGCCTATGGCCCACTTTGAAATGATTGGCGGCATTCGTGATCTGACATAGATGGTCCAAATCCAATCAGCCAGTCCTCTCTCACTACTCTCTGCAACCCTCATGGTCCTGCTTCAATTACATCCCACAGCTTTCGCACTGACACCATCTGACCCAAACCGCAGCACATAGCATGAACCCAAATGCCTTCTGCCAGTCTGATGACTCAATTGCTGTGTTGTAAGTAATCAGATCCACTTTTTCCAGTTGGAACAGCTGCAAAATGCGCATCCATGGCATGTCGCAGGTGGCAGCATTTCGCGGTCCAGAAGATCCTGTAGCGGTGCAGTGGGGAGATCTTCGGGTTGCTCAGAAAAAGCTGGTGCTTCGGCTATCAGTGTCTAATCAGTTGGAAGTGGAACAGCAGGCAGACCAACTGCAGAGCACAGGAGAAAAACTTTGCTCAGGGACGTTTCCCTCCATCACTTTGGGATGGATTATCGCATATGGACACCAGCAGGCAATTTTCGGACTTGTCGGG
This sequence comes from Cladocopium goreaui, assembly GCA_947184155.2. Lineage (NCBI taxonomy): Eukaryota > Dinophyceae > Suessiales > Symbiodiniaceae > Cladocopium > Cladocopium goreaui. The sequence continues at coordinate 91,796 of CAMXCT020001496.1, forward strand.
TCACGATTGAAGGACCAGAGGATAGCCCAGCTTCATCCAGCAAGCTGGACTGCGCCATACCTAATACCCTCAAAGCAGCATAACTACACTACACAACGCATACAATATATATATATACATATATATATATATACTATTATTGATATATACTATTATTGATATATATATATATGTATATTATATCATATATATAATACAATATAATATAATATAATATAATATAATATAGTATAATATAGTATAATATAATATAATATAATATAATAGAATATAATATGATATGATATGATATGATATAATATAATATATATATATTATATTATATTATATAATTAATTAATGATGTCAGTTTAGAGAGAGAGAGATACTGTGGATGGAAGAAATACTGCACCAGTTGGTAGATGTTTTATTCCCTTCCAATCCCATTATTTATCTTGATTCATAGTTACCTAATAGTTTCCAACTGGTGCAGGATTGCTTCCATCCACAGTAGGGAGAGAGCGTCTGTGTACTGTAGATCATAGATGCTGCTGTAGCATAGAACATATAAAAGTCTTTCATACAGGCGGTCTATACTGACCTGTCTACATACATCTAAGCACAAGACAAACCGATGAACCACAAAACACAGCAAACTCAGCGACTACCATATGTTTATCGCTTCTGAACAAACCTGAATGAGTCTTCCATTACTAGGAATGTGCAGGACTATTGATGACTGTTGATACATAATAATAATGATACCTGCGTTTCCTCAATATCATCTTGGGGCTGTAAAGGCTGCAAATCTTCAAAATCCCCCCGGTTTTTTCGGAAATCTGCACCTGGGCATCCCAGATCTCTCATGAGTTTCAAGCAGTTCAGGGCTTGGGGCCATCTCTGGGTTGCAATCACTGAAGTGAAACTGCTGAGATCCCCCTGGACGCTCCAAACAGCCAGCTGTGACAACATCTTTGAAGCCATGGACCAGGACTTCATGCCGCTGATGGCGGTGTTGAAACTGATAACATCACAGTGAAGATCTTGATTCCTTCCAGGGAGCGCTTTCTGATCACTTGGGGAATGTCTGAACATGAGCATACGAAAGTTCGGGAGCATGCCACGTGTGCCATGGTCACGTTATGTCACGTTACATGTACACGAAGATATTCATTCCACCAGTGGTGATGAATTAGAACGAGTACATTAACACTATATCTGAACCACTATATCTGAACCCTTTTTTAGTAGGGAGACGACCATCCGTGACCATCCCCTTCTGGAAATTGATGCGTCCCCTGCTCCTTCCAGTGGCCAAAACAGCACAGGCCGCTTCCCATCTCTGGGATTTGGTACATGCGTTGATCAATGTGTTGCAAGTCACAAGGTTGCCTTGGACAGCAAGAGATAAGTTGTGTGGGAAACCCCGTGCCACAAACCTACCCTTTAAGGGGATGGTTGCAATCCCATTTCTGGTGACTTTGGGAATGTTGTATCATTGGGTTTGCCACATGTATTTGTGATTTTGTGTTCACTGGAGGTGTACTTCGCACATGATCTAAAATGAAGATGTGATATAAATGCAGCTGCATATATGCAGTGTAATTGAAGATATGTAACCCCAGCGCCAGGCTAATCCTGGCAATTATGACACAGAATTTACAACGTGCTTGTCACAGCACAACTCGAACCGTCGAATTGTTTTTGCAGCAATTTCACACGGGGCACTAGATTTATGGTGAAATATGGTGAAATATACCCAATTCAACACAAATCATGTTCCGAAATTTGGTTATACCCAATTACACATTTCAAAAACAGCATGTTTCACCATGTTTCACCATATTTCACCATATTTCATCATATTTCATCATATTTTATGACATTTCATCATGCAAGCCTTAAAGCAACATCAAACATCCGCAGCGCAGCTGTGTCACCTCGAAGATCATCGAGTTCCCTCACCAGCTGCAAGGCTTGGTGCCAGCGGCTCGAGCGACTGCATGCGCCCAGGGCTGCATTGTAGGTGATCACATCCTACGGCAATCATCATAACTCCATAACTCTATTGTATTCTACTATATATATATATACGTGTGTGATCGTGTGTGTGTGTGTTATTATATCATGTTGTAATATATTATATATGTATATTATATTGTAATTATAATGTATATTTAATATTCTATATTATTTTATAGATATACATGTGACATGTGTGATCATTTGTGTGAAGTTTTACAAACACATGCGGCACATGCCCTCAGGTGGTTCGACTTTGAAGTGGCACTCAATGAAAACATCAAATGTGGGTGGCCTTCGTTTCAAATAATTCAGAAACAACCTTTACATTTACATCAAGTATTCAAAGCTTGTCCTGGACTTAATACATTTAATACCCTAACTTGTTGCTGGTGACTTTGGACCACTGCCACAGCATGCCACAGCAATATAAGTGAAGAAACTTACTGGGAACGTGCCAATGGTATTCTACAATGGGCATGCCATACAATAGAAGTGAGAAGCCACAAGTCTGTTTGAATTTGAACAGGAATTAGAATTGGAAGGTATCAGCGCAACTTCCGGGAAATAGGCAGCACTCTGTACACTTATGGACTATGGATCAGAGTTGGATGAAAAGCATGCTCATGGAAAATCTCGTGGGACTGCTGCATGTATCATCATGTATCAACATGTGCAGTCCTTCTCATCCAAAAAGTTCAGCAAGTGTAGAGCATCTTGCCATTTAACCGCAGAGGAGCATGCGCTGATGACTGAGGTGAACGTAACAAGGTTTCCTTGCATATTTTTGCTCGAGAAGTCTGCAAACAACCAAAGAGCTTTCTGCCATTCTGCAACACCCTGACATGCTGATAGGGCTGCAGTGAAAGCGAGAACATCTGGTTGTCCGCGGGACAGTTGAAGATCTAGCAGCAAGCGCACGGCACGTTGCCACTGCTGCGCCTTCTTGCAGGAGTTGATGGCTACATTGTACTTGAAAGTCTGTGGTGAACAGCAAAGATCATCCAATGCATCTTGCCAACCATATTTCTGTGGCATCCAGGCAATGCCGAGGCAACCTCTTCAGGGAAGCCATGATAGGAGTCCGGACCTCCGCCTCCCTAACTTCGGAGATCCAGGACAGAATGACAAGGCCGGTTCTGGGCAGGACTTGAGCAAAAGCGCTGAGATGTCGCGTCAAGTCTCACACCTTCCACCCAACCATGGCACTCATCGCGGCACTGAAATATGTGGAAAAAAATCCTGTCAATGGCCAAAGTGCTAACTACATTTACTTACGTTGCTCTTTTTCGGATTTGCAGGCTAAGCCTCTAAGCCCATCCACTTATCTGACAGTACTTCAATCCTTTGGATACTTCTAGAATAGACTTGTCTGCCCTGCCTCGATACAATGCAACCTGCAGTGCTTGCTCCGGCGCAACGTGCCGCGCCTGCACCCAATTGCCCTTGGCACGTGGACGTCGGAGAAGTGCTCCGCGAGCTCGTGCCAAGACCACCTGTGAAAATTAATGTCAACCCTGGGTTAAGAAAGCCGTTTTAATTGGGGAGGGTAGCAAAAAAAAATGTATCCTATCATATCATCACTATTTGGAGGGTACCTCCATCATCATCACAATTAAAAACCAAAATGACCATGGTTTGTGATTGCCAGCTGGCCCAAGGCAGTTTTGAAAGCGACAAACAGCATCAAAAAGAAAGGTCAGCTGAACAAAAATGGGTATGTCTGAGAGAAGGGTGCTTCCCTACTATGTAATTGGCTTTATGCTGAGTACCTCACCCTATGTTTTGCACTGAACAAGCATCTTCCGAGTGCACATACACACCCTTCAAACAAGCGCCTGCACGTCCTCGTTCATATCCACTGCGGTGCCTCAGCGTGGAGATTGCATGGGACGCCATGTCTGATTTATATGTCATATCATGTAATGTCAGATTTGGGTAGGCTCTGCAAATTATATCAATCTGGTAGGCCCTGGTAGGCATTGCAGCTCCGCATTTGAAGCCCGAGAGATCCCGAGAGTATACGAATAGATTTGTTGCTACCAAGGCAGCCGGCGCGCACGACTGGAGCTTGGAGCAGCCTTGGCTGGCCGGAATTCGGCAGATTGATCAATCTTGATCATTACTAAAACGGGTCTTAAACCTGTCCGGCGCAACAGGGTAAAACGTTGATATATGTTTAATATTCTTTATATACTGCTAAGATCTGCTAAGCGAGTTTGTCCGCTTGAAAAACTGAAGATAAGTGAAGACAAGTTGTGGAGTGCGCGCAACTGAACATGGGTGCATATCACATGACAGTGAGAACGTGTAATCATGCGCATAACTTGTAGGCATAGTGCGATCGACAAGACAACGTGCAGCAGAAAGGGTCACAGCAGAAACACAAGACTTGCAACGGCCACTAATTCGTTCACCCAATGTAAGTGCATTGCTTGTCCATCAGATACTATGATATAGATTGTGCAAATATTCTGAGCAATAAAATGTATATATATATATATGTATGTATAAGTAAAGATATATCAGACAGTAAAGTGTTCATACATATACAATACATACTGTTGAATGCCGATCATCAAAATTCAAACGTATAGCACTATCACTGCAGCCAACACGGGGAATCGGAATCTCACTTGCTTCCAACACCCAAATCACCATGTTTCGAAGCTGGACAATCGACTGGGAGCAGAATTCCTCACCGCCAAGTTACACTCTCGGTTTCAAGAATCTTGTTGGCAGGCCGCCAATTGGATGCTGAGAAGCCACCAACTGGCACACACAGAGAATGCGTAAAAAGCAGGATGTAGCTTTGTTCTGAGGGTCGATATTGCCACGAAGTCACCTCGATACTATCCAATACGTGTCCAATCCAGCAGTGACAACATGAGGGTGAGATGTGAGAACATGACATTTTTTTCTCACTCATTCTTGGTGGCTTTGTCTGAAGATCAGAAACATTCAGAAACTCTAAGCTCTCATGGGGCGCTTTTTGGGGAACCATGGAACCATCACACCTCGCCGTAAAACCAGGAAGCCTGGTTTTAGCCCTGCCTGGGGGTGGAGGTCTCGGCATGCCGCGCTGAGGCCGGGCAATCGCAGTGGCATTGTGGAATCACTCTACAGCACTGGAGCACTGAACACTGATGAAAAAATATGAAACAATAAGGTGAACATCGGAGATCTCAGGCTCCGATTTTACCAGTTTCTAGTCATTGTTTGGAGTGTGGTAGCTCTTGGCAGCTATTGGTAGCCATTTTTTTGTAGCAATTGGTACCTATTGCTAGGTATTGGAGCCAGCAAGACATTAGGAAATATACGAGACGATTGGAAACATTGGAAAAAATTGAAACAGTAGAAAGGATGCATTGAATGAGAAAGCATGAGAAAGGCATGGGAAGACATGAAACCTCTAAGAATATGAGCAAGTCAAGAGCGTTTACACCACACAAAAACCATGGAAACCAACACAAACAATTGAGTGCATGTGACACAGCCAGAAACAAATGTGCTGGACCTCATACAAACCACATCAAACCACGCCAAACATGTTTGTGGTCTATGAGGCAATTGGCTAGGATCGGTGAAGCGTCAAGGTTTTCCCACCAAGCAAGAACTCAAACCTCAACGACCTTGATTGAAGCTTGACAGAGCTGATTTAATTGGGAAACTTGGGCACAAGAAAATCAAGAAACGCACAACCGTGTCGCTCTGATTTAAGCAGAATGCCATCCGCCAGTACTATTTGATTGTATCAATGTCAAGTGTGCCATGGTCAAAACATGGTACATGAGTTGTGGTCATCCATCTCATATTGGGAATCCTAATAATCTGTATATGAATCCTTATTATTTGCTTGATGGTCAAACCCTTTTTTGGGAGAACAACCCGTTTTTTTGACCATGGCACAAATGATGTCAAATGGGCAGGGCAACAATGCTGGAACCTTTGTGTGGAACAGCAAAAAAAAGCTGGTAAATGGATGTTCATCTCTGTAAAACCGGTCCCGAAATAAGCTTGCCTTGGGAGGAACTGGCTTTGGCCCAAGCTCCGGGATGTCCCCCCTGCCGCTGTGCAGCGGTGGCTGAACAGAAGTGTCAACATGTCATGCCAAGATGCCTCAAAAAATATCTGAAGACAAGCAACGCATAGGCAAAGCATGTATTGAACTCAAAAATATACAACTACTACGTAGTCAAACGCTGCTCATATCGTTCAAAACAGATAAATTTACAGCATTAATTGGCATCATGATGAGATACGTGCACACCCATGTGCCTTGTGTAAAACTGGTGACCCCAAAAAAGATCATCAAAAGTGGCCGTATTCTCCAAAGGTCAAAGGTGAAAATGATCAGATGAACGAAATCTATGTGACCATTTGGAGGTTTCCTAAAATGGTGGTACCCTTACATCATCCATTTTCATAGGATTTTCCACTATAAACCATGCATTTTGGGGTAACCTCATTAGGCAACCCCTAGGAATCCCAATCCCTGAGATCATCACACCAGGGCCTCGCTGGAGGTGGCTCAGGCGCCTCTTCCGTGCTGGAAATCATGGAAAATCCAGATGATTTTCCCATTCAAACCCGCCATTTACAGATGGGGCCGATAGGGGATTTTCATGGGATTTTCCATTGCCACGTTTGCCACGTTTGATTACAAAAGGGTATGTCAATGTATGCTTCCTTCTTGTTAACAGAGCATTCAGCATGAGTTGTTGTTTTTGAGTGCTTTGAGATGCTTTGAGCTCCTGCCCTGGTGACGGATTGTGCCACGCCTCGGGCCAAAGCCCTTTCCGTATGGCCTGACAGTGGAAGCCAGGAGCAGCCAAAATGAGGAGCACGACTTTGGGGAAGAGCATTTCAGACCTTGGAATGATTTTATCATCCAATATTGCCAATAACTATCAAGGATTGTTGAATAAGGTTTGCTGTGACTTAACATTCCCAAGAAAATGTTCAGCTTTTTGGGTCTAGCTTGAAATTCGCTGTGGGTAGAGATTGTGATGTGCTTGCTACAGCAGGACCTTCAGGTAAGTCTGATCCAAACTTGCAAATAAATGTCTTAAGGATTCTTAAGCATGCGGCTTTACAGCACTGCAGCACTGGCCCACTTTTTCCACGGTATCCCAATAGTCTCATACTTCACTGTTATCAAGTAATATCATCTCATACCTAAATGTACCCAATATGTCTTGAGAGATCTTGAGACGATTGTGAATCGATCTTCATCCTTCTGACCAATTTATTGATTTTCAAAAATCTCCAGCAAACCTTTTGCGATTTTAGATGATTTTCATTGATTTTAGATGTTTGGAGGATTTCAGCTGAATTCAGCATGGCCTCAGCCTCCGGAGCTTCTGGCGGTGGTGGTGGCACCTCGCTGAACTTCAAGCCTGTGGCCTTAGCTGCGCATGGAGTAGCTATACTGATGTAGCATCATGTAGCTACCATATCAAGATATTAACCTAACATACTACTATTGTCTACAGTACTACTATTAGTATGATTTAGATTGATTTAGTACGTAGGAATGTTATGGAATGTTATCATAACCTTAATTATCATCGTCTTCATGATCTTCATGACCATTGTGCAGTAGGTGTATGAGGAGTGCTGCTGAAGCAGTGCAGAAGAGTTTTGTACCTGCGATACGAGTGCCAGTTATGAGCCCTACTCCCCCTCGCAAAGCTGCAGTCGTTTTTCCTGCCCGAGCACAGTGTATAGCATGGATAGCAATGTCAGTACAAGCACAGGGCCTGATCTTTTGCGGGTCAATGCTGCCGCTGCATGGCGCAATGATCCCCACGGCGCAAAACTGAGGCCTACTTGAATGCCAACGCTCAGTTTGCCACACCGGACAGTCAGCAGATTCCGCGAGCTAAGAGGCACGGCATGAACCCAATGTACATCACGCGTGTACGGGTCATGATCTCACCCAGGTGATTCTAAACGAACTCAACGCAAGCAAAGAAAAAAAGCCCGGAAGATAAACTATAAGAACCAATAGAGAATGATGACAACTTTAAAGAATGCTGCGCTGGGAGAGAGTTCTGCGATGCTTAAGGTGCTTTTCGACACAACACGCGGCAATCACCATCACAGCTTCCTATGTTTCTCCATATATCATGATCTTGTTCCTACCTGTTCGTGGACATCTTGGTCTGCCTCCAGGGCAACATTCACCTTTTGCATATGCAGCCGACAAAGACAGCAACTACAAGACACCAGTTCCTCAATGCATTTGCCTCACTACCTCAAGATGGTGGCACTCAATCAGCCTGCACAGGGAGCAACAGACAGGCTGTCAAGCAATTAATGTACTTTAAGTAATGTGACTATGGCAGACGGGTATAGCTGGAGAACTGGTCTGAATCGTTTCAAGAAGATCATGGTCATGCAATGTCGCGCAGCTCAAATTTGAGACACAACATGACATACATGGTGCCCTTTGCGGAGATGTGCTCGCTCTTTGCACGCTTTTGCGCGTTGCAATGATACATAATAATACAATAATAATACAGTATATATATATACTGTATTATTATTATTGTATTATTATGTATAGAGGCGTTCCTTGAACTCCAACACGGAATCCACTGAGATCCACTGAGATCCACTGAGAATCTGATCCACCAGCCTTGCGACGGAAGGAGCATCCTTCTGTGAGTCGCGCGAGACCACCTGTTGGTTGGCAAAGCATCACGTTGCAGTTCCTCAGCGGCGTCCGAATTGCGGCGGCCCAGGACGAAAAATATGAATCTGTGCAAAAGCAATATGAGACACATGCGGATATCCTGGATATGGTCTCTCAAAAAGCACGATGTGTTTGCAGTATCAATGTCACGAGTGACATCCGCCCCTTCCAGCTCACCTCTGCTCTTGAAACCACAAGGAATTTGCGCTGTAGAATACAGGGGCATCTTTCCTTCCAATCACAGAGGATCCCAGTTTCAAATATTGAGATTCCTAACCTACTGTCCATCAGATCCATTGCTGGCTTTAGATTTGGCAAGTCTCCCACACAGCACGACAGTCTGGGCGTGGCTGAAGACGGTCGTAATTTGCAAACAGCCTGGGCACCTGGGCACACCCAAATCCTGCAGAATGTGACCAGCGGAATCCAGCATGGGGCCCTGGGGTGGATGTCACTTTTGAACTTCCAAATCTCCAAGGCATGTCACTTTTGACTTGAAACATCTTGCTAAAATGTACGCATCGGGAAACATCACTATAGGTACCACCTGCCACATACCCAATGTTAGTGGCGAATACTTGCCAATGTCATCCAAGCTGCTTCACGTCCATGAAGAAGCCTCGGCTATGTCAGATGAACTAATTGGGATTCGTATGGCTGAGTCAACACATACTGTAATTTCATATAGTTTCATATATATATAATTTCTGCATATGTCTACATCGTTGTCTTTGTGGTCGAATTGATTGCCGTCTTGATGTCCACTCGTCTTGGGCGTAGGAGACATGTTGTTCCACATCGCAATAATGTATATATATATATACACGGCTCCAAACTGCGTCTGAAGGAGCTGTTTGGCGATTGGATCATGCGCTTCAACTTGTGCTTGCACTTCTCCTGCAGCTTCAGCTTCCAAACGTTGGTGATACGTTCAGTCTGTGCCGACAGGTACATGTCATGCGGAACCAGTTGAGGGCATTTAAGAGAACAGGCAAGTTGCCTTGTTGAAAGAGAGGGCAGACTGTACCAAATTCTTGCAGCATGTTTTTGAGCTGGTTCTCAAGTGCCAGGAATCTGGTACTTTCTGCGGTGTGTGTGTGTGCAAATCTACAGTAAGCAAAAGAGTAGCTAAGTTGGGTTTCCATTGAGTTTCCATACAGTTTCCATTGAGTTTGCAATTGCCATTGACTTCCCTGCACCATACACGCCACATATCAATCTACTGCTGCATCACCTCGCGAGCATCAGGGTTCAGGAGGTCAATATCCATCTGGTCGAGGGCTGAAACGGGAGAATTTCCATCGACCGATCCCGATGGGATCTCAATGGGATACTGAAAACCACGCCAATCATCTCCAAACCATTTCCATCCATTTCCTATATTTCCTTTGAAGAGTTTGAAGACTTTGAAGCAAAGAAATCCACAGAAATCATCAATTCTCTCAGGTTCCACGAGAAGCTCAGCCTTCCAAAGAAGTTGGGATGCACGGGATGCACCACCGTCAGTTGACTGCGTTTGATGCTCGGGCTTGAGCCGAAAAAAGCCGAAGGCGTTGAGTTGTCGTTGTCCAAAAAGATCACCAGCACAGAATGAAAGATCTAGTTTGTCCAAGATTGTCCAGGTAAACAACAGATTCACAGTGTGTGTCTGTGTGTGTAGGTGTTTGCACACAGAGAGGGATATAGGGCAATTCATTAAAGGTCTGGGGTTCCTCAGACAAATGTTGAAAGTTTGACATCAGACCGATGAGCAGCTTCCGCCTAAGATTACCAAGTTACATCAAATGAAACCAGGCACAAGATTCTGTGGGCAGATTGAGGCAGCTGAACATATAGACTTTCAAGATTTTTCAGGGCTCCCGTGCTGGTGCCGTTCGGGCAAATGGCCGTGGAGCATCAGGTTCACTGCGACGTTGCAATCCAGAAAGACCCATGAAAGTAAGACTGGACTGCAGAAGTTGATGAAACGGATCACTCACAGGAATGCAGTCAACTTGATTCGCCGCATGTCATTCCAATGTCTGGTCTTCACATGCTTTGAACGTCGAATGAGTTTTTGAAGCTTCTTTTTGTGTCTAGATGTCCAGCTCAAGTGAGCCTACTGAACGCGATGAACCTTACTCCTGGAGAAAGACCTTGCCCCAAAATCGATGTTGAAAACTCTATTCCCTGCCTGTACGGCTGAAGCACTGGCAAAGCAAGAGCCTCCATTCTGAAACAGCCAATGTGCCGTGGCGCAACTGAGCATGCAAAATCAATATCTAAGCATGGTATGTGCCTACATCGCTATCAAATCAGTGGAAATCAGGTGGATTGATTGAAACCACACAGGGCCGAAGCATGCTGCCTTGGAGGCGTTCGTTCCTTCAAGTAGCATGAAATCAATTCACAAATCACCAAAGCACCTCACGAGCACTGGGGCGTTCTTCAGCAGTCTTGGACAAGAGCATCGCGACCAACTGGCAACCATCAGTAGCGGTGCAAGGTTGAAACTCCAAACCTACCATCCTCGTGCAAAAAGTAAGCTGCTGTGCAGGAGGCAAAGAAAAATGTCCAGTTCCCCCTGTAGAGCCGGAGCGGATCATAGAATGTTGCCTTCTTAAAGCAAAGGGCTAGCTCTCTTCTAACACAATCTCACTCCAATTTTCTGCAACGGTCAAACCGTCAAAAGGCTGAAGTCAAGATAGGTCAGATATGTTCATAGGAAAAAAATGCACGTAGTCACGCAAGCAAGTTGGCCTCTCATCTACCAACTCATCCATTCAACCCAGGCTGAGGAAAAAAAACCTCAAACTCTACCAAACTTCACCATCATGTGTCGCCATTTAGCCCCCATAGTTCTGATAGTTCCTCAATGTTCCTCACATTTCTTGTTCAATCCCTTGGATCCCTTGGATCCCTTGGATCCCTTGGTTACCGTGTCCACTTTCGCGCCTTTGCCAGATCCTCACTGTAGATCTCTGGGATGGGTTCGTAATGCTCCGAGACCTCAACCAAATACCAGCTGGGAGGGCAAAAATCGATCAAAATCGGCTGCAACCTGCTGGAAATCGCTTGAAACATTTGAAACCTTGCGACTGTGGATGTTTAATGATATTTACATCCAAAAATTGTTGCCAGAATGATCAGAGATTCCATGTGAACAACAAACTTTTGGGTGATATGGTTTTAGTATTGACCCGGAGCCTGGTGACGGGTGGCGACACATCTTGGATTGCAGCAATGCCGAGGGGATTGCTGTAGAATTGTTTTCGCTCCAACCTTCTTCTGAACTTCCCATTCCCGATTCAGGACGCGTGGCAATGCAATAAACGAGGCCCAATAAAGACTGGGACCTTAGCAAGAGACAAAGTCGGGGTATCGTCAACAAGTCCAGAAGCAGTTGCGCCGAAAGATTTCTAAACTATCTTCATTTGGCCTTGGATCTCCACTACCAATCCCTACCCTACAACCTGCATCAATGGTGTCAACCAGCCAGGTTTCGTACTCGAAGGCATGGCGGAAGCGGCACCTTAGCGGCAAAAAACATGTCTGCAGTGGTTGGAACATCTTGGAACGGGAATGATTCGGAATGGTATTTCGCTATCCCATAGGATCCATGTATGGTATATATGCTACAGTAACATTTGGGTATATTGATGGTAAATGTTACCATATATAGCATACATGGATCCTATGGCTATGTTGTGATTTGAGTCGTGCTAATATCTTGCCCTTCAAAATCCCCATCTGAATCTGAAAGATGGAGCCTCACTGTACAAAAATCCAATCTGAAGTGACATCGCCTGAAGCACCTCGAAAAACCCAATCCATCAATTTTTTCCAGCTGAAGCACAGCCTGTGGTCCAGATCTTCCCAAATTCCGACCATTTCCCCACGGTTCCTGGCAGTTCCTGGTTGCTGGGTTGCCAAACATCTCGTAGAGCACACACCCCAGTGACCACATGTCGCTCTTATCGCGGTAAGGCTCACCCTTGCAAACCTGCAGTGAAAGATTGGACTCAGAAACCAAGCAGGGCCGTGAAAAATCGCCTTCAAATACTGTACTACGTTACGTTGATATATTGGTGTGAGATCTTGTTAGTCCCCAAAAGTCGTCTGCTTAATTCTGCTTAATCCCTTTGATCTCAAGTCCAGCTATACAAATGATGTGATTTTCATTCCAATGTGTTTAGCCTGAGTGGAAACTAAAGAGGTAATGCATCTATTCTTGAGACGATCTCGGGAGATTCAAACTCCGTCTCGGCCAAAGGTGTTTTTATCGCGCCAGCCGCAAGCTGTCAAGAGTACTCCGATAGGAGTCTAATGCATGACCTCCATCATGCAAAGGAAACACAAATCAAGGATCATTATCTTCTCTCCTGACATTTTGTATGGATTTTCTTTAGATGCATCTTGCACACTGGACTATGACTGCCAAAAAACTGGTTTGTGAAAATGTCAGAAGAGTTCAGCCACCTTTGTAGAATTTTGTAGACAAAAGTGGCTGCAAAATGTTACACAAAAGTTGCAGTTGGTGAATCACCGCGCTGGAGTTTCACCGTTTCACCTCAGCCTTGGCCGACTTTGAAATCTCGGATCTTATGCCAGGACCTGCGGTGGCCAGACGTGCAGCCCAAAACGAGGGATCAAAGTGATGAAGTCATATGAAGTCGCAAAAAATGGCGAAACCATGCCAAATCCACCAGCATTTCCACCAGGGGGGTTCCAACTTTGATAGAATTTCATGGGCAAGACATGGCAAGACTGACTCTCACAGAGCCAAGTCCAAACCCGCTGCCTCGTCTGCAAACTCCGAGATCTCATGCTAGTCTTTGCAAAGCCTGCAACTTGAAAGAGCTAAGTGAAAAGCGCTTCATAAAACTTCGCAGTGCAGGGGCAAAGGGGGCCGAAGCGTGGGTTTCCGACGTTGCGCTGTGACGCTCCCGGGGGCGGGTGGCGCTGCGACGCTGCGACGCTGCGACGCTGCGACGCTGCCGTTGGGCCAGTGACGCTGCGACGCTGTTGGCGCTGCGACGCTGCGACGCTGGAGTGACGCTGCGACGCTGTTGGCGCTGCGACGCTGCGACGCTGCGACGCGGGAGCGACGCTGCGACGCTGTTGGCGCTGCGACGCTGCGACGCTGCGACGCGGGAGCGACGCTGCGACGCTGTTGGCGCTGCGACGCTTTCTTCTGCAAGAGTGCACACGGCGTTGCGTCGCGGCGCGACACGGAAACCCCGATTGAAGATCGTCAATGAATGTAGAAGTTTAACGGGGCTGGGAGAATTAAACCCTCATTGAAGATCGTCAATGAATGTAGAAGTTTAACGGGGCTGGGGAGAATTAAACCCTCATTGAAGATCGTCAGTGAATGTAGAAGTTTAACGGGGCTGGGGAGAATTAAACCCTCATTGAAGATCTCCATGAATGTAGAAGTTTAACGGGGGTGGGGAGAATTAAACCCTCATTGAAGATCGTCCATGAATGTAGAAGTTTAACGGGCTGGGGAGAATTAAACCCTCATTGAAGATCGTCAATGAATGTAGAAGTTTAACGGGGCTGGGAGAATTAAACCCTCATTGAAGATCGTCATGAATGTAGAAGTTTAACGGGGCTGGGGAGAATTAAACCCTCATTGAAGATCGTCCATGAATGTAGAAGTTTAACGGGGCTGGGAGAATTAAACCCTCATTGAAGATCGTCAATGAATGTAGAAGTTTAACGGGGCTGGGGAGAATTAAACCCTCATTGAAGATCGTCATGAATGTAGAAGTTTAACGGGGCTGGGGAGAATTAAAACCTCATTGAAGATCGTCCATGAATGTAGAAGTTTAACGGGGGTGGGGAGAATTAAACTCTCATTGAAGATCGTCAATGAATGTAGAAGTTTAACGGGGCTGGGAGAACTAAACCCTCATTGAAGATCGTCCATGAATGTAGAAGTTTAACGGGGCTGGGAGAATTAAACCCTCATTGAAGATCGTCAGTGAATGTAGAAGTTTAACGGGGCTGGGGTGAATTAAACCCTCATTGAAGATCGTCCATGAATGTAGAAGTTTAACGGGGCTGGGAGAATTAAACCCTCATTGAAGATCGTCAATGAATGTAGAAGTTTAACGGGGCTGGGGAGAATTAAACCCTCATTGAAGATCGTCAATGAATGTAGAAGTTTAACGGGGCTGGGGAGAATTAAACCCTCATTGAAGATCGTCCATGAATGTAGAAGTTAAACGGGGCTGGGGAGAATTAAACCCTCATTGAAGATCGTCAATGAATGTAGAAGTTTAACGTGGCTGGGTGGAATTAAACCCTTATTGAAGATCTTCAATGAATGTAGAAGTTTAACGGGGCTGGGGAGAATTAAACCCTCATTGACGATCTTCAATGAATGCAGAAGTTTAACGGGGGTGGGGAGAATTAAACCCTCATTGAAGATCGTCAATGAATGTAGAAGTCTAACGGGGCTGGGGAGAATTAAAACCTCATTGAAGATCGTCCATGAATGTAGAAGTTTAACGGGGGTGGGGAGAATTGAACTCTCATTGAAGATCGTCAATGAATGTAGAAGTTTAACGGGGCTGGGAGATTTAAACCCTCATTGAAGATCTTCGATGAATGCAGAAGTTTAACGGGGCTGGTAGAAATAAACCCTCATTGAAGATCGTCAATGAATGTAGAAGTTTAACGGGGCTGGGGAGAATTAAACCCTCATTGAAGATCTTCGATGAATGTAGAAGTTTAACGGGGCTGGGAGAATTAAACCCTCATTGAAGATCTTCAATGAATGTAGAAGTTTAACGGGGCTGGGAGAATTAAACCTCATTGGGGCTAACGGGAGAATTAAACCCTCATTGAAGATCTTCAATGAATGTAGAAGTTTAACGGGGCTGGGAGAATTAAACCCTCATTGAAGATCTCAATGAATGTAGAAGTTTAACGAGGCTGGGAGAATTAAACCCTCATTGAAGATCGTCAATGAATGTAGAAGTTTAACGGGGCTGGGAGAATTAAACCCTCATTGAAGATCTTCGATGAATGTAGAAGTTTGAAGGGGCTGGGAGAATTAAACCCTCATTGAAGATCTTCAATGAATGTAGAAGTTTAACGGGGCTGGGAGAATTAAACCCTCATTGAAGATCGTCAATGAATGTAGAAGTTTAACCCCCTCATTGAAGATCTTCAATGAATGTAGAAGTTTGAAGGGGCTAAATTAAACCCTCATTGAAGATCGGAATGTAGAAGTTTAACGGGGCGAGGTAGTGTTCAGAGGGGGTCGCTGGCTTGATCTTCGAAGATGCAACATATATTCAAAGGGGGTGGCGGGGCTGATGTCTCAAGGTGCAACGTATTGTTCAGAGGGGGTTGGGGAGTTGATGTCTTGTGATGGTGAAGATGCAACATAGTGTTCAGAGGGGGTTCCAGGGCTACTGTCTCAGCTTGTCCGGTGGCTTCTCGGCTTCTCGGCTTCTCGGCTTGTCCGGTGGCTTCTCGGCTTCTCGGCTTCTCGGCTTGCCCGGCGGCTTCTCGGCTTCGCGGCTTCTCGGCTTCTCGGCTTGCCCGGCGGCTCCTCGGCTTCGCGGCTTCTCGGCTTCTCGGCTTGTCCGGTGGCTTCTCGGCTTCTCGGCTTCTTTCTTGGCTTCTCGGCTTGTGCCGGGCTTCTCGGCTTCTCGGCTTCTCGGCTTGTGTCGTACTTCGCGGCTTCTCGGCTTCTCGGCTTCTCGGCTTGTGTCGGGCTTCTCGGCTTCTCGGCTTCTGGTCGCATTTCTGGGCCCCTTTTGCCCGTGCTTTGAAACTTCGGCTGGACGAGCTGTCAAAGGCAAGGTGGGAATTCATTTGTTCCTAAAAACACGCCTATCTACTAAACCAAAATTATTATATTAAAAAAGGTGTTTATTTTTGCATCGAAACAGGAAATCAGGCCATAGCCCGGGAAATCAAGCGGTAAATCAAGATTTCTTCATATTTTATCTTCAGTGTATCAACAAAGTAGATTGTCGATCAAACACAAACCTTGGCAAAACACCCTGGATCTCAAACCCTGCATTCTTATCTGAATATATCTGAATCAGGTGGTATTGAAACAGCGTAAACCCATGGACATCGACAGAATGGCATCCATGGATCACCCGAAAAAAGGGGCTGCCCTACATCTTCACCCGTCCAGTCGACCTTGTGGCCAATATCCCGACGGAAATGCATGTTGGAACCTAAAATGCAGGTGAGCTGTGGAATTTCCATGGCATTTTGAAGTGAAAATCTGATAAACTGATAAAGGCACGAGACAAGAAAACTGGATGGAATAACATGGACTGTCTCAGAACAGACATGAAATACACAAATGGCTGCCTGCAAGAGGGGAGAGAGAGAGAGAGAGTGGAGAAAGCAAAGCCTCTACCTGTTGGACTGCCAAGCAGCTGCTGCTGCCAGGAGGATCAAAGCTGATCTTTGAAACTGCCTCATATGCTCTTCTCAAAGCTTCTTTGAAGTCATTTGCTTGGCCGGTCACAGCCAAAACTCGACCTGTGCACAGCAGTGGGATACAGGCAAAATCTGGCTGAGTCACAATGAAGATGTTCAGAAAACTGTGGTACTTCATCACTTTCACATTTTTGAAACGGCTATTGCTACGCAAAAGGTATCAAACGCAGACAGCAAGAGCGTCTGGGTAGTTCTCACAGATCTTGAGTCTTAGCAACATGGCTGATTTGTCTCTCGGACGCTCGAATGGGAAGAATGACTCATAGATGTTGACTGCATGGCAAGCCCAGCTAGCTAATGTAGTTTGCTTTCATGTATCTGATGTTGAAACCTTCAAGTTCACCACAGGCTTGTCACATTTGCTCCACCAGAATCATTGCACTGACATGGCCACCTCCCGCACATTACACTCCCCCGTGGGCCCAGCCTCCACTAGTCACCAAGGAAGACTCATTCTGCTTGGTTCCTGCATGGTAAACCTTGACGCCTTCCACAGTATCGGCTTCGGCCACGCCACTGATGGGCAAACCTCAGCGCTCCGACTGTTGTCCAAATATGAGCTGATGATGACGATAAATGGTGATGGTGATAGTGATGGTGATCATCATTGTTATTAAATGATTAAATGTTATCATCATGTTTTTGAAATGTTTTATCTTTGTCGTTTTGGTCTTTTTGAAGACTCTTGTAATGCCAAGAAACCTTTGGGGTATGATCCAGGATAGCCCTTGGCAGCGCAAACCACAGTGGCCGCGGCTCCAGGTTTCCATCTCACCTCAAAGCCGATTGTTGCACTTTACCATGGGATCCATGGGTCATTGCTGATGTGTGTTTCCATCTCATGGGATATGTTGGAGATGTTTTTTCATGTTTTTTCTATTGCCTATTGCTGCCAACATATCAGATGTTTCCATGGCCCTGGTGAGTCTGGTGAGTTCGGTGAGTTCATCGCCATAGCCATAGCTGACCTCAGGCACACGAGCTTTCAGATTGCCCTCAGCGCAGCCCAAAGCCACATCGAACAGGTCCGAATCGAGCAACGGCAACAAGACCTGGTGAGGCTGGAAGTAGCAATGGCATCGCATGGCATCAGTGGCACTGAGTGGCACTGAGTGGCAAGTGCACTAATTATGACTATTACAGGACTATTACAATTATTGATACTATGATTATACTACGATTATACGATGATTAGGCCGTAAGCCAGCAGCTCATGCTAGCAGCTCATTGTTGCACAATCTGGGTCCTGAATGTGTCCAAGTTTCGTTCTGGTTGCAGCGGGTCGCAGTAATTACCAAAGAAACTGTGCGCCTGAGTCTCAGGGTCACCAAAACGGCAGTTGTACTCCAGAAGCATTGGCCCATCCTTTGCACGGTCAGGAGCTCCAAATTACTTTTTAAACAAAACATGACAAAACCAAAAATCAGAAAGCCGGAACAAGCATCTTCAGATCTTTCAGATCTTTCCAGCAGTACTGATTCCACGAATTACAAGAGCAATCTCTTTAGCACACACTCTAAACATCTCTAAACTATCAAGGACAAGGATGGCCCCCGTCATGACTCGCCAAGAACTGCCAAGAAGTGGCAACTCTCAAGTTGTGCCTTGGTGAGCATGAAGCCACCGTACAACACTCCAATGTACTTTCGCCCTTCAGCAGCCAGGGCCTCCACAGTTCGCTGCAGCACCTGGAGTTGACAGATATCGGGATTCAATGGGGACAAACTGGTGACAAACTGTGACAAACCATGAACCGCTGGAGGGGTAGCCGCTAGCCTACCCCCGCCTCCGTGACTTGAGGCTTCAAGTCATCTGTGAGACATGGGGCGGGGGCATAGGCGCCCATGCCACCAGTGTTTGGCCCCTGATCGTTGTCATCGACTCGCTTGTGGTCCTGAAAACACTCGATCTTCGAAGCTGTAACTGACGGTCACCAGCTGATGTGTATTCAATCTTACAAGCAAATCAAGGTGTCAACTTACAAAAAAACACATGCAGTAAAACAGGCTCGGACTGGAAAATTGGTTGCATACTCCAACCATTGGTTTCTCCCACAAGAATCAAGACCAAAGACAGCGCAACCATATTGGTTGTGTGGTATCTTATGCCGTGTTTCATGGTGTACCAACGGGTAGACAGGTCTGCAGTTGGCCCCTGAGAAGCCTGCGCTGCAACCATCATCGCAGCAGTTTGGCCATCTGAAAAAGCCATGCAGCTACACCTGGGTCAAACACGTACATAGAGGATTGCAAATATGAGTAAATATGTTGCCGATGATTTCATCGTCACATTGCACAATTGCAACCCAAAGTAAAACGAAATAGAAAGAAAGTTCTAGGAATATATTCCTGACATCTTCATAAAATGTTCGTGATATTTGCTCAGCACCATCTCCTTTACGAGAAACTCTTCTCCGATCAGCAGTTGTTCTACTACCAACTCATCGCCAGCCGCCCCAAAGACCTTCTTCACCTGGGTGCCGGTCCAGACAGTGGGGAAGGTCTCCAACCCCACAGCACATCCACAGACCAAACACGGACCAAATGGAATGCATGAAATGCATGGAATGCATGGAATGCATGGAATTCATGGAATGCGTTGATAGTGGATAACACATGATAGATCATGAACGTAAGTATGAAGACAATGCGTTCTATCCATGGACGATGTTGCCATCTGTGATGTAGCTACAATGTACTGTAGCATCACGTAACTATTTAAGTACTTCATGTCTCATCATATTCATCAGAAGTCTCCCCAACTTTACCCCAGCGTCCCATATCCTTCAGACATCCTTCACATGTTCCATTCCTCCCCCATCCTCCTCCCCGCTTGATATCCCCATTCCCAGAAAGATGTTAGCCCCGATCATCCTTGGAGTGAATTCTACAATCATTGGGAGAAATTCCCCAAACTTAAATTAAGTGGTATCCAATGAATCAACAGCCCAGGGGGTTATTACTAATAATCACCCATCCCTATCCCCATCATCCCCTAGTAATTGGGGTGAATCCTCATTCCCTGTCAATTAGTTGTCCATTTGTGTCACATATATCATCATTGACAATATAGTTACTACTTAAACTATACCTTATATTATATATATATCCACCAACATCCTTGCTTTCCATTCAGGTTGCCATAACTTCCTGCACCGCCTCCTTCGCTTCCGCCATGGACTGCGGCATCAGCACACCTTTGCCCGCCGCCAGGCCACTGGCCTTCACCACCAACTCACGACCCGCCAGGTATTCCTCCTACGACCCGGCGATCCAAAAATGGAGAAAACACTGGGAATTCTCGGAGATAATTCATCCGCAATCGATGATCATGGTTGTATGATGTTATCATGGTTGGTTTGTTCAAGTTGGTTCTTGAAGATCTGTTGATTGATGGCTCTTGCTGGAAGACGTTTTGCCAAGAGCAGTTCGGTGGTCGAACACTGTCACAGCACCGCAGCAACAGGGGAGTTGTCCTCGACATATTTCAGTGCGGCTTCATGCTCGCCCGTCTTGAAAGTCCTCGTCTGGAGCCAACAGCAAGAGCTTTGAAGATAAATGAAGGCATGCTACGGCCCACCAATTGCATATTATATTTGTCCTAACTCGCAACTAATCTCAGAAAGAACTAGCCTGGTGTTACCCACTGACAAAGCTGCTGCGGTGACTCTGCCTGTAGCTGGCGGTTGGAAGCTTGTATTTGGCAAAGAAGTCCTTGCTAAAGGCTTTGGAGGCCTTGCACAAACTGAAACTAAACTGAAACTGGTGGCA
This sequence comes from Cladocopium goreaui, assembly GCA_947184155.2. Lineage (NCBI taxonomy): Eukaryota > Dinophyceae > Suessiales > Symbiodiniaceae > Cladocopium > Cladocopium goreaui. Next base: position 112,727 of record CAMXCT020001496.1, read on the forward strand.
ACTAGGTGGACAGCAAAGGAGAGCTGTCAATGGAGGGGCGCAGCATATGACAACATCATCCGTCCCATGGCTCATCATGGCTCCATGCTCCATGGCGCCTCCAGTTCGGCTGCTAGCTTGCTCGGTCCAAAGCACGGCACACCTGGGAGCTGAAAATGGAATGTCCAATTGCTTGCAGAGCCATCACTGAAAAGTTTCCAGATGGGTTTGCCCAATCAAAGTCCGATTTCAACATCTTTCAACATATTTTAATAGAGAGGATGAACCAACTGCAAACCACCAAAAGTGGAAAGCTGGAATCCAAACCATAGTGGACATCCATTCCAGTGTCTACAACCATTTTTCCATTTTTCCCCACTGGATGTCCATCACCACCATTCCGCCTTTGGCATTCAAGGCATCTGCCAAGCCAGCACAAAGAGGTGCTTCGGGGCCAACGAAAACTAAGGCAACCTTCTTCTCCTCCAAAAAGCAATGATGGGAATATTACAGAAATCCACAGGAAACCATGTGGTTTTTCATGTCACCCCCAATTTTTTGGAGCTCCTGTAACTTTTCCCGTCATCCAATGCTGGGATGGCACTAGCCAGCTACAATCTTGCACACTTCACCATGATCATTTTGATCACCCAGGTAGCCCCAACATATGGCTTTATCCAAAATAAATTCTGGCCCAGATCCACTGGTTAATCATCATGGTCTTCGCTAAACGGCAATTTTGGCGGTATACCCCCAATATCAAACACATCGCACCCATAAAAGACTCACGGGGGCTCCTCTGCTGCAGCCGTAAGCGCAGCAACGTCGCTGTCGCCAATGGGCAGATTGGTCATTCGCTCCTGCAGCTCCCAAGCTGAACGTTCAACCGGGTTTGGGGTCGAAATTGGAGTGCCAATCCACTTGCAAAAATTGGTCAGGTTGAGTATTAAACCCTTCATTTGGGGGTTGAGAATTTTGACCCACACCCGTATTAATCTAAGGACATCTCACTTTGGATCTGTCTTCCGAACAAAATTTTACTTCTGTGACATCACGATCGTGCTCGAAGCATATCAAAACACATTAAAACAATTTAAAACATAACATACAGTATATGATATTGAAACCTATTGAAACTTATTGAAACTTAAGGGTCGAAGCACGTTTTCCCGTCCTCCAGAGCAGTGCCTCCATTGCCAGGCGCGCAGAAGACATGTCGGACCTTGGGAGATTCCCTGAGCTTCACCGCGATGGCATGTTCTCGGCCACCACCACCCACCACAAGGACATCCATGGCGCGGAACAAGCTGAGACTTGTGGCAGCTCTGCAGTCTTGGGTGCAAATTGGCGAAGGAAAAAGGAAACACCTAGGGCCCTAGGGAAACAGATGTCAGTTGGTAGTTTCTTGCAGTACAGAATCCAATCGTGTGCCCAATCTCAGACTTATATTTACTCTCCAAATCGATGGAATCGATGGCTATCATTTTCTGCAATGGGCAGTCGAGTGGACTTTGAAATGCCTCGGGCTTCCTTGTTCTATTTTGAATCACAATTCAATGAATTGGTTTAAGGGAAAATCTACAGGAAACATCAGGAAACCATGGATTGTCCCATGAAGATCATGGGGGTTTCCTGTAAATTCTCCCTTAAACCAATCCATTGAACAATAGCCACCCCAGCCCAACATGGTCCCAGCTCGCCTCTGGTGACATGTAGTAGGGAGTTCCCAACATGGTCACTGCCACTGCAGTGGTGCTCTCCAGCACACGTGCGATCCCGAAATCACCCACCTGATGCTATGGGACCGTTGGGATCCCTTGATCTCACAATGGAGGATCCGAACAAGTTGCAACAAGCTGCACAATGGAGGACTAATAATGACTAATAAAGTGACTAACTATGGACTAATAAACTGAATTTTGTTCTGCTTGTGCTTTACTTCCAGACTTGGGTGCTGATGCATCAACATGGCCAAGCTGCAGGTGTACTGAACATCCTTGTGCCCTGCCTTGACTGTCCGATGCTCCACATCTAGAAGCCTGGATGTGGGTGACGAGTTCTGGTCGTGAAACATGAAGGATTGTGAAAATTGCCCGAGACAGAGACGAAGAATAAGAAGGAGCTACAAGTACATTTGAATGTACAAAATTTACGAACTCTTTCAACTCAATCTTTGGTTTCCAAGGGGATATTGTCTCTTGCAACTCTTGATCTGCAAGCTTTTGCATCTCAGCTAGCTGAGATCTCCTTGCAGCCAAGTTGCATGTTTGACGTTTTCAGATCTCGGTGTAGAATGTGGCAGGAGTGAACCTTTGCCCAGCCAGCCATGATGAGAAACTCTATACATCTCTATACCAACACAACCGCACCACACAAGATACCTGTAGTATACTGAGTATCACCTGGGAGTATAGTGTATCTCTCAACTGGAAAAATCTGCAGTCTTATCTCCGATATTGGGGGTTCCAAGGGCTTGATGCCTGCACCTCAGGTACAGTTACAAGATCTTACAAGTGGAAGGGAAGTTGCTGTGGTTTCTTGATTTCAATCTCTTTCTTTACTTGCTGTCATGTTCTCATGCATTCTCCTCCCAGATTGTCCGGTCAGCTTCTATGATTGTCATCGCGCCAAGCGGTGTGCATTGTCATCCCACCCCTGGATCCCCCAGCATACTCCATGCCCTTCAGCATCTGCGAGAAGAGGTGCAAGACCGAATCCTCTTGTAATGGCCTAAAGAAAACAAGGAGACGCCATATATGCGGCCCATAATAAATTACAGCGAAGAATTGCGTCCGCTGGGGGAAATGAAACTAATCTATCCTAAGTTGCGAGCAACCATTGACCATCTTCGTGTTCATATTGTGTTCATTACATTGTCCCTGACAAAGCAGCTGCCCTTTGGTATCGCCAAGCTGCAAAGAACTGGGAACGATCTCAGTTTGGGGGAAATATGGGGGATTATACGTTCTTATCCAGATGTATTCATCTGTACTCAGTGTACTCACGGTAATAAAAAAAAAAACACTCCCGAAGCTATGGTTTTCAATCGAACCGAACAGCGATGCTTTCTGAGATGCCCGGCTCAGAAGCCTGGGCTAAACTGTCCAACCATATCCGAAGGTCTCCACCTCACGGCGTGCAAGAGAAAACGTTTCGAAACGTTTCAAAGTTAAAAAATAATGTTCCAATGTTTCCAAAGTGTCAGAATCATTTCCTCGTCTGATGCTAACTAGCAGGACCCTCCTTGAATATAAATCTTCACAAACCTTCATAATTTTTCTATGATTCTTAGCTTCAAGGGTTTGAACTTTCCATGGATCACTCAGCAGCACCTGCACAGTACTCCATGATGTTGACCAAGGCTTGGCCGTGGCCAGCTGGCAGCGGGCTGTTTCGACTTCGGGTCTTTCGTGAAGGGGACGAAGGGAACGAAGGGAACAATCCATGACGACACTTTAAAAGTCTGTCACTCACTACAGCCCTGATCATTATAGAAGTTCGATTCAAGGTATAATGTTCAAAGATGTTCAGGTTTCCCTTGACCCATTCCTTTGCCTGAGTGAAGGAAGGATGCGACGTGGGTGACCTTATCACGTTTGTGACTAGAACATACTAGAACGTGGTTCTTGTCCTTTCCCACACCTAAAACCGTGCAAGAACTCCGCTAGTGAATGACATATCGTCACAAATATCATACTATATGTCTTGATATATATATATATATATATTTATATACAGTTCGCAAGCTGAGTAAGGTTGAGTTTAGACATATGGAGACGAAGCGCTCAACCCCGCTGTGTCCAGTTAGATTAGTTGTCGGAAACATACCCCAGGTGGTCTTTCTGGGTCTCGTGGCACGTGCAGGCTAGTGCCAACTGAGACCAACAAAACAACCCAAAAAAACATTTAAAAAAAAAAAAAAAAACATTTTAGGGCACCGCCCTGCCCGTTGAGGCCCCAAGCAACGTTGGGATGCTTCAGCCTTGAGGATCGACAAGTTTATGCTTTCTGTTCATTCAGTGGCGACATGGATCCAGAAGCTCTGAGTGCTAGTCCGCTTCAGAACTTCAACTTCCTGGAGGGCCAAAGCTCGATCTTTGTCCTTCACTGCGGCAGTTCTACCTGACCCAAATTAGCAGGATGGGTCCCGAAAGGGGGGCGTGCGAAACCTGGTAGATCTGGTAGAAGCTTGGATTATCACAGATTATAGACCTAAACGATCCAAAGACGTTCCAGGACCTGGAGAAATATGGAGAAATGGAGAAATAACATGAAATGGTCAAAACAAATGTCTTGAGTCGAGCTATGTCGAGCTCAAGAAGTGTTGGTGCACGGGTCCTTGAGATGGTCAAGGAAAACCACTTTGGCCACGACCTGGCAAAACGATCATCCCATTGAAAAGAGGTCAAAGAAGATAGTGCATTTTCAAAATGGTGGAATCATGTGGAAGCAATCACTGCATTATTGCCAATTCCTGGTGGATTGTGGTCCTAATTAGCGTTATTAGTAATTAGGCATGTTTAATCATGTTTAGATAGTTTCAAACTGGTTTCAGATGTTCGTCTCCAAAGTGGTCTTGACCACTACCCTCGGAGAGCTATCTTTTGAACACAGCGGTTCTAGCCATTGCAAGCTCAACACGGCCTATCCCCAGTCTTGTATTGCGGCATGACACAAGGAAAGCACACAACCGAACCATAGGAATCATGGGAAGTTAGTCCATCTCTTGTTCAACTCACAACACTCTCCATCAGCAGCGTGCTCACTGCATGAACCTGCCACCTGCCTCACATTCCAGCTCGTGTTGACTTAATTTGCTAGACACTACCTTTTAAGGAGTCCTCTAAACATCTTTAAACAGTAAACAACTAGCTATCTGAAACATTCCTGTGCTTCCAACGGCTCCCAACCATTTTCCCGGCACCTGTTCGCGCCCAGGAGTATCAGACGACTCCGCCAAATGCCTGAGGGCGCACGGGATCATATTGACATCAGAGTGTTGCATGTTGCCCTCCGAAGGCTGCCACAAACCGCATTCGTGGCGAATGTGATGGGCTTCCCTGTTGAGTGCACTGAGATGCAGGCGCAGTGCCATACTGACCACGGCCCAGAAAGCGAAGGGTTCGGAATCCATGGGCCTTGCTGGCAGGCGAGACCAGGAGGAGGCAGGCTCAGGGATAAGTGAAGCTGGGGAGCAGTAGCTGCTGCTGATGCTGCTGGTTGTTTTTCAGAAGCAAAGTTAGAAATGATGACCCGCCATCAAACCCTGTTTGAAAAGTGTGCCATCAACATATGTATATATAAAACAATATTATCTTAGCATTGTAGAAGTAGAATATTATAGAAATATCCAGAAATCAAAAGGTCAGGTGGTTAATCTGGGGTGAACAAAGCTCATCCCAGGCTGTCTTGATTCAAAAGTGATCTCAGTCTCCAACCGCCAAAATCTTCTCGGGGACCATGGAATCGCTGCTATGTAGCACCCTTGGCAGCTCCTGCAAAAGATTGCTACATTGCAATAGGTCGGATTGCAGTATCTGCGAACCCTGTACGCTCTGCAAGCTGCACGAGTTTTGTGGGGATAAGTCTGAAATATAGTCTGATGCCCACGAAATCCTACGAACAATAAGGGTTCAGGAGGATGACCCCTGGATCTCACTGCATCAGCAGTTTCCTCCTCATCACCCGCCTTAGAAAAGTCAGCCAAAACCAAAACTTCAGCATTTTGGTTTGACTCTTGAGCAACGCCATCATGCAAAATTCCAAAGATGCGTTGACACGCTGCATGGTTGCTACAGATCTACACTGCTGCGACAGCATACAGTATACAAACAAATGAGCTAGGATTCGCAAGAGTCATGAAGTCCAAATGTAGCGTCCATGGGCATCCAACAACTGCAACAATCACAAGACATCAACTAAGAGACAGGCCGCCATCCCGTTTCACCACAGTCAGGTGTCCATGGTACGCATCACTTGCACATGATACAACATCTTCAGCATAGAAATCACGCACCCCTTCTGAAAATGGGCCTTGGATAACCTTGGTATGCGTATGTTGGTGGAATTCGATCTGCGGTTTTGAAGCTGCTGTCTAGCTGGCAGCTCAGAAAAAGTACGGACAGGGAGGTGTACAATTTCGAGGTTTGTCGTGATTCATCGCAACATGTGTGTTCTGTCCCCCGCCAATCTTCTCAAAGCACATGTCATTGCACCATTTGTATCCATATGTGTTGCAATGTGAATCTGTTTTGCCGTCACAAAGACTCTCTCTTTTAAATGGCAAATTCAGGGACTCACTTTGAACCCAAATGCTTGCCGGTCGAACAATGTCAAACAATAAGCTGGTTTGTCTTTTCATCACTTGGATTGGCAAACCCAAAAAGCACTCTCAATGCCTGAGCCTGGCTGCCTGAGTCTCCAGTGAGTCTCCAGCACCATTTTCTTGTGGGCAAGCTGCCAGGCACCCAGTGTTGTGCCCATCTCACGCGCGTCCAGACTCAGATGCAGTTTCGGATCTTCCATACCACCGCTGAGCAAACGCTGAAGGCCATACAGTATGTATCTCGAAAGTATTGCAAACAGTGGACCGGCACCGTGTTTGACTGTTGAGTTCCGGTCTGCAGGCAACTGTGCGTGGCACTTCACCACAATCACATCACCTCATATTCTCAGCTCCAGCTGCTATTGTCATGCAACTTTCTCCGCATGCTGAAGCTGGATCTTCTCTCGCAAAGGGTGCTTTCTGTCAAGTTAAGAGCAGGCAACATCGAGAAATGGCAAATGCTGCAATAGCAATTGTCCGATGGTGGCTCTTGTCAATGTGCGGCAGTACTGTCGTTGTGAGCCTTTCATCGCTCAAGTATGCTCAAGTATCATATAGGTTGGGAATGAAAAAAATTGTGCAGCCTAAGTTCAGCAATTTCCTGTCTGAGCAGCTTCCTTTTAATGCGCGGGAAAGAAGCTTTGCTACCTGGAGGGAACTGTCGGTCTCACTCTTTCATGCCCTCAAAAACCAGCACTCCGGCCGTGCACTGCCCGTTGACTGCTTTCGGTGATTAAAAAGTCGCCACCTTCAACCTTGCAGGCCTTGCAGGCCTTGCAGGTGCTTTCCCTACTATCCCCAGTCCTTCATCCAGCCAATATCTTACCGAGTCTGCCGAAAGGTCAGATTTAAACGTCCGGCTTCACCCTCTCCATCTGTCTCTATGACCTCCACCAACTTCTTCGGGCAGGTCCTGGGGAAAACTTTGGCGATGCCATGCCTCAAACGTCGCGCCTCTTGGCCAAAGATGAAGATATCACCCGAGCGCAGCAAGGCGCTACGAGGTGAAATGGCATCACAGCCATCACAGCCATCGGAATCCTTTGGGATGTCCGGATGGTCCGGATGGTAAAGAAAGCGCGCCGAAGATCCCAAGGATATTGAGATCACTGGAATTCCGGCGGCAATGCTCTGCTCCTTGGTACGCACAAACCATCACCCACAACGAAACGAACTAAGTCTATTATGTAGTCTATTCATCAAGTTACGAAAAAAAAACGTTCAAAATAATCTGAGAGTCACTTTCATCCAAGTCTTGATGAACCCCTAGCGACCCCGAGGTCGAATACCAGTTGACTATGCAGGTATCCGGTTCCATCGGTGGAAAGTGCGCCTTGTGCGCCATCGGTTGACATTTCTGCTTCAGATCTGACAAGATGCCCTCGACGAGTTCTTTGAGATTCGATGGCATCGCCAAAACTGGCCGGCCATCACAATCTGATCGAACATCGCTGTAGGAATGAGTTTGTGTGTCCTGAGCATTCAGCTTGGGGTGGAAGAAGATGGAAGAAGTACAGAAGGTGAGACTCCAATGCAGTATTTGTAACTAAAGCTGAAAGGCAATACTTGCACAACAAAACATGGAGATTTCGTCAACTCTCAGCATGCATCTGGAGAGAACGGGAAGGTTGAATATGGCTGAATCATGAATCAATGTTAGCAAGGGCTAAACTCAGAAGTTCAGATCATCCAAAGTCACGACTCAAGCCTTACAAGTTGATCCTAGCAGCCCAATGACGTCCGAGGCAAAACATCCGGAGCCTCATTGCTCGATCTTCAAATCGTGGAGTGTAGAAACCAGCACGTGCACTGCTCAAGGATATTACTTGCTTTGCTATGTTGATCTGCATGGCCATCGACAACCTTAGGGGGGAATGAAAAAGACACATTCTTCAGCAGTCAGGTCTGGGATTGCGAAGTCAAGGCAGCTCCACTCTGTTATTTTGTCGTGCAGCAGGGGCACACTCAAAAAATGCGTACCTCATCAATAATGGATTGGTATGGATTGGTTTCAGGGAAAAATTTAGAAACCCCATATTTCATGGGGAAATCCATGGTTTGCTGCAGGTGTTTCCTTAAACCGATTCACTGAATACAGCACGGTAGCACCCAAAGCACCCAAATAAAAATCTTAGTTTGGTAAGTTGGAAACATATTCTGAATGTGGACCACACCATCCATCAATCGCCGTATTCGTGGTGGATAGTCCGGATCGATCTCACAGTACCATTGCCTCATTGCATAACAACTTGAGTCCCAAGGCTTGGTGAATAAAACTGAGCCGGGGAAGGTGGGAGGAAAGATGGGAAGCTGAGGGAAACTAATGGGAATGAGGCGACATGCGAAGGGGAACATGGAAGGGGTGGAGTGAATCAAGTCAAGTGGAGTGACTTGGGTAGAGTGGGGATGGCGTGGGTTAGGTGGAAAGAGCTGGGTGGAGTGGGTTGGATGAAATGAATAAGCTGGGTATCAAGGTTACATAGCGAGCTATAGGAGGAGGGGAGGGGTTCATGGTCCAAAGCAACCGTTTGGCAATTGGTCCACTTCAATCCTTGCTAAAGCAATAAGAATATCCAGCCAACTACTGCTAGTTTTTGTGATTGTTTAATGACGGACAAGGTATCCAAGCCATGAAATACAATAAAACATTGATATCTATGGAGGATAGAAACAGGACCAAGGGTACTGTACCAGGTCATAGCTCTTCTGTGCATACATTTATGAACTTCATTGTTCTTTGGATGTCCGCAAGTTGCATCAAGTCCAAGAAGGTTTGGCAATGATCTGCAAGACGCATTGAGTCCAACATCCATCAATCTCCATTGCAGCTTGTGATGCTGGTTGGATCCCATTTTTCTTGGGCTCCATGGCCATGGCCATTTTTCAATACTTGGATGTGCATCCCAGTTGTGACTGGTTGCTTTCCAAAGAAGCACTGAATTCACAAGTAATATACAATACAATGTCTGTGCTTCTTATATATAGATATAATATGTATATGATGTGTATATATGTATATACACATAATGTCTGCATATAATATATAATATATATATACCAATATATTGTAAAATAATAATAGAATATAATAGATACAAAACAGCAGAAACTGCAGATGGAATCCATATCCAGAGCAAGGCGCTTTTTCTTTGCCTTGGCCACTTCCACCGTGAGATCGCGGCCACCCACCAGGTGCTTTGCACCTACCGCCGCCACTAAGTCCTGGGATGTTGGGTTGGATTTCTATGGATTTATTGGAATACAGATCTTTTTGCAAGATCTAGGTATATATGAATCTATATAATTATGTGTATATATATATTATGTACATACGTATAATATTATTATATTCATAGATATTCCTGAATGATTCTGAATGTTCTAGCTGGGCGCTGCCATTGCCTTGATTGCTGAGAACTTTCGTGTCTTGAAGTCACTTTGGCAATTTTGGCAATGCCAAACGGCCTCAACATCTGCAACTTGACATGTCTGCACCATGGGATCCAATGGGATCCAATGGGATCTCAGGAGCCCCACCTGGGCTTCCTGAAATCGCACATAGAGATAGCCTCTGCAGCGTTTTACGACTCTGCAAGAGCCATACCTGGAGCCACACTCGCCCTGGAAGGGTTCTGCTGGGTTGTCTGCTGGTCGTGGGGCTGCACCTTTCAACGTTGGTTGTTTAGTTGTTATGCCATGTGCCTTTCAGGGGTAGAACGGTAGAACCGATTGAAGATGGAGATTTGAAAATAAACTGGGGCCAAGCTTTGCAAAGCCGCACAACGTGGAAACCTCTTACAGACGTAGATTTGGCAGCGGTTTAAGGGCAAATCTCTGCTCGATTTTGGGGCTGGATGCAGTCTACAGCAAAAAGTCACTCATCTCAGATTCAAAGTCGCGGCTATTTCCAGTGCCAAGGTTGATAGAAACCGAAGAAGTACACATACAGTGGCAAATTTACTTTCAGGAAAAGAACAGCACAACATTGATGAGAATCAGGTAGTTTGCCGTTTTTCTGACGCGCAGACTACCAAGCCCAAGCTGAGCCAAGTTGCTGTTGCAAGTGCTTTTGCACCTCTTCTGACTCCATTTCAGGTGGAACGCCGCCTCGCAGCAATGAGATTAGGAAATAACTGTCTGTTTGGAGGACTAGCCGCAACAAGTGTTGCTTGATGTTGCTTGAGATATTCCCCCGATCAATAATTACAACCAGCACCACATCGCACCATAGTTATAGTCATAGTTCCTTATCACATCATGTAGTGCTTTCACATTCACTGCCAATTCTCTAAGAATTCACCGATGGCATGATAGCCTACAAAGGCCACAGGAGGCGCTGATCTACATGACGTCCGGCGGGAAGTGTGACACCTGCAGGGCACAAGGTTTCCATACAGGGGGTGAAAATGCAAATGGACAAACTGGACAGATGAAACATGATGAAACCAATTTCAATCTGGAGATTCACGACCATCAGCTGTACAGGCCATAGTGAAAGGCAAGTAGATCAAGTACCGCAAATCAAATGGAAGCAACAAATAGCAACAATGTAAAATGACAGTATCTTCGCACGTTCAGCAATTTCACAGTATGTGGATCGGGCAGGGATCATGTTTGCCGAGCAAACTCCGCTGCTGAAAAAAGGCCTTGGCTTAAAGCACTGTTCCGGGAATGCGCAGCGCATTCCAAATCGGGGCCGCTTGCAAGGCATGAATTCACTATGGAAAGTAATGCCAAGGTTCAAATTGGGCAATATGAAAGCCTCATTTTGAATCGAACCCCCTTGGCACCCCTTTCACATTGCACTCCACAGCTACTTAGACCATCCAGAGACCCTCAAGCTGGCCTGCAGACAGTATGATCCTGCCTCGGTGCAAGATGGAACAAGGGATCATATTGTCTGGCAGCCAGCCTGGGCATCTCTGGATAGTTCTTCTTCAAGTTCCTCTCCCACCTGTTCCCACAGTGCTTGGCAAAAGCGTTCTATGGAGACTTTGTGAGCTTGAACGCTAGGGATTTGAAGACATAAGATCCGCCCAGAGAAGAGAAGTTGGACTGGAAACCCGATGGCTGACCACAAGCTGTCAAGCAATTCTTGCGTCAGATCCCAACTCTGCTGGGAAGGAGGCTTGCCACTGCTCAATTAAAAAGGTCATGACAAAGGTAGTGTGGAGTTCGTCTTCCAGAGTGGAGCATCTCCATGTCTTGTCGGGAAGCCTCGATGTGGATGGCACTGTCATCATCGTGTCCTACTTGAATGTCATTGAGCGGCTTAAAACTTCTCGTCCGCAATGTTCAATTTCTCAGACTGAATCTGGGCGCGCTCTTTCGTTGTACTGGAGATACCACATGACCCAAGTGCCTTCAACTTTTTCAGGCTGTCGGGTCCTCCGTGTGAACGGAAGGCAAAGCTTATGGCCCAGTCCCGAATCGATGCCCACTCCTTCAAACTTCTTCCGAAGAAAGCCTTGCTGGAGGTAATTTACTTGGACAAAGATGATGAACCTATGAAGACCATGGAAGCAGCAGTCATTACTTGACAATGGATGCCAAGGAGCCACACTGATCGAATTGACCAATAGCCACGACGCAAGTTGACAATAGACGAAAAACATCGAAAAACAGGCAAAAAGTGGCTTGAGCCAAATCGTGAATGTCGACTGATTGTGAATGGTAGAGTGAGTATTGTACAAATTGCCAGATCAACAAAACGCATATTTCAGCTACAAAATGCTCCAAATGGCCTCCGCCAAATGAAACTGCCCAGCAGAAGCACCACCCTTCCTCAGAAGTTCCGAAGTACATTCCAGTATATAATAAATAGACTGTTTAGCAAATGTTGGAAGCTTTGCCGCAGGGTAAATATGTCCAGAATTCCAACAGAAATCAAAGATTAAAATGATTAAAACACAAAAAAGCAGGTCCGACAATTCTGATGCACTTGACTTACATGCGTTACATGCGACAAGCCACCGGAATTCCACATAGATTGTCCCTCATGTTTCCAGCCACTTCGCTCTGGAGATCTCTGGAGTGTCTCCTGCAGCGGCACAAGGTGAAGAATTCCTATTGCCGAGTGTTCAAAATGAAGTTTGCAGGTGATTCTATGAAGATCTATGAAGCATCAAGCAAACCCTAAACCCATCTAAACCCCGTATCCATCCGTATCCGTTGTTGTTGAGACAGATCGATTGTGCTCACCGCGCCTTGAACTGCCAGCCGTGTGTAACCGCGACCTCAAATGAAATGGCAGTGTCCTGTACCCCAAAATTGTCATTTTTCTCCGGATGATCAACAGTGATGAACGATTGGATCTCGATGGATTTTGGGGTGTACGGGTATACCCTGGTTTGGGCAAACCATGGCAAACCCATATATCATCGTGAAATCGAGAATCACGCTCAATTCCTTCTGGCTCGAACCATCTCGAACCATAACTCAATCTCAGGCCAGAACCAAAGGATGCAGGACTGCCACTCTGCCACAACATTGCATGGCCCATGGATGGCAGGAGAAACTCTGTCGGACCCAGCTGGTGTTGCTGTCTTGCCTGTACATGTACTGATTTGCACTCTTTATACATACTACCACTAGGCTTAAGTCGTATCAATCGACCTGAAGTCGTATCACACCTGCGTGCGCGCAGTGTTTCGTATAGATTTTGATAGTTCTTTCTTTGATGGGTTATTGATTCGAACACTTTTTCATCGCTGTGCGCAATGTTTTGTTGACATGATTCTATTTGACCCTACTAGCCCTAGCGTTAAGTCGTATCAGCTCGTAGAAGTTGTATCGGGAGGCCGTGCGCCTGGAAAAAGTTCAAGTTTGGCATCACCACAACTTTTAGTAATTGGACGATTTCATTGTTTTGGGGCCGTGCGCCTAGAAAAAGTTCAATTTTTGTATTGCGTTGATTTATAAAACTTATATTATATTTCATTATTCTTTCAACGGGGCAAACGCTGGTTGCTGCTTTCTGCTTGCTTGCTGCTTGCTGCTCCTTGCTGCTGCCTCCTGCTGCTGCTGCTGTTGCTGCTGCTGTTGCTGCTGCCTCCTGCTGCTGCTGCTGTTGCTGCTGCTGCTGCCTCCTGCTGCTGCCTCCTGCTATTACATGGAAATCTATGTTTGTTGATGATGATGATGTTGCCCATAGCTATTACATGGAAATCTATGTTTGTTAGGAAACAAAGTTAAAGATCTGGGAGGCCGTGTGCCATGGTGATTCCTAAATATATCCTTTGAAAACATAGTTTAAACATATGTGAATACCTCAGTGTGCGCAATGTTTTCTTCATTTTTGGAGATATAACAACATTCCTTGAAAGCCGGTGTGCCATTGGGATTTTGATATTTTGATGTGACTTTTGCCCAGTTGATGTGACTTTCTTCCAACTCGCTGTTACATGGGGTTGATGTGACTTCTGCCCAACTGATGTGACTTAAACCCTTCGCTCGTAGTAGACAAAAAATCCTGAAGCTGGAGCGAGAATGGGGCTACCGATGGACCTACAAATGTGGCCACGTTTCCTCTTGAACCATCCATTTTGAGTGGCCATGCAAAGTGTTGGCCATTTCATCCAGGTTTTCACCTTGAGCCTGGCTGTCAGGCATAGGTTTCTATCGGTTGATTCCCACAACAACACATACAGAAAAGCGTTGGCAGCTCATCAGTGCTCATTTCTGGCAGATAAACTCCTTCTTGTGTACGTGTGCGTGTGGTCGATCCACCCAAGTTCTCACATTACTCTTCGGCTGGCTGATTCTTCTTAATTCTAGGGAAGATTCAATAGATATTATATATGGCTACCAAAATGGACTTCAGCTAAAAAATGACCAATTTTGTCGGTCCATTGTACTGACATGAAGTGACCCGTACATACCCATACCATCACATACCCACATGTCCAATATAATTCAAGGCAAATCACTAAGGCGCTTGTTTTTTTGGCACGACTTCGTGACTTCCTCGTCAAGGCCATCGAGGAGCTGGTGCTTTTGAGCGATCAATCGAATGTCTGCCCGGATGCGCTGTAGTGCGAATCCTGATGCAAAAATTCAGTGGATTGGTCAAGTGAACTAAGTGGGGCGCCATTGGACCGACATTTTGTGGGCATGTCAGTGCTCAAAAAGTATTCAACTACATGTATCTATATGCTCTATATATCTATTATATTTAGTCATATTAAATCTATATGTCCATTTGTTGTGGGTGCATAAGTTTGACCCATCAAAGGGCTGAACCCATGTGAAGTCAAAGGCCAAGAGGAGCCAATTCGAATGGTGTGAAAGTATGGACATGGATGAACAGTGGATGTTGTTGGCACATGGTGACAAAAGTACATTGCGGCAAGGTCCATTGAAGGAAACTCAGTCTCTACTGTAATAGTGTCTAACTTCCGCTCAGTGTCGCAAAGGAATATCAGATTCATCATTGCCGAAGGGATGCTCCATCTGCCGAGAAACAAATTCAATGCCCATCAAGCCTGAGCCAGTTGACAAGTAAGAAAATATACGAAAATATTAGGAACCTCTAGCCAACACATTCACAATTTCACATATTTCACATTTCCTGAGGCGAAAATCATGAAGTATCATGAAGTTGTTTTTACCCCAATAGCAGCAAAAAATCACGTTACACGTTGATGGAAGCAGCACCTTATCAAAGTTGATGGTAGTGCTTACGCAATTCTGTCAATGTAAAATCAAACTTTCAAGCATTATTAAACATTTACATCTACCACAGCCTTAGTCACTCCAAACCAGCCACGTGTTTGAAAGCTGGCTCCCCATCCTGAAAAGAGCTCGGCCAAGTGGCTGAAGCTTAAGGCTGATTGCATCAACATTAGGCTCACAGGGTTCACCTGTCCAATGATGGTAAAGGGGAAGCTGATGCAAAATACCAGCAGGATCGTTCGCATATGTACCTGGGTGATCCGCGGCTTCCAAGCAAACCCAACATCGAAATCCAACTGCTTCAATGAAGGGTTAAGAAGGGTGGTTTGTTTTCAACCACAGTTTTCTTCGTTGCTCTTTGCTGGATCTTAATGGATCTTATATACCTTTCACGTCCTTTCACCGAGATACTGCAAACGGCGCTGGACTTTGTTGGTTCACGATCATGTCACAGAATTTGTAGCTGCGAAACATGTTCGACGCTAGCTCATACATCCCACTGGCGAGCTCGCTGGAATATACCCCCAGCATTTGCCCGCGGTGGACAGTGGTGAAGATCGCATCGAAGCAGCAGTTGATCCGATTCCCAGATTGGGAAATCTGCCGTGCATCAACTGGATGCAAATGTGTGTCGAAGCTCTGCCATGATTCTACACCATTGGAAGGATGTGGGTCCTGTTCCTTCGACAATTGAAGTTCAATTAGAGCACATGCAGCATCCAGAAGGCCCAACATTCGATGCTCGTTGCACTCAATTTCATCGGCTCCAAGTTTGTCTTCACTTTTGTCCTTCAGGCAGGACAAATTCTGCCAAAGCAAGGTTATGGGCTCTAGCAAAGCAAGGTCAAGGTGTGTGCAAATTCTGCCAAAAGCCAGGTTTTACCCATCGGTCCAGAGAAATGACCTCCTGGTTATTGGCAGAACACATGGCAAGAGCGATGGCATTCGTCCCAACTTCCTGAACCTGTTGACGGGAAGCCTCAGATTGCGACGGCCAAATGTTGGATGAGATCACATGAGATCACATGAGATCACTATTTCAGCCATCAAACAATGTGCCGAGATCAGCCCCCTTTCGCCTCATCAACAACCACCACTTCACTGCAATATTGAGATGCTGATCACACCCACCGCATCGAAGTGTCATGGCACCATTTATGGCACCACTAGTTCCATGTCAAGCAGCCCACCACCGTTCATAGGACAACTGAAATCCTCAGTGGCTGATGGCCGTGGTGGGACATGGTTTCAGCCTTGCAACCAAGCCACTGAACGCCAGCAGAATCCTTGCGACGGGAGCCGGGAGCACATGGAGTTTTAATATGGTTTACGTGTTCGGCTTTCAGCTGGCACGGAACACCTTTTATGTGAAACTTATGTTTGAGGAATGTTGCAAGAACATGTAACATATACCTTCTTAAGTTGCGCAAGGATATGGACTTTCATCCGGAGAAACTCCACTGCAACAAAAATGCTCCATCAGATTCGCACATCGTCAGAGGTTTGGCGCTAGAATCATTAAAGGAGCTGCGGGCAAGAGTCGACAGTGGCAACGCTGTCAACTCGTGAACGCTAATCGGTAAACGAAGTGCTTTCCTGGACAGGATTTCACAGGTATTTCGAGCACAGCAATCTCACGCAACACGTACCAATCAACAAAGTTTCAACCACTATCCATATATTATACTATAAAGATCTATAAAGGACCCTACTGATAACATCTGATAACCATTCTGTTGTCTTCCTAATGATCACCAAGGACCAGCATCTTCCTGCCATCACCCTGGAGTCATCTCAAATCTGATCTGATGTGATTTTCGTGGATATTCTGCCAAGGTCTGCCAAGTGGGTCTGTCTAAAAATGGGCTATACCATGGTATACCTTCTAAATCACCATTGGGAAAATATGGGAAAATGATAATTAGCCAATGGACCAATGGACCAATGGACCAATGAGGTAGCATATTTTTAGGCAAACCCAAGTCATCCCAAGTCTCACTTGCTTTGGCATGGTCTTTGTCAGCAAGACCTTGGGTCGCAGGTCGCTCCTTTGCGAACGATCGACGTTTCGACATAGACAAAGGGTGACTGACAATGACTGACATATATGTCATACATGTCATATGTATTCAGACTGTATTCATATGTGTTGTGTCCACGTCAAATGTTCGCGGTTCATTTTTCAAAACTCAGCATGAAAATACTTTGCACGAAGTCAATACACTCACGTCAAATATGCATTCCAGTCCTTTCCAGTCCTTTCCAGTGTGTATGTTGTACGAATGGCATCTGATCTGCCTCTGAGAGGCAGCCACCAATCCTGAGCCCACACAGGGCAGCAGAGGTACCAATTCGATGGCTCGTTGAGCATCAAGTGACAGCGGTCCACGGCGGCTGATCCAAACCTTTTCCTCGGGAGGTGCCGTTTGCAGGTCTAATCAGTCTCAGTCCATATGAATTGGATGAAATTGAAGCAATGTTTGCCAAATGTCCCAAATAAATGCAGCAAGAAAGGGGTAGGGGAACATATTTCACATCCTGGAACTGATTGCACCAGTAAACTGAGAAATACCCCCAATGAGATTCTTTTACCCGGGGACAGCACTCAGCCAGGCTTGCAGCCAGCAACGTTCTCATCGGAGCTCAAGTGTGCAAAGGCGACACCAAACATCACTGAACCTGGGAACTGACTCAAAAAGCACAGCCATGCACGGCCAAGCCCCAAACTACCAGCAATTTCAAAGCCAGCATCTATTGAACTACAAATAGACTGCATGATGACTGACATCTCATCCTGCTAGTCCATCATACTGAGGCTGAAAGGCAAACAATATACTTAATTAAATATACTTGATGTATTACAATTGTAATATATATACATATATAATAAACATATTATATATAGATACACAATATATACTGAGTATACTCCAAGATTTGACTTAGGTTTGTACCTCATGCCATTCTGCACCTTTGCTTTCTGGCCAGGATCGGGGTAGCCCAGTACCATCTAACGCGTCAACCGGCAATGCCGCCGATTGTTTCAGCCGGAGAACCTGTCAGTCCAACAGAGACAAGCACCTTGGCCACTTTGGGCTGCGCAGCTTGACGGCTAGTGCGAAGAAATCGCACATGGCCTCGAAGAAACCAGAGACGGAGACATCAAAGTTGAAGAAAAGCGATGGAAAGCGATTGAGATGATGTTTGAATGTGGGTTTGTCAAAAAATGGTTCTGCCCTGAAAATCCACTGGGTAATCATTCCCCCATCAAACATATGGGTTATACGGACATACCTAATTTTGAAAGGAACCCTTTTGTCCGACGGCTCAGGCACTCCGCAAGCTGCATCGCCAGTGCTGCAGGAGGGACATCAGAGCAGACGGCTACCCGGTTGCTGCAGCATTGGAAAGAAAAATGATTGTGACATATTGTGACATGTGACTGACAATGTGGGTTTGCCTAATAAAAGGGAAAATGGTGTGCCCCAAAATCTCATCGTTGAGAAGACAACATACAGGCAATGCCCCATTTCTTGACACCCGTTGTCCATCGGAATAGCCGATAAACCCGTGACAGCAGATCTGGAGGCCTACATCCCTCCCTGTAGTAGGGGGTTCATCCACAGGGTGTAAAAATGCGAGATGTAGAGGACTGACGTCACAAATTGAGGCATTCTTGATTATATACTGTAGTCATCTGTAGTCAGTACAGGATGAAGTGTGTTTCGGCATTTTTTCGGCGCGCTTGCTAGTTTCATTCTGAGTCTTTGTGTCCTGTGGGGGTAAAGAACAATCATCCGGAGCGGCTCAGAGGAGTTATGTGAATACTGTAACCTTTGCATGCTGCGGATAGACGCGAGGGTGAGTCACAAATGGCTCAACGGCCAAACACTATCAAACACTCAAAAAGTGAACGTGCTTTTGCGGTCAGGAATGAATATCCACAAGATTTGGGCGGTTTAAAACCATGAAGCCAAATTCAAATCTGGAATTTGAGCATCCAATTGGGTGGACTAGGGGCTAGAGATTATATACTGTGTGAAGGTGGCGCCAGGAGCCAAATAGTGCACTTCCACTATTTCCAGGCAGCATCTCCGGCTTCATTGCGATGTTTAATTTAACATCAGACACCAAGAAGGGATCACAGTTGCTCACAAATTCTCAGACAATCTGCAATGCAAATGTTTCGCACACTGGCTGATACTAGTAGTTTCATTTAAACAGCTGAAAACGTCCAAGTAATGTGCATTGTAATCATTGTGTGTCCTCATTTCAAAAGATGAGTCTGAAAATGTGCGAGCACTGGGAAAATGAAGACTCCTGGTTACTGCCGGCGTAGCTGAAAGTGCGGGAAGTGACCCAGCATACCAGCCGAAACAGCAAAGATATGCAAAGATGACTTTGAAAATCGTTGAAAGCAAGAAAGAGTCTAAAGAATTTCTGCTGGCTGACGACGTCGACAATCACATCGACTATGTCAGTGAGCATCGTTGTGAGACTGTAGTGAAACAGAGAATATCCTTATTCAACGGCGGCGGCATAGGTGCACCCACGTCTAATGGGATGACTCGACTAGAATTTCCAGGTTACAAGGGTATCTCCATCCTCTTCCACCTCCCACTTGTCCCATGCGGTCGGGCTTGCGGAATTCAACATGTCGACTGCAACTGATGCATCCTGCAGGGACACGACACGGCGTAATCATAAGGGTATTGGGCGCCGATGTTCCATTGCCAGGTTAGATTACCATGCAGAGGGCACCAAGTGCTCGTATCATAAAAGGGGTTCTTCTGTATCCATCAGTCTCCCCTTGAGGGTCTACATCTGAAAGCACATGTCAGTTCCCTGAGCAGCTGTCCCCAGCATCATTGCTGCGCTGTGTTTCTCTTGCGCTTGCGGGTTTGGATGTTTGTCGCCAAGTGATGCTCTTGAAGACGTCCATGTACAAGTAAAGATCAAGGAGCAACACCGCAAAGAAAGGCAGAACTGGTAACCTCAGCGGAACTTGTTGGTTCTAAAGGTTCCGTAGCAGGACATGTGACATGTCGCATCCAACTCTTGGCCAAGCAGCACGCTGTTTTTTGGAGTCAGCCATAGCACAGCTTCCATGCTGATCCACGTGCTGGCCACTGCCAGACTTATGGCTGGAGAGATGCAGATAGACAAGCACAAACCTGCAGAAATGCTGAGGCAGATCTGCCAGCTCTCCAGTTAATCCGATGCAGCTCCGGGCATCACTGCTGTGCCCAATACTGTGCTGTCCACGGCACACAAATATACACAATACTGGACCATCCTGGAAAATAAAGTATATAATCCGCCGGCCTGCCGGCTTGTTTTGTGGATGTTCTCGTGATACATCTTGTGATAGTTTTAGTTTCACCATGTTTCACCTATGATTTGTTCCTTCGACGGATTTCTGTTTTGAATCGCCATATCTCCTGCGGATTTTGCTTTTGCTGCCCTCCCCCCCTCCCCCCACCTAGTAAGTCTAGTATAGTCTAATATGGTCTAGTATAGCAGTATATATAGTGTGGTATAGTCTAGCATAATACTAGCATAGTCTAGTATAGTCTCGTCTTGTCTCTTTTCTCAAGCTACCTAGCGCTGACCTTATTTATCTCATCATCATCGTCATCGTCATCGTCATCATCATCATAATCATCATCATCATCATCAGAAGTACGTTCTAACCTTGTGCCCGACACCTTCCATACACACCTGCCACTCCTGTTTTTCCTCTGCATCTACCAGCTTGGCTCCTTTCTGTTTAATTTCCAAGGTCTTACACACGCCAGCTTCTACACAAACCAACTTTTATACCAGCCAGCTTTTACACAAACACTCTTTTACACCAAGCACTTTTTGCAGAAGCCCACTTTCACACCAGCCAGCTTTTACACAAACCCGCTTTTACACAAACTCGCTGTTCCATAAACGACCGTTTACACCAACCAGCTCTTACACAAAAGAGCTTTTACACGCACCAGCTTCTACGCAAACCAACGGTTCGACCAACCAGTTTTTACACAAACCACGTTTTGCACCAACCAATTTTTACAAACCAGCTTTTACACAAATCAGCTTTTACACAAACCAGGTTTTACACAAACCAACTGTTATACAAACCACTTTTTACGCAAACCACCTTTTACAAACCAGCTTTACACAACCCCTGCTTTGAGCCTGCAGACTGTAGGCCAAAGGCCAGAGAGCCGGCGGAATGCCGAAGGCTGTTAAACGTAAAGATTTGTAGAGAAGGAAATGGGCCGAAATATGTGCTTGGCGTCTGCGCTGAGTGGCTAAGCTGGCTGCAGCCAAGTCTCTGGATCTGAAGTTGAACAGCTTCCAAGCCCATTCTGCGAATCTTTGTGAAAAAAGCATAGAAAGGAAGGGCTGAACCTCTGCAGGGAGATTGTGAGCAGCTAGCTGGCTGCTCATCTCCATTCAGGACCCTCAACTTGCAATTGAAAAGCTGCATGTTGTTTGAATTTGTTTGATAGACTTGATATGATTTGATAGAGAAGCCACTTTGGCCACTTCACATTTGAAGCTTTGCCAAGTAAGAACTCAGAGGGGTCACAACTCGTTATTCCCAGCCAGCACACCAGTCTAAACCTGCCAGCCTAGGATGCTCTTTCACAGCTGGAGCAAATTGACACATGCATCGCAACTCCAGCTTACTAAATCTCTTACTTCGTATCTTTGCCTTGAAATCTTAGGAACGTCACACAAATGCTCACAGCCCATGCTCCCTTGGAGTGTTTCATACCATTAAAGTGCATGCGTGACTGCCATTTGTCTGGTACTGCAATGCAAAGTCAGAACATTGGCATTGATTTGATAAGACAAAGAACTTCAAAGAACTAGCTTGTTCACGACACAAAATATCAAGATAAATCAACTCTGCTACATTCTGTAGAAATGTGGCTTGTATTAACGTCCTGAGACGTCCCGAGTGTTTAGCTTATCGTTGCAAGCGCTCATAAATCTTGGTCAAGAAACCCATCGCAAAGTTTCTCGCAAAATCCAAACGGATTGATCAAAACCATCCATCGGATCCATCGGATCCAAGCCCTTTTGCACCCGAACGATGAAGTGCCCAATGAATGGCAGATTGCTGGCCAAGACCACATATATTCCATACCTCAGGCACAGGGAACGACCGAGCCACGACCGAGCCACCAGGGACTTGGAAGGTCGTATTCGGCCACGAGGGTTCAACAAAGAAGACCGCTATTTCATTTGGGAATGATAATACATGATAATACATGATAATACTACAATTGCGAACCGTACCCAATTTTGCTTTTGATTGCTTTTGTATGCTTTTTGTGATTTGGGCTTTACCAAATTTACTTCATGACTTCATTGCATGGCACTGCACAGGAAAGCTCGTTCCCATTCGGCTGAAAACCTTTGGACCAAGCCGTTCTTGGACCCGTGTGTTGAACTCCTCAAGGCAATCGGCTCCTGCAGCTGAAGCGACTGTCAAACCACGGCTTCCCGTGATGGATGACAGGCATTTAAAAGCTTGAGGCAAAATCATCAAAATCATAACATCCATTCATGTTCTTAGGGTTGCGCGGCAGCATGATGCACCCTATATGCATCTCTCTGAGTCTCTCTCCGTTGGTATCGGCATCCAAGGTGCCTGGTTTGGCCGAATACAAATCTTTGAGGCCCTCATAGACCAGCTCCCGGTCGCATATCAGTTCCGCTCCCGTCTGTGGATGGTGGTGGTTATTGCTGCAGCAGAAACACTTGGCTTCTCGGACTTGAAAGGTCTGCAACTGCCTGCGGCAAGGACTCGCTTTGCAAACGCTGACCAGATCCTGATCCCAGACATTCCCAGACTATCTCACTCTCCAATCATTGCAGATCACTTGGTCCCATTCCCTCGCAGCCTCGGGAGCTCATTCACTTCCTGCATCATACCTGAGCAAATGAGATGTGAACTTTGACCCTGGGCTATGTTTCTCTGTCTCGATAGAGAACGGTTGAAGAATTGTTCCAAACCGCGTAAATAGTCTTTGCAGGGTTTGTGACGATGTTGCAGTCGTGTCTTGACAAAACCTCTTGTTGCGCTTGGATGCTCATTCCCAGATAGTTCACCATGGGCAGAAGCATAGAAAATAACAAACACATTGCCACAACTGGAATCAATAAGCCAGCCAAGTAAGTAGAATCAAAGCCTTCTGGGTTGGCCGATATCAACAGGTAGTATGCGATCATCAACGCATGCCATAGAGCCGCGGTCAAATACCTCGACTCAGCGAAGCAGCGTGGCTTGGATGGACTGCGTATGCAAAAGCTCGGTAGACAATAATGTACCTACAGACATTATGTAAATTGGTACATGTGTATGTACATTTAAAAAAAAAAATCTCTGTGTATATATATATATATATCCCTCCAGGGTGGACGTTCGCCCAAAGTTTCATTGGAGTTTACTTACGTTGTGGTTTGTTTAGGATTTATTGAAGATTGTTTTAGGGTTTACTTAGGGTTTCTTTACTGGATTTTCTTTAGGGTTTATTTAGGTTTTATTTAGTTAATTGTCGTGCTATTTAGGGTTGTTTTAGGGCTTTATTCAAGGTTCCTTTAGGGTCTATTTGGAGGGTTGTTTATGGTTGATTTAGGGTTGGTTTAGGGTTTGGTTAGGGTTTGTTTAGGGTTAGGTGGTTTTGGTGTTTTTGGTGTTTTTTCAAAGTCTTGTGGTTTGTTGAGTTTTAATTAACAGTTCGAAACATTGTAAATTACGGAGGATATCTTTAAGACAAGCCTATTATATAGCTGTATACATACTGTATGCATATATACACAATATAGCATGCCCCACTTTGTGAGTTGAAGGGTGGCTGTGCATCAGCAAAAGCAGTGCTCTGGCAGAATCGGTGCACTCTTTGAACTCACAAAAAGATGCCAACATCAAAACAACTGAAATCTGGAATGATTTGTGAACAAAAAAACATGTAGTCGCACATATGTAAACATGGTGGCATTGATATCTTTAATATCTATGTTTTTAATTCTACGGCACTAATTGGGTTAGCGGATTAAAATGGTCACTAAAATATGTCCAAGATCAGTGGTATCAAATCGTATGGGTGTCAGCACAAAGCCTTCCAGAACGCCTTCCAAGGCCTAGAAACAAAATCAAAGCAACCTTCACAGGAAGGATTTCAATGTCATGGATCCGACGACTGAGGCTCAGAAAGCATCCAATTTCGTAAGTACCTGGGAGCCAATGTTGTTTTTTTATCTCTTTGGGCGAATGAGAATTCAGTAACATGCCAATAGAAGACATAAGCCATCATGAGGCCGTGTGGGGTTGATTCCCTTACTAACCATCATTCCAGAGAGGTCAACGCAAGGTCATCATATTTCATCCAGATCTGTGTCATGTGCCCAATCGAAGCACTTGACGAATCCCATCTTCTAGCCTGTGCCAGAACAAATCGCTTCTAGCTGGATTAGGCCAACATGAATATGCCAACCGACTCAAGCCACATGGGCCAATTGACCTTATTCATTTTGAGAGTAGTGTAATTTTGCTGGAAAAGATTTGTCTCGATGGACACGCGTTTCAAGCTCAATTTTCAGGCGAGCGACACCACAGTCTTGTAAAGTATCGCGGTGACCATAGGACCAACATCTTTTTTGATTTGAGAACGAAAGCTCCCAGTCCCAGGATGCCCTTCTGCTTGACCTCCGGATCGCTCTGATCGATACATAGTCGATCCAGGAAAACCACCTGTTGTCGACAGGAAAATCTCCTGATCCTTTGCCAAAAGCATAGCACAACCAGAAACCTGGGTTTGGCATGGTTTGACTGTTGGCCAGTGAGGAGCTATATGCCGAAAACAGACCACGCAGAGATTGTTGATAGTTTGTGCGTGTAGATTTGTGTAGAAGAGGGAGAATCTATTTGCACTATGCAATATTGTTTTCCGCCTCTTTTGGGAAATTGTGTGCATATGCAATATTTTTCCAAAAGGGGAAGTCAAATCCCATTAGCTATCACCATGCCCAGCGCGTTGGCTGCGTGTGTTTCTAGATCCAGCTAAACACAGTGTGCTGGCTGTGCGAACATGCACTACACGGCACAAAACCATCAAATTGGCTGCCAGAGCGCTGCTGGAAAGGATAACTGACAGCAAACATCAACATCTTATGAGAACGTGTTGTAGCGCTCTATCGTTTTTTGGTAAATTATCGCTTTTTGAGTCTCGGCTCAATTTCCTAAAAAACAAAGCCCTCTAGAATACACATCCTCACTTCGGCAAATTTAATCAGCTCGTATACCAGCTTGTGGACTTCTTGTCGAAGCTTGGAGTAGAGTTCCGACAATTCATGACTTACAACAGAGGGCGCAGCAAACGACTGCCCCGAAAACGCGGAATTGGCTGAGCAAAGTTTTCAGCTGACGTGGCCATACTTGAATACTTGACTATTGAATGCAGAAATATGGTGGAAAGTAAGGATACCGGGTCAGCCGGGAAAAAATATAGACACCTTGTATGGCCAGCTCTCGACTTACTCATGTTGGGCCCGCCAGATTGATCAGGATGATCCAACTGGCATCAACTACCCAATTTTCTTCTGAACAGGACATCGAGCTGTTAAAAATGAAATGCTTCAGGTCAGGAAACGCAATGTGACCAAAACACGCTGTCCACAACTCGTCTGGCAGCACCTGGGTGATGCGAAGAATACATGTCAGGACGCTCACCAGCAAGCACGCGATGAACGATGCGCGGGAGTTGAAGACCATCAGCAAAGTGAGTAGTTTCGTCCAGTGTGAAGTCTCCCAATCCTTGAAAACTCAAATGACCAATGGTAAGCAAACACCCACTGTCTCCCATGATGCTCTTTAGACACTTAATAATACAAATTGACGCTTCAATGTAAAGCTTGCCAGTACTGGCAGCAACAAAGCAGAACTTAAAATGCTGACAGCTGGCGTGGCTAAGAAAGACGTCAATCGAGTCAACTTTCTGGCTGAGCATGTGTGCAGAAGCTAGCGAAGACGCCTCAAAGCACACTGCCAAGCCAGCTCTTACTACCAATGTTCTTATGCCTCCAGCATCTGCGTTGCTCTGGGTGATACAGTTATTGGTTGTTGCACATTCAATCTAACTTGAAATCTTATTCACAGCAAGCATCGCATGTTAGGTATGCCTTAGCCTTCACATGGTACGTCAATGTTGCATTGGCTCCACAGCAACGCCTTGGCGGCAGGGTGCCAATGCTTGCACCATCCACTCAAGGCCACATCCAGTGGCGCACCTCGCAAGAGTTCCTGAGCGGCATGCCACACTTTGGCTACGGCTAAATCTGGCTGGAAGGTTTCCTGCGACATGCACAACTAGCCCGTTGTGAAGGGGAAGTCCATGTATCGAAGGAAACTTAGAAGTCAAACTTCCTACATATGGACAGACGCAAGAACGGTGGTGAGAAGAGTCAGAGAAAAGAAAGAGTCAGAGAAGAGAGCGAGTGGAAAGAAAATCAAAGTGAGCGAAAGAGCCAAAAAAGAGTCGCGAAATGCTGTGTTTTCCAATGTTTTCTGGCTCCGGAGGGTCCGCTAAAGCGGCGAGCGCGGAGCGGAAGTTGAGCTGCTGCAAAAGTGCAGCAGCTGTGGCGCGAAGCACATTTCGAAGTCAAAATGTTAAAAACACACCACGTTCGGACCACTTTTGGAAGCTGCGATGTTGAAAAGCGCACGCGTCACGCGGCTGTGGCGTGAAGCACATTTCCAAGTCAAAATGTTAAAAACACAGCACGTTCAGACCACTTTTGGACGTTGAGCCGCCATTTTTCGTGGCAAGCGCAGATTCTGCACTTTGCCAAAAGTGAACCAAACGTGATAGTTTTGCGGCAGTCTCGAAAACCATGGCAGGCATGGAGTGTTTGTGCAAAGATGTATGTCGCGTGGCGGACGCAGTACAAGAGACATCTCCATCAAATATGTTCGGAGAGCAGGGCGCAAATTTCCTGAGAAAGGTTGCAGTTTGGAGCATCACATTATCAGGTGTGCTAAGATGATTTTGCATGACAGGCGCAACACTTCGTATGACTTGGCTTCACTTTTTCGTGGCCGGCGCAGTACTTTAGAGCGATGGGTTGGAAAAATCGGAAAATGCATTGGTACGAGGGCGTCAGCTCTTTACTCAATTCAACTTTCCATTTTTAAAGATAGTCTCGCAGAATTGCTTTGTTTTGGACCTGTCAACTTCCACTCTTGAAGGAAGTCTGGCACAATTGCTTCCTGTCAGTCAGATAGATAGATGGATAGATAGACAGATAGATAGATAGATGGGTAGGTAGAGAAAGAGATAGAGATGGAGATGGAGATAGAGAGATAGAAAGAGATCGAGATAGATAATTATCAGAGAGATAGACAAGGGGGGGCCTGAGAACCCAAAAGCAAAACGACAGCAAACAAATTTGAGTAATACTGATAATTGGTTTATTTCTTTTTCGCCTCTTGTCAGCTTCTTTTTAGAAGATGAACATTATGGACGCATTCACTGCAAATTTCATTTTTCCCCACCTGCCAGGTGAGGGTTGTTAGATTCTATCAGAGTTGTTCTCCTCGGCTAGCTGTCCTCCTCGTCCTCCGCCTTCTCCTCCTCCTCGTCCTCCGCCTTCTCCTCCTCCTCTGCCTCCTCCTCCAGTTTCTCCTCGATCATGTCTGCATCAACTTCCACCTCAACTTGCGCCTTGCCAACTCTTCGCCAAGCTCTTTGCCAACTTCCCAGCTCAGTGTGCGCCGCTGGACCTCAACCTGGGACCAAACCAGCTCAGTGTGCACCGCTGGACCTCAACCTGGGACCAAACCAGCTCAGTGTGCACCGCTGGACCTCAACCTGGGACCTTCCCAGCTCAGTGTGCACCGCTGGACCTCAACCTGGGACCTTCCCAGCTCAGTGTGCACTGCTGGACCTCAACGGCCAGATAGAATACCAGAAGATATGCCAGATTGAGTGTTAGAAGATATGTCAGATAGAATGCCAGAAGATATGCCAGAACATATTGCAGAAGATATGCCAGGTAGAATGCCAGAAGATATGCCAGAATATATGCCAGATAGAATGCCAGAAGATATGCTAGATAAAATGCCAGAAGATATGTCAGATAGAATGCCAGAAGATTTGCCAGTAACAAAACTTATAAATGTCATGGTGGGGATAACTCGAAGTAAAGTAATTTCAGCTCTGCGCGGAAACATTGAGTGACAGTGTGCAATAGCCAAGCAAGCTCATTTGAGCACGGTCATGCGACGGCGGCTGATTTCCAAATCAACCTCTCCTTTCCTTTCCCTTCCTTTCCTTCCTTTCCCGTCCTTTCCCTTCCTTTCCCTTCCTTTTCCGTCCTTTCCCTTCCTTTCCCTTTCTTTCCCTTTCTTTCCCTTCCTTTCGCTTTCTTTCCGTTCCTTTCCCGTCCTTTCCATTCCTTTCCCTTCCTTTCCCTTCCTGTCCCTTCCGTTCCCTTCCTTTCCCTTTCTTTCCAGAATGCGTAGCAAGGGTTCCCGTTGCCCAACCGTCCGCAACCCCTCGCAACCGTTCGCGCGATTGCTATATGGCCGTGCCTCTGGTAAGTTCTCCAGAAGGGGTAATTTTTGCGTTTCGCGTGGCAAGCGTGGCACTTCGTGACATTCAGACGTGTTTTGTAACGTGTCGAAAGTCATTTTGTGTGGCAGGCGCACTACTTTTGCGACGTTTTCAGAAGATGCGTTGCAGTTTTCGTGGCAGGCGGCACTTTTTGGACGTGTTCATCGTCATTTTGCGTGGCAGGCGCACCTCTTTAGACGCGTCGTGTTGCGTGTTTTTTACGAATCGCATTGGCAGGGCAGCGTCAAGTGGCGACAAGGTGCAGATTCCGTGGCAGACGTGATTTTGTGAGATGTGCTGAAAATTGACGGAAGCCTCCCACGAAACATCGATTTTGAGGTAGCAAATTTAAAGGCTCGGACGAAAACTCGTAGGAAAACGTCAATTTTGAAGCTACAAAGTGTGAAAATTGGAGGAAGCCTTGCACGAAAGGCTCGTTTTGATGCTCCCACATCTCTCGTCTCAAGTCTCTGGTTTTCCTGTGGCGTCGCCGTGTCTATGGGGGAAGCTGCAAAATATCTCCTTTTCGAAGGTTTCCAAGCAGGTTGTCATGTCGTTTTGCGTGGCAGGGGTGGAACTTTACACTCTACACTCCGCACTCTACACTCCACACTGCACACTCTACACTCCACACTCCACACTTTCCACTCCACACTTCACACTCTGCACTTTCCACTCCACACTCCACACTCTACACTTTACACTCCATACTCTACACTCTACCTGGCCTGCAGTTAAGATAGTCAAATAGTACTATGCAATTTTTGAGCCTTCCATGCTAGCATCAACAAAGAGGAAGTTCGGTTCCATTACCTGTGCTACTGGAAGAAGTTTCTGAATCGGTAACTTTGAATTGGCTTAGTCATTATTTAGTTCTGATTATATTATGTTGAATCACCAATCATTTTAAGTATATGCCATGACTTGCCTTTACATGAGGCGAGACAGATCAGCATTGAAATGCATCTCAAACGATTGTGATTGCGATGATCTTTTTGTGAGGGATATTCAGGTTGAAGAGGAAATGGTTTTGGCAGAAGAGAAGGTCCAGGAAGAGGGTGGGGAGCAGCAATGAGATTAGATTTGACCTACATTTGATTAGCCTTAGCAGTGGTGATTGCCCACTGAGCGAACCTTGGGATTTGGGGAAAGGAATGCTGGCTGCTGATTCTGTTTGTGCGGAGATGACCCCAAAGTTTCAAATGGGTACGTGGTACAAGCCTACTACTGAAAAGGAAACCGAATGAATTCGCAGTGAATTCCCATCCTGAATATTTTTAATTTTCCGCCTGTACTTAAGCAAATCACCTTGTACAGGAGGGGGGCTACCAACCCCCATCCCCTGTGAGGTCCTGAGCGCTCAGGACCTTGTACCTCCTCACCCCAGCGTAGATTGGGGCAGGCCGTTTGACCTTGTAACCCCCTAGTTGGATTTTTTTTTCATCTGTAGTTAAGATAGTCACCTCGAGGTGGTACAAGGTCCTGAGCGCTCAGGACCTCACACGGGAGGGGGGCTACGGACCCCCATATGCTGTGAGGTGATTTGCTTAAGTACAGCCTTACAAAAAATATTGGTCACATTATGATGTTCAGCAAATCATCTTGTATTGAACAGCTGATTTACCAAATCATTTGAACTAATTATGAATTGTTCATTCATAATTTCATAGTAACATAGACCCGGGCAAGCCGGCGGCGGAAGTTTCCCAAACATAAATGACCTATAGTTCAAAGACACCCTGTCCCGACCGTGTCCTTCCCTCGGCAACCGTTTGATTTTTTCAGCGAGAGACGAAGCAAAGTCTTCACACTCCACACTCCACACTCCACACTTCACACTGCACTCTTCGCACTCCAAACTTCAAACTTCACACTCCACACTTCACACTTCACACTTCTCACTTCTCACTGCTTCCTTCACACGCCAAACCTCACACTTCACACTTCACACTGCGCTCTTCGCATTCCAAACTGAAACTTCACACTCCACACTTCACACTCCACGCTTCACACTTCACACTTCTCACTGCTTCCTTCACACTCCAAACCTCACACTTCACACTTCACACTGCGCTCTTCGCACTCCAAACTGAAACTTCACACTCCACACTTCACACTCCACACTTCACACTTTTCACTTCCCACTGCTTCCTTCACACTTCACACTTCACACTGCAGTCTTTACGCCCCACACTTCCCACTGCTCTAAACCTACGTGCAACAAAAAAACACTAGTGCCAAAATGGAGAAAATCTGCTAACAAATTTATTTCGCAGCCTTCATGCAGCCACTCCAAGACGATTTATGAAGTCGAGCTGCAAAAGACATTACGCATGCAGCCAAAGCAAGAAGCAACCTTGACGCAGCCATTCCAATGCGATCTGCGGAGACTGAGTTGCAAAACACAAGAGAACTACGCGCAATGGCGTCGGAAATTGTAGCTCCAAAACCGGATCTCGACGCCAGAGCGAAAAAAAAGACGATTTTGAAGCACTTTTTAAAAGGATTTTTAGAAGGAAAATCACTAGCGCCAAAATGGAGAAAATCTGCTGACAAATCACTGTCGCAGCCTTCGTGCAGCCACTCCAATACGATTTACGAAGTCCAGCTGCAAAAGACAATAGTATTACGCATGCAGCCACAGCATGAAGCAACCTTGACGCAGCCAGTACAATGCGATCTGCGGAGACTGAGTTGCAAAACACAATAGAACTACGCGCAACGGCGTCGGAAATTGTAGCTCCAAAACCGGATCTCGACGCCGAACGAAAAAAAGACGATTTTGAAGCACTTTTTAAAAGGATTTTTAGAAGGAAAATCACTAGCGCCAAAATAAGAAAATCTGCTAACAAATCCATTTCGCAGCCTTCATGCAGCCGCTCCAAAACGATTTACGAAGTCCAGCTGCAAAAGACAGTAGTATTACGCATACAGCCAAAGCAGGAAGCAACCTTGACGCAGCGACTACAATGCGATAAGCAGAGACTGAGTTGCAAAACACAATAGAACTACGCGCAACGGCGTCGGAAATTGTAGCTTCAAAACCGGATCTTGATGCCAGAGCGAAATAAAGGCGATTTTAAAAGGATTTTTAGAAGGAAAATCACTAGCGCCAAAATGGAGAAAATCTGCTGACAAATCACTGTCGCAGCCTTCATGCAGCCGCTCCAAAACGATTTACGAAGTCCAGCTGCAAAAGACAATAGTATTACGCATACAGCCAAAGCAGGAAGCAACCTTGACGCAGCCATTACAATGTGAGTTGCAAAACACAATAGAACTACGCGCAACGGCGTCGGAAATTGTAGCTTCAAAACCGGATCTCGACGCCAGAGCGAAAAAAAGAAGATTTTGAAGCACTTTTTAAAAGGATTTTTAGAAGGAAATTCACTAGCGCCAAAATGGAGAAAAAAACGCATTTCGTGCGAGACTTCCTTCAAAACTCCATCGGCAACTCATCCACCAGCACCACTTGCAATCCCATTTACATTGCGTGAATGATCCTACAGTTGCAAATCACAATGGAATTCTGTCGGCCGCACATGCACGAAAAACACTTGAAACCCCATTTACAATGCGGAACCGATCCGAGAATGATCCGACCATGATCCGAGAATGATCCGACCACACACGAGACCGTCTCGCACCCGTCGCACCGCAGAGGTAGATCATCGACGTTCGGGGACGCACTTTGTCTGGAAAAACACAGGGTTTTGTGCATCTGCTATCTCTCAAAAACGCATTTCGTGCGAGACTTCCTTCGAAACTCCATCGGCAACTCCTCCACCAGCACCACTTGCAATCCCATTTACAGTGAGGGAACGATCCTAGAGTTGCAAATCACAGTGGAATTCTATCGGCAACTCATCCACCAGCACCACTTGCAATCCTATTTACATTGCGGGAACGATCCTATAGTTGCAAATCACAATGGAATTCTGCCGACCGCAAATGCACGAAACACAGGTGACACCCCATTTACAATGCGGAACCGATCCGAACATGATCCGAGACCGATCCGACCACACACGAGACCGTCTCGCACCCGTCGCACCGCAGAGGTAGATCATCGACGTTCGGGGACGCACTTCGTCTGGAAAAACACAGGGTTTCGTGCATCTGCTATCTCTTAAAAAACGCATTTCGTGCGAGACTTCCTTCGAAACTCCATCGGCAACTCCTCCACCAGCACCACTTGCAATCCCATTTACAGTGAGGGAACAATTTCTTTGCTAACTCTTTCTGTGACTAACTCTTTCCCTCACTAACTCTTTCTTTGACTAACTCTTTCCCTGACTAACTCTTTCTTTGACTAACTCTTTCTTTGACTAACTCTTTCCCTGACGAACTCTTTCTTTGCTAACTCTTTCTTTGACTAACTCTTTCCCTGACTATCTCTTTCTTTGACTAACTCTTTCCCTGACCAACTCTTTCTTTGACTAACTCTTTCCCTGACTAACTGTTTCTTTGACTAACTCTTTCTTTCACTAACTGTTTCTTTGCTAACTCTTTCTTTGACTAACTCTTTCCCTCACTAACTCTTTCTTTGACTAACTCTTTCCCTCACTAACTCTTTCTTTGACTAACTCTTTCCCTGACTAACCGTTTCTTTGACTAACTCTTTCTTTGACTAACTCTTTCCCTGACGAACTCTTTCTTTGCTAACTCTTTCTGTGACTAACTCTTTCCCGCACTAACTCTTTAACTCTTTCCCTGACTAACTGTTTCTTTGCTAACTCTTTCTTTGACTAACTCTTTCCCTCACTAACTCTTTCTTTGACTAACTCTTTCCCTCACTACTCCTACAGCGCATGGGCCTTACTAAAACTCATGCGGCTGGGTCGGACTATCGGAGCCATGGTAGGGCTTGTGGGGTGTGCCCCTTAACACTAGCTACGAAACATGGCGAGCCTGGACCCTGAAAGTTGTAATCAATGATAGCCAAAAACCATGATATTGGGGAGTGTGAGCAAAAGCTAGGGAAAACTCTTTCTTTGACTAACTCTTTCCCTCACTAACTCTTTCTTTGACTAACCCTTTCCCTGACTAACTGTTTCTTTGACTAACTCTTTCCCTCACTAACTCTTTCTTTGACTAACTTTCTTTGCTAACTCTTTCTTTGACTAACTCTTTCCCTGACATTCTAAAAGTCCGTAACACGGAAGTTTCTCCCCCTAAACTTCCTTTGATTAATTAACATATATTTACACATTGTTTGAGCAAATTATGATTGAACAATTCATAATTAAACTGGTTGCAATTCAGATTGATGGGCACCAGAAATGGGAACGGATTCTTGTGACTGATAATTCCTGCTGCTGGGTGACCAGGTCTTCCTTATCACATCATACTCGGTTGATGTTTCCTCCCACATTGGGTCAAATGACTTGTCATCCTATCAAGATATGATACCATTCATTATGATCCATTATTATTGATGGATTATTATAGTAAAGAGTAATATCCCACGAATTGAAAAATTGCCATGGGTCATAGGCTTTGGGTTTTGGATGGTTTTGGGATTACATTGATAATGGATTATATGGATAATCGCTATAAATCATGTGATTATGGCCGATTTTTTTGGGTTCAAGATCACAACTTCAAAGAAACAAAAAGTACTATTTGACTATGCTAACACCACCCCAGCTACACTTTACATTTTTCACTCCACACTTTACATTTTGCACTCCTCACTCCACACTTTACACTCCACACTCCACACTTCCCACTTTACACTCCACACTCTACACTTTACACTCCACACTTTACACTCCACACTCCTCACTTTACACTCCACGCTCCACACTCCACAGTTTCCACTCCACACTCTAGACTCTACACTTTACACTCCACACTCCTCACTCCTCACTCCACACTTTATACTTTACACTCAACACTTTACAGTTTGCACTTTCCACTCCTCACTCCACACTTTACACTCCACACTCCACACTTTATACTCCACACTCCACACTCTACACTTTACACTCTACACTTTACACTCTACACTCCACACTCCACACTTTACACTCCACGCTTTCCTCTCCACGCTTTACACTCCACACTTTACACTCCACACTTTACACTCCACACTTTTACGCTCCACGCTCCAAAGTCTACACTTCACACTCCACACTCTACACTCCACACTCCACACTTTACCCACTGCACACTCCACACTTTACACTCCACACTCCTCACTCCACACTTTACACTCCACACTTCCCACTTCCCACTTTACACTCCACACTCTACACTTTACACTCCACACTTTACACTCCACACTCCGCGCTCTACACTTTACACTCTACACTCCACACTCTACACTGTCCACTCCACACTGCAGACTGGTAACAGGGGAAATATGTATATACAAGACTGTTCAAATAAACTATTGCAGAAAATTGTTCTGAGTGACTGCATATCCATTAACATACGTGTGAGCATTCGGGTTCGTGGGCTGCATCTTGCTCTTCTCCCCACCCATTTCCACCCACTCCCTTGCACCCACGCCGTCCGCAGCCGTCCGCGCAATTCTCCCCACCCATTTCCCGTCCGCAGCCGTCCGCACAGCCAAGCTCGCTCATCCCCAGCGGCTTCTTCTCCCCACCCATTTCCACCCACTCCCTTGCACCCACGCCGTCCGCAGCCGTCCGCGCAATTCTCCACACCCATTTCCCGTCCGCAGCCGTTCGCGCAGCCACGCTCGCTCATCCCCAGCGGCTTCTTCTCCCCAACTATTTCCAGCCACTCCCTTGCACCCACGCCGTCCGCAGCCGTCCGCGAAATTCTCCCCACCCATTTCCCGTCCGCAGCCGTTCGCGCAGCCACGCTCGCTCATCTCCAGCGCCTTCTTCTGCCCACCCATTTCCAGCCACTCCCTTGCACCCACGCCGTCCGCAGCCGTCCACGCCATTCTTCCCACCCATTTGCCGTCCGCAGCCGTCCGTGCAGCCAAGCTCGCTCATCACCAGCGGCTTCTTCTCTCCACCCATTTCCAGCCACTCCCTTGCACCCACGCCGTCCGCAGCCGTGCACACAATTCTCCGAACCCATTTCCCGTCCGCAACCGTCCGCGCAGCCGAGCTCGCTCATCACCAGTGGCTTCTTCTCCTCACCCATTTCTGTAGCCACTCCCTTGCACCCACGCCGTCTGCAGCTGTCCGCGCACTTCTCCGCACCCATTGCCCATCCGCAACCGTCCGCGCAGCTAAGCTCGCACATCACCAGCGGCTTCTTCTCCCCCACCCATTTCCAGCCACGCCGTTGCACCCACGCTGTCTGCAGCCGTCCGCGCAATTCTCCGCAGCCATTTCCCGTCCGCAGCCGTCCGCACGGCCAAGCTCGCTGATCTCCAGCGGCTTCTTCTCCCCATGCATTTCCACCCACTCCCTTGCACCCACGGCGTCCGCAGCCGTCCGCCCAAATCTCCCCACCCATTTGCTTCCGCAGCCGTCCGCGCAGCCAAGCTCGCTCATCATCAGCGGCTTCTTCTCCCTACCCATTTCCACCCACGCCGTCCGCAACCGTCCGCGCACTTCATTGCCCGTCCGCGGCCGTCCGCGCAGCCAAGCTCGCTCATCACCAGCGGCTTCTTCTCCCCACCCATTTCCAGCCACTCCGTTGCACCCACGCCGTCCGCAGCCTTTCGCGCAGTTCTCCGCACCCATTTCCCGTCGGTAGCTGTCCGCGCAGCCGAGCTCATCAGCGGCTTCTTCTCCCCACCCATTTCCAGCCACTCCCTTGCACCCACGCCGTCCGCAGCCGTCCGCGCAATTCTCCGCACCCATTTCCCGTCCACAGCCGTCCGCGCAGCCAAGCTCGCTCATCACGCAGCGGCTTCTTCTCCCCACCCATTTCCAGCCACTCCCTGGCACCCACGCCGTCCGCAGCCGTCCGCGCAGTTCTCCGCACCCATTTGCAGTCCGCGGCCGTCCGCGCAGCCAAGGTCGCTCATCACCAGCGGCTTCTTCTCCCCACCCATTTCCAGCCACTCCGTTGCACCCACGCCGTCCGCAGCCGTCC
>CAMXCT020001497.1:0-18970 GCA_947184155.2 Cladocopium goreaui
TTAGTAAGCAGCGGCGTTTTGTTTGAAGAATTTGGACTTGAAAACTGTAAAATTGAATTGATAGAAAATTACCCTTGCGAAACCAAAGATGAACTACATAGAAGAGAGGGATATTACATTCAAAACACTGACTGTGTAAATAAACTTGTAGCAGGTAGAAAGAAACCAGAATGGATAGAAGCAAATAAAGAACATTTAAAAACATACAAGGCACAGCATCACCAAAAGAACAAAGAAAAATACAACAAAAAAAACAGTGAGAACTATTACAATAACAAAGCGCATTACTTACAAATACAGAAGGAATACAACGAGAAAAACAAAGAAGTTGTTGATGCTAGAAGAAAAGCAAGTCATATATGTGATTGCGGAGCAACATATACATATACACATAAGACAAGACATTTGAAAACACTGAAACACCAGAACTACATAAAAAGTTTGGAACAAGATTGATAATATTAATTTGTTTAATATTATTTATCTTTTCTGTTGTTTTTGTTCTTGTCCTTGTTTTAGGTTTAGGTTTTACAAAATCTTTAATGAAATTTTCAACTTCAAACAAACGAGTTTCTAAATGTTCTATCTTTGTTTGTTGCTCTCTACATACTCCCCATAATATACCTGATAATTTTATATAACTTAACTTCTTAATACCTTCATCATCAACCCTAACAATATTCTCCCATTCGGGCGGTATTGCTTCCATAATCTCATCGGCAATAAATCCAAGATGGTTTTTAGTTATTCCAAATTCTTTTTCATCTTCCATTTTGAAAGTTTTAGGTTCAATTTGTTTAACAATGTCAGTAAAGTTATGTTCAATACTTTTGATGTCGTATTTTTTAGTAAAATCGGAAGTATCAACCACAACGCCTTCTAATGTATAAGGTGCTGGAACAGAAACTTTTGATGGAGTAACAAAAAGTCTTACACTACCATTAGCATAAAATCTCATATCTCCGTTAGGGTCTTCATTGTATAACTTGAAATGATTAACACCTGCTGTATTTTCATTAAATATATAACTATTCTTGCTTGTTTCTTTATGAAAATATGCCCTTTTGTCTTGATTGACATATATATCTGTTGAAAAATTAACATCTTCATCTGCTTTTCTGTATCTCATATATTCTACTGAACCGTCATCTGTTGTATTACTGCCTTGAAAAACCATATCAGCACCAACATTTCTATGGATAAAATAGTCTCCATAAATATATTGAGACGACAATGTCCTACCTGTTGATACATCAATAATATTTTTAGTGCCATCTAATGTAAAGAAATTGACACCGCCCCTTTTAAATACTACATTAGTAGGAGTGGCACTATCAATTACATCAAACTTACCACTTTCAGCAACTAATGATATACCTGTATTCACCTCTACATTACCATTTCTAAAATACATAAAATCTACTGTGTTCCTCCTAAAGCTGACATCAGCATTTCCAATACTATCATAAGTGTTTGATTTAGCACCTTTTGTTAGTTCCACTGCTTGTAGCGTTCCTTCAAACTTCATATATTCAACATCACCCCTTTTAAAGACTAAATCAACATCAGTAGCATTTTTTGTATTGATGACATCAGTTTGTAATTCAGTATGACACACAACATCAACATTAAAATACGCCTGAGTGGATGATAATTGATACTTTAAGTGTTGAGGAAATGGACTTCCTCCAACATAAAACCGATGTAATCCACCAGCACCAAAAATACAATAATCATAACCAGTATTACCACTTCCTAAATTAATAGACCTAATATAACCTTTACCACTTCCTAAAGCAATTGACCCTCCAAGGACTAACTCTATACCTGAAAGAAAATAAGAAGTTCCATTAACCGTTAAGTCAAAACTTCCAAATTGAGCACCACCACCTATGACTAAATCGCCTTCTATTGTCTGAACTGCCTGACCGGTATATTTTAGTAAATTAGTATCATCTACCCCTCCACCTCCAATATCTGGACTTGTGGGTTTATGAAATGTAATTAGATTGTTCTGTAAAGTCATAACTAAATTAGTTGTAGCATCCGGCACTGTGGGGCTTCCAACATAAAATTTAATTTCTCCAGTGCTCTCATTCATTACATAATTCATTATTGTTGATGCGTTCTTACTTTCAATATAATCACATAATATGTTATTAACACATTCTATGTCGTTTGAAAAGTATGAAGCCCCATTAACAGTTAATATATTACTTCCGTTTTTGGCACCATTGATGGCAACAGTTCCTGCTACTTGTTGGTCTGTTTCTCCTGTGAGTTTTAGGCAGTTTGAGGTGTCGCCTGATAAATCTAAATTGGTAGGTTTGTTAAATTCAACAATCCCGTTTTTCAATGTCATAATTAAATTGGTTGTTGTATCGGGGACTACTGGACTGCCTACATAAAATTTCATTTCTCCTGTGCTTTCATTCATAATATGGTTTATGATTGTTGATGCATTTTTGCTTTCAAAATTATCACATACAATAAAATTTTCGCATTGAGTTTTAGTATTCAATACCGTCAGATTATCTTGAAGTTCAATCATACTGACATTGTTTTTTCTTTATGATTAAATCTAACGGTGCTATGGTGTCTATCTCTTGGGTTTTAAGATTACCACCGCATTGTATTAATTTACTTGCTACGATTTTAGTTTCAGAAACATCATATTGTATGTAAGTATCGTTGTTGCTTTGAAAAAGTATATCATTGGTATTGAGGGCATTGAATGTATTTGACTGAATATTTGAACCTTTGATATAACCGCTACTGTCCAAAGATGCTACTAAATGATTACCTAATACTTGTGCATCGCCATTAACATAAAAATCTTTTGAAGATGAAACAGCATTTATAATAATCTTTGATGTTCCACCTACAATTCCTATATTCAATGTTCCTTCCATATTTTGAGGATTATTTACATTCAGTTTTGTATCTAACAATGTGTCAGCCTCAGTTTTATTATATTTATTATTTAATAAAGCATCTGTCTCAGTTTTATTATAGTAATTTGTTAAATCAGTCGTGCCTGTTCCTCCACCAACTCCACCATTAGCAACTGCTGTATTTACATACTGCTCTGTTGCTAAAGTTGATGAACCCGTTGCTAAAAGTTTGATAAATTCTGTTCCTATGATAGTATTGCCACCGTCCAATTGAACCATTAAATATAAAATAATTGAGATATTATTTTATATTTATCTTTTTTTAGTTTTTGAAGAACACATATTCATACATAAATTGTTGTATTTTTCTTGCTTTTGTTTTATGAATTGTTGTTGTAATACCAAGTAGTGTTGAGCCATAGCATCAACTGGGTTGATGGGTTGAACTGGAACTGGTTGCTTTTTCTTTATTAAAGGTTGGGTTGGGTGTTCTTCTTCATCACTGCTGTAATATATTTGGGGAGGTGGTTTAGGTTTAGGTTTTGCTGTTTGCTTCGCTTTCGGCTTTGCTTGTTTCTTGACCGGTGGTGGCTCTGGTGAGCATTTATGACTGTAGCGTAGATTTTTGTATGTCATACTTCGTGAGCAGTCAGGACATTGGACTATATCACTTGCTTTTGGTTTCGGTTTCGGTTTCGGTTTTGGTGGTTCTTCTGTTTGTTCTTGCTTTGGTGTTGGTTCTTCATTAGTTTCTTCAACAACTTCATTTATAATTTCTGGTTGTCGTTGCTCTTCTTGTTCAATTGGTTCAATTGCTGGTGGTTCTTCCTTTGCTTCTTCATTTTGTAAATCAACTACTTTAATAGACATATATAAAAGTGGATATATTTTTCTTAATATTTTCTTTTTTTTACATTTTTCAAGAAAATGTTGAGAAATTAATAGTTAGGAGAATGGAAAAGTAATGTAAATTCAATGGGGATGTCATAAAAGTTCATTGTCTTGCTTTCTTCATTTGTAATCCTACATGAAAGTCTCCTCAAATTCTTGCCACCTACATCTATAAAATCATCAGCAAATACACCTCCGTGGGCATCATTCACTACTCCTCCAAGTTGCTGGTCAATCAGTATTTTACGGATTATGGATGATGAATATGAATTAGGTGCTGAATAGTGATTATCTGTAAGTTCAGGTGAATTTATATATACTGCTCTAAATGGAACTAAATTTAAATATGATGAAGTCCAGACCGACAATGGAGATGTAGCAACATAATTACTTAACAAATAATTTATTGACACAGGATTTCTATTATCATAAGGCACGGAAACACTGTCCCACTGACCATTCACATAGTTTGCTAATTCTTCATCGGTAGGTATTTTGATTTTGTAATTCAATCCATCTTTGATACTGAATTGAACAGTTCTTGTTGTAGCATCATAAGCATACACAAATATACCACCAGTAGATAAATCACCAGTATTACTGTTTAAGCCTTCATTAATATCAAAACAAAGTTGCTCACTGAAATATATTTTATTGCCTAAATAAATCCTGAAATTCTTTACAAAAATGTCGTTATTATCATAAATCATCACATAAAGATACTCATAGAAATTTACTTCAGTTGTCTTAAATGAAGTTGGCAAAGACACTTCTGTAATCCACATTTTACTACCTTGGGGCAGTTCCATATTTTCCTGTAATTCCACAACAAAGTCAGATGATGACCTTGACTGTGGCAGTCTAAATTTTGAATTCACATACACCTTTTTGTAAGTTAATTTATTGCTCATCATTATTATATTCTTAATTTAGATTTTAATTTATCAATAATAATATAATGATAGGAACTCTTGGTAATGTAGCCAGAGTAATTGGAAGAAGAAAATTTGATACTTTAATCAAAAACATAGATGGTAATGTGGAAGAACTGCTGAACAATGAAAGCAACATAAGAATGAATGAGTTTTCAGAAAAAATAACAAACAACCTGAAACAAAACAACAGAACACTATACGCTGAAGAAAGGAATGTAGGAAACAAAGAAATATTAGAAGACAGGCAAGGTCTTAAAAATGCCTATGCTTCACCGTCAGGTCTATATTCTACTGGTAAGACATTATACATCAGTGGCACTACTGGAAAAGATGGAAGCATCACCAGAGACATTTTAGATGACTTGATACATCTACCAACAAGGAATGCTGAACAAACTGAAAAGTATAAAGATGTGATGAATTATTTGAAAAATAACCCTCAAATAACAAGACTGGTGAGCCACAGCCTCGGCAGTGCTGTAGCAAATACACTTAATGAAAACTTCCCAAATAGATTTCAAACAACTACTTATGCCACACCGGCAATAAAACCAAAGAGGAGGGGGAGGCAAGACCCTAAACATAGGGATTACCGCAATCCTAATGACCCTGTGTCAATTTTAGATGGATACGCAATCACAAGCAATTTAAATGAACCAGACCCCATAAAAGCACACGGATATGAAAACTTTGACTTTGGCAGGTTTTCCATCAGTCCTACAACAAAGATAGATAATGGAATATCACCAAATTCAACTAAGTATTAAAATATAAACTATATTAATAATGTTTCATAAGATAGATTATAAAAGTCGCGAATGCCTCGCGAGGACTTCGTGTCCGAAGCGTCAACAAAAACCAATACTTCTAACAAAAGGACAATCAACCTATAATAAATTGGAGAAGGAGATGAATAAACCACCCAGTGATTATAATGCTATAAAAAGTTTAGTAGAAAATAATGGAAATAATATAGAAAAAATATGCAATAATATTCAATCCAAAAATGTTAAGTTAATAGCACACAAGAAAAAATAAAAAATAATGAAAATTAGTTGTTATTTTCCTCATCAAAAGAAAAAATGATATAGAA
Organism: Cladocopium goreaui; assembly: GCA_947184155.2. Lineage (NCBI taxonomy): Eukaryota > Dinophyceae > Suessiales > Symbiodiniaceae > Cladocopium > Cladocopium goreaui. The sequence continues at coordinate 5,814 of CAMXCT020001497.1, forward strand.
TATAAAATATCTAAAATATCTAAATTTAAATATATAAGTTATTGATAATATTATTAGCGAAAGTTCCGATGTTATGATTAACCAACTTAACTTTGGATTACCCCAAACAAGTCAATACATCACTGATAGAAGACAAGTGAATTATTTTCCATCAGGGTCTAATGTATATGCCCCGAATGCTGGTAATAAGAATATACGCTTTTACATCAGCGGTGAGGCAAACCAATATTTAGATTTAAGTAGTGTCCGTCTATTTGCTTACTTACAAAATACTGACGGCACAAGGGCAAAGTTTTTACGACCTTTAGGTGGTCTTCATTCATTCTTTCAAAGATACAGGGCTACTGTAGGTGGTCAAATGGTTCAGGATATTGTTGAATATAACCGCCACTGTGAGTTATTTAAATCATTTAAGTCAAAGGATGTTAATGAAATGGATGACATTGAAAGTAGCGCTAATCCTTCCTATGATGATGACTACCATAAGTATGCTAATGGATTAGATAATTTCCTTCAAATTAACGACACTGGTGATGGAACAAATTATTATCCAAACGGCGACCACAACGAGTATGGTAGAGTTGATTTTAGACATACAAGACATTCATTATCAGGCATACCCGGCGCTAATTCAAAAGTCCGCCTCTCCCACAAGCCGGTATGTGGGTTAATGGAAAGTTCATATTACCTCCCACTTCGTTTTGCTCCTTTGGAATTAGAATTTACCATTGTAAGCGATGGCACTGAACCAGTTGTAGTCCCTCAAGGTAATGGAACAACACAAACTGACAAAAACGGCTACTACTTTCAAGACGGTAATACATCAACCAGTTGGGAAATTAACAATGTTATTATCCGCGCTGATGTAATCACATTGGATAATACAGTTGATAATAACATTACAAAACATTTATTGGAAGGTCAATCATTAAAATTAATTGTCCCACAATATCATACTATCACTCAAACTTTTAACACAGGCGGTGGTGAAATTAATATGAATATTGTTAAGTCAGCGTCTAAATTAACAAATGCTTTTATTACTTTATACCGCACACCGAGAGGCGGGGAAATCTACTCAAACTATTTAGTGGATAATTATGTATATAAGAGGTGGAACTATTTTTATAATCCTATGATATGGGGGCAGATTAATGACGGAGGAGACCCAGAAAACATACCAGCACAAGCAGGTAAAGGCTTTGCTGACAGCAGTAGAGCACTTACTTACCAACTTCAAATCGCGAGTAAGAAATACCCTGAGTTCGAAGTGAGTAGTTTATCTGAAGCCTTCTACTTTTTACGCCGAACACTTCATTTTCTGAATGCTGACCAAAACTCACTAAACATCAGTTATAAACAATACAGAGAGAACAAATTTGTGATGGCTTTTTCACTGGAGAAGATGCCAGATGTTAATTTTACTGGTCAAAACACAAAGTCTGGGTCATTGATTACATTTAAAATCAAAGGAACAGAAGGAAGTTTAGCAACAGAAGAGCAAATACAAGAAATTTTTGTGTCTCTTGTGAGTGAGAGCGTGGTAGAATTGACAGAAAGTGGGACTATTGTTTTCGATTAGGTGAGCAAATCCTTAAATTAATTACTACAAAAAATATACTTAAACAAAAGTTATTTATAGTAAGTAATGGTGAGTTTAGGTGATAAAAAGTTTCAGAATGGTAAAATCTACTTCATTGGAAATTTTTATAGATGATGAAATCTACATAGGCAGTAGTTGCCAACCATTACAAAAAAGATTTCAACAACATAAAGACAGTCTTAATACATATAAGAAGAACAGAAAATTGTGTGTGAAAATGCTTGAATTGGGTGTAGAGCATTTTTACATTGAAGAAATTGAGAAATACCCTTGTAATGACATTGAAGAGTTAAGAAAACGAGAAAGACATTATATTTTAGAAAGAAAACCTGTGTTAAACACGGAAATACCGTTAAGAACAATAAAGGAATGGCGAGAGGATAATAAAGAATACATCAGAGAAGTAAAGAAAGAATACCACTTACAAAATAAAGAAAAGTTTAATGAAATATGTAAAAAATGGCATCAAGACAACAAGGACACAGAAGAATACAAGAAAAAACGGCAAGAATACAGAGAGAAGAACAAAGAAGAGATATTGAAAAAGAAAAGAGAATACCACCAGAAAAACAAAGACAAAATCAATGAAGAAAAGAAACAATACTATCAAGAGAATAGATAAAGGTTTTTAGACAAAGTAAAAACATACAGAGAGGAAAATAAAGAAAAGATACAAGCAAGGAATAAAGAAGTAATCAAATGTGATTGCGGAAAGGATTATCAAAGATGTCAAAGGTCAAGACATTTAAAATCAACATTCCATCAAGATTATCTAAATAATATTAATATAGAAAATGTTTCAAGCACACAGGAAGAAGCAGACAACACTGAACTACAGAAAACAAATGAGCAAACCAGCAAATGGAAATAACTATGGTATATTTAAACACTATGACAGTGCTTATCTTAAATGGTTAAAAGACCAACTGGATAGAAGAGAAACTATGGACAAACCATTATCTTTTAGGAATGATATAATTGAAGCAAATAAAAGGGTAAATTACAGAAATCAAATAGACAGAATTAATAATGAAATACAAAGGGACAACCTCGCGCACAATTCATTAGAACATTTACAGCATCAAATAATTCAATTTAGAAATTTAAGTTTTACTTGATATAAAATATTTTAATCTAAAATATTTTATATTATAATGGCAAAAGTGGATAAATACAGTATTTATGGATTGAAGCGACGCCCTACTTATGAAGAAATAATAGGGGTTATTGATGAGAGCAATGAAAAAATCACAGGCAAACTACCTGATAGGTCAGCAACAATGTTTAGAAACAGTCAGGAAGGCTCTTATTTTGATGGGTCAAATGCTATGGAACAATTGAAAGAAGAACAAGGCATATTATTGAGGCAAATGTCAGAACTACTATTAAGACAAAATGTAAGAACAGCAGGAAGAACATATCACACTGAAAGAATGCAACGACTACCTACAACATCACCAGTAATAGCACAACCAACTCAACCAATGAATGTAGATGAAGAACTAACAACACAAACAACCCCAACAGTGCCATCATCAAACACACATCAAGCATCTCAATTGAATGCTGAACTGACACAAAGAGCAGACACAACAATGAAAAGAAGAGAAGAAACAGCAATTAACCACAGGGGTGAAGTCTTCAAACAGAACAAACCAACAATACCTGAACAGATACACCACATCAACCCACCAAGAAGTTTTGCTCCCATAAAACCTGAAATGTATAGTATGGCGACTGATGAAGAGATGCCACAAGCCAAGGCAAAACCTAAAGCCAAGCCATCAGCATCTTCAAGCAGTTCTCAAGCACTACCCGTTGTAGAAGTTATGGATACATCATCAACAAACAAAAGAGGTGCTAATCCTGAAACAACAATAGAACCAAGAGGCAAAGCGGGAAGACCCAAAAGTTTTAAAGCAGGAACTGAAAGAATGAATGCTGAAAAAAGAGATGGAAGCAGTCCAGAAGAAGAGCCTAAAATGAGAAAAAAGAGAAACAAGAAAAAGACAGAGTTAGAAATAGGAGGAGCGGAAGCAGATGATGAAATAGATGAACCTAAAGATAGTGGCAAGAGAAAGACAATACAAAAACCGATAGGAGCATCCACGATAGGGGTTCAGAGGTTAAGAGAAGAATTTGTAAATGCTAAAAATTAGGATATGATTACAAAAGAACAGTATGAACAGTTTGATAGTGCTTATAAAACTTGGTTTGCTTCAAAAGGTAATGATAGTAAGAAGAAGCAAATGTTGAAACAAATGAGGGAGGTTTATAAACTACACCTATGGCAGAAGTTGAAGGATATGTATAAAGCACAATAATTTGTCTTAATTTACTTAAAGAGATATTCTTATATAAATCATAGTAATGAGTGTCAAAAACAGAGAAATTGATGAACACGGATATGTAATCATTGAGCCTCTAATACAGCTGGATATTGACAAAAAAGCGGACTTGAAAAAATACAACAGATATTACCACAGGGAATACTATAAGAAATTCTTGAGTGTCAAGGTTGAATGTCCCCTTTGTGGATGTAGCATCACGAAAGAAAAGTTCAAGAGACACCAGCAATCCAGCAGGTGTATTAAGTTGAGAGAAAGTTTTAATAATGGAGACACTGAAGATAAACCAGAATAAATAAGGTAAAAACATAAAATGTCTTAAACTACTTAAAGAGATGTTATTATAATATAATATAAATATATTATAATGCCATCAAGAAGTGTAATCAATATTATAAGCATACTACAAAAATTAACCAGAGGTGCTAAAGAAGATGTTAAATATAGAGTAGATAAGGTGGTGGAATTTTATAGGGATAGGAAGATTTCACAATATGAAACTGCTAAAAAAATCATCAACAGCCTGATGAGCGACAGCAAAAGAACCGCAACTTTTGCTAAAAAAGATTTGATAAAAAGTTTGAACAGATTGAAGGCAGAGCTCCATTGAATGAAAGAATGGAAATAAACAGAAACAAGAAAGACTATGTTGTAAGATTTCAGTTGTATGGTTTTGATAATGGGCATAAAGCAGGAGGACAGAGAGGATTTAAAGACAATCAGGGAGACTGGCATAATCTACTGTCTATGGAGCAACCTATACAGATGAACTTGAAGAATGTAAGAGATGAGGATAAACTGAATGAAACACTGGTGGATAAGTATGTGGTCAGAGACAAGTTTGATTTATGGATGGAACGACTGAAAGATAGGTTAAGACTGAAGAAGGACAACCCTAACAAAATTACAAGAAAACAATTTGATGAACTGAACACCAGAGAGGCTTGGATAAAGGAGACAGGAATAGATGCTACACTGCCCAGAAGAAGAAACACCAAAGGTAGATACAAAGAGTTTGAAGTGATACACGATACAGTTTTGTTTGATAAGTTATTCAAGAGACTGGCTGAAAAACACCCAGACCTGAAGAATAATACCAACCTTGAAGACTACACAAGCGCCATCAAGATTTTAGACATTACTGATGTATCAAACACAGGAGGTAGTGATGAGAAAACAAACAAGAAACTGAAAGATGGCAATGAGATAGGAATGTATCACTACACCATTAATACCGAAATGGATGTTGCAAGTGATAATTTAGTTGATGCCATCAAGAATAAGAAACACAGTGATGGGGAATGTTGGATTAACACACTGATAGACCACTATGAAGAGACACTGATGAATACTAAAAAGTGGGAAAGTAAAAGAATGACCAGAGATAAGGTTTTAAAACTGATGAATGTAAGTGAAGAAGAGTTTAAACAGAATGGGGCATCAGTTGAAGATATGGAACTGGTGTTTGAAGAGTTTAAACTGACAGTGAGATTATATAACTGTATCGGGCAACAGATTTATACATTTGACCCTGATAAGAAGAACAAAAATGTTAATGTTTTGTTTGGATTGATTAAGGGCAACCACATTTACACAATGAATGACAACATCAAGAGCATAGCACAAAGGGAATTAGAGGAAGATATGAAACTAAATGCTTCTACTGACTTTCATTTAAATAGCAAAGAGAAGCCTGTTAAGTATGATTTTTTCAATGGCATTGATGACATAATGGGTATAGTTAAAGAGAATGAGGGTGAAGAAGAAGAAGAAGTGAATTTAGTTAGTGGCAAAAACTTGAATACATTTTTTTGTGAGTTTAAGAGGGCAAAGTATGAGCCTAAAATCATAATGGGAGCAGGTGGTAATGTATCATCACTCAAAGTAAAATTTAACGGATTAATTTTGAACATCAGAAGCCAGAGTTTGATAGACTGTGCTGTTGATACTTGTATTGATAGTAAAAGTGCTGAAATGTTTAATGTAGTCAATGAAGCATTTTTAAATTTCAATAAGGGTATGTTCAATCCTAATCACAAGTCATATTATCATAAGGATGACTTGAAAATCTTTTCAATGGCACATAGCATAGCTCCCAGTGGATATTTTGAAAGCATCATTGAAGGAAAGAATACACACATTGAATTAGATAGGAGGAAAGCCTACACTAAATCTACAATGGATGTTTTTGAAGTGCCTGTCTTTTCTGAATTTGATATTTGGAGGAAGTATGATTATTCAAAGAATGATTTTAACAAGATAAATGTTTTAACATTATATCTTGTTAAAAGCAAAAGGAGAAATCTACTTTTCAATAGGACTTATAACTTGATTTACGGTAAGTTTTTGAAAAAAATATGCTGATATGGTTGAAATCATCTATTACAAAGTTCCATCTAATACATACAAAGTTAATTACAAAAAAATAGTTGATGAACTTTGGAAATTGAAACTGGATGAGGATGAAGAGAAAGATAAGTTGAAGAAAAAAATGATTGCTTGTATCAACATTGGCTTATTGGAAAAACAAACTAACAAGGCTAAAAAGTCCATAGTGTTTTCAAAAATGGTTGATGCCTTTTACTATCAAGAAAAATACGGTGGTGATATAAGTATCATTACTGAAACTAAATGGGATGGTGAAGTGAATGATAATGATGATGATTGTTTGCTTGAATTTGATGATAAAGGCAATGCCATTGAACCTGAAAGTGATGAGAAAGAATGTGCTAAAATAGTGGATGAGTGTAAGCACTATGTGCTGAACATTTCCGATACAAAAACTTTGAGGAACGGATATAAATATGTGAAAGAACTGATTTTACAACATCATAATTTTGATATGAATGAGGCTTATGACACACTTATGAGGGATGATGTAATGGTGTATTCAGTAAAAACTGATGCCTTTGTGATTGACAAATGTAATCTGGGTAAGGCAAAGGAGGTGTTGAAGTTTGGTAGTGAGATTGGTGAATGGAGGTGGTCTGATAAATTCAATTTTCCCAGAAAGGCATTGTGTAAGCAACTTAGTATTCTATGTGATATAACTGAATATCAAAATATGACTGGTGAAGTGAAGGATGAATGGAATACTGATGAAATCATAGATGAGCATATTTTTAATAATAAGAGGTTGATGATAAGAGGGGAAGTAGCAGGAACAGGTAAGAGTTATATATGTAAGCATCTGAAAACCAGAAATTACAGGGTTCTATTTGTTGTTCATAGCAATGAGTTAGGGCAACAATGTGGTTGTGAATGGACTACCATAAATAAGTTTCTTGATATTTCATTTGGAGATGAAAGACTGAACAAGTTTGATTATTCAGGTTATGATGTTATAGTGTTTGATGAGATATATTTTCATAATGTAGGCAAGTGGGCTTTGATATGGGACTTTGAGAAGAAAAACCCTGATAAGATTGTATTAGCAACTGGTGATACAAAGCAATTGAAAAACCCAGAGAGAGTAAGCAATGTAATTAGTTTTGAAAAATAGGCCGACCATTGTATTAATTTGATTTTCAAAAATAATATTATGCTTTATGAATGTAAGAGGTTGAAGACTGAAGAAGATAGGCAAAAGTTAAGAGATGTTAAAAGGTTGATTTTTGAAGGCACACCTTTTAGAGAAATCATTGATGCATATTTCAAATGGACTGACAAGATAGAAATGTATGATAATAACATTGCTTATACAAACAACACCTGTAAATGGTTTCAAGCAAGATAAGGGAAATGAAAAATATAAGTGAAGAATATGTTTTAAATGAGGAAGTTATATGTAGAAAATATATCAAGACTATGGGCACGAAATTTAATGTTAATTTCAGATTTAGGATTTCAAACATTGTTGGCAACTTTGCTGTTTTACAGAATGTGGCTACTAATGAGAAGCAAAACATAGAAATAAAATCATTGAGAAAACACTTTATATATGCTTACTGCTACACCGCACATTCAAAGCAGGGCTGTAGTGTTGATGGTGATATAGTGATATATGATTGGAATGAATGGTATGTTAGTAAGAATTGTTTTTTTTTTTACAGCGCTCACAAGAAATACAGACTTCAGTAGAGTTAAGTTTTTCAAATATCCTGAAAGTGAAGGTAGTAAGTGTAGAAAGATAGTGGAACACTATTTTGAGAGAAAGGTTTTAAATTACATTGAGCAAGACAAAAAAGCAGGTAGAGATGTAGAAGGGGATTATGTTGATGTAGAGTTTTTGATGAACCTGATGAATACCCAGTGTGAAAATTGTAATGAACCGTTGGTGATAGATTTTGAAGAAGGCAGGATTGTGTCAAACATTACCTGCCAAAGAGTTAATAATGATATTAGCCACTTCAAGGATAATGTAGTTGGATATTGCGTTTCTTGTAATTGCGCATTTAGTGATAAGATAAAAACTATTTAAAAACAAAATGATGTTATAAAAAAGATATTAAGAGGTCAAATGAGTGATAATAAGTATCAAAAGGGCAAAATATATATGATTACAGATGTAGCATACCAAGAGCGCTACTATGGTTCAACTATTGAGCCACTAACAAAAAGAATGATACACCATAAACATAAGTTTTTTCACTTGGATTATGAAGACAAACCGTTTTTTAGAAGTGTAAATTACATATTTGACAAGTTTGGTTTTGAAATTGTAAAATTGAATTAGTAGAAAATTTTCCCTGTAATAGTAAAGAAGAACTGAAAAGAAGGGTTTTACATCCAAAGCAATGACTGTGTAAATAAACATATAGCAGGACGAACCAAAGAAGAATACAAAGAACAAACAAGAGAAAGAAAAAATGAAAGGCAACTGGAATACTACTATGAGAACAAGGAAGAAGCGATATTGAAGCAGAAACAATATAGACTTGCCATTCCAGAGAAAATAAAGGAGAGGAAAAAACAGTATTATGAAAAGACAAAAGATATGCGACAACAGTATTTTATATGTGGGTGTGGAAAACCAGTTCAGAATTGCTCAACATCAAGACATAACAAGACAAAAAAACATCAAGACTGGCTGAAGCAACAAGAGCAAGAATAAATGATATAATATATACTTATTATATCATCTATTCTATAACGAGTGATAAACAGAAGATTATTAGTGATATTTATTTTGATAAAGCGGGCTATGGTTCAAGAAAGACCACATTAGAAGATGCTAAAAAGAAAGAACCTACAATCAAGAAAGAGGATGTTGAACAATTCTTTAGAAAAAATGTTGAGATAAAAGCAAAGCCCAGAGGGATGAATTCCTTTGTAGCACCACATAATCATTACACTTATCAGATAGATTTGTTCTTTATGGGGTATTATGATTTTGATGAAGAACAAAAGTTTAGAGGAGGGTTGGTGCGTATTGATGTTTTGAGCAAGTATGCCGTTGTAGTTCCAATTAAAACTAAAAATGGTGAGGATGTCCTTGAAGCAACTAAAGAGGCATTAGGGAAAATGGGTAAGAAGCCTAAAATGATATATACAGATGATGAGAGAGCAATAGCAGGTGAAGACTTTAAGGATTATGTGGAAGGTGAAGGTATAACCTTACATAGGACTAGAGGACACCCAGCATTTGCTGAAAGATTTATACGCACATACAAAGATATGCTTTTTAAAAGAGTGGAGGCTGATGAAAAAAAGGGAAAGGCAAACATACAATGGGTTGATTACAATTTAGAAATTGTGCTGACATACAATGATAAGATGAAACACTCCGCTACAGGTATGACACCTACTCAAGCAAGGAAAGAGAAAAATGAATTTAGGGCAATGATTAATGTAGCATCAAAGGCAAAGAAAGAAATAATATACCCAACATTAGAGGTGGGAGACAAAGTAAAGATAATGAGAAAGAAAGCAATTGCAGAGAGAGAAAGAACTTCCCACTGGCTGAATGGTTATTATGTTGTGCAAGAGATTGCAGAAAAGTTGAACCAACAATATTACAAATTAACTGATTACCCAAGATTGTTGATGAGGCACGAACTTTTAAAGATTTAGTGTTTTTAGAAAGCCATGATGCAACCATGAGATGGTTGATTTGATGTGCTGTTTTGGTTTCGGGGTTTTTGTGTTTTGCCCTTCATTTGTTTCTCCCCACGAATTGTGTTTGACTGGGTCATTGGCTGGGATTGCTCCATGTTCCTTTGCCCTTCCTCGCCTTGGCTTTGTCATCAATCTCTTCTGCATCCTGTTGTCGGGGCGCTCAGCTGTTGGGAATATGCCAGTCCGATGTTTGAAGCCACATGTTCTTGGAGAGCTTGACCTTGGAAGTTGTTTCATTTTGAGCAGTTTTGACATTCTCAATTGGAAAGCTACAGAAATTAGCTCTTTCAGTTTGAGCTTGGAATTTTGTGTCCTTTTTTTCCGCATCTTTTGCTCAAACCACTCGGGTACGCTATTTAGCTCGGTGTTGGCAATTTCCATGGTGCCAATCTGGTTTTTTGCTTGCCTCATCATCCTCACATTGAGCGCTGGAGCTGCAGACACCAACAGCACAGGCACTGTGGATGCCTCGCAAAACATGAGCTCGGGAAACTTGACGGCATATCAGGCCAAGGCAGTCAAGCCGATTTCTTGTTGGTACAACGGTGAATGCCTTTGCCTCGCTACGATGCGCTGCCGCAGGAAGTGTTGCAACAACAACAATAGATAACGGGACGTAGTGAGACAGTTTTGCTTTCATCACGCCAGTTGCTCGCCGATTTTGGCGACAAAGACAGTGCGTGAGAACGCTTGCTTCGCCAACAGGGCGACTTGCAAAACAGTGCTCTGAGCAGGTCCTTTGCGATTGAAAAGGTCTGCATGCACAGTATATAGGTAGGCATTGCTTCAATAAAACATTCATGCCAGTGAGCCTTCACAAGCTTAACAGTCAGTGCATGCATGCCTGATACAAAGACAAACCCTTCCAAAAATTTGAGAAGACTGGCACCAACAAGTATGGACGCACACAATCCTTACCACTCCATTTCGCTCCAAAAGTTTGGTTTGCCGTGCCATTTACATCGCGCTGAGGTTAAGAAGACATGGTCATCAACAAGTTCATGAAGGGCGGTTTGGGCATGGTAATTGCGGTAATGAAAGAGATTTGAGATTGAGAAAGATGTGATGCTGTTGTGATATTCTAGTTTGTATGTATGCTGGTATGTATGCTGGGGGGTGGGATAAGATAGGTCTGGTTTCATATATAAATTAGTTCATAATTTATCTCAAAGTCCATTCCTTAGGTATAGGCTTTACAATAGGCTTTTGAATGAGGTTAAGTGTATGGTTTGTTGTTATGGTTTATGGTAAGGTTTGTTTTATGGTCTATTGTATCGTTTAGGTTGTTTTGTTTTTTCTTTGTTTTATGTGTTTGTTATGATTTTGTTGTTGATTATGTTATAATCTAGGGAAACGGGATAGGAAAGACACTTAAAGAGTTATTACCTATCTATAGTAGGTAATGGAGGATACTAAAGTCAAGTGTGCTAAATGTTTTAAGGAAATGGAAGAGGGTAAATACAAAACTTGTGATAAATGTAGGGAATCTATGAGGGCTAATCATCAAAAGAACAAAGAAAAATATAATGAAAGGAGGAGAGACTATTATTACAATCATATAGAGGAGGCAAAGGAATATGCTAGAAATTATGGTAGGACACACAGGGAAGAAATAAATGAAAGAAGAAGAAATCATAGAGCAGAAAACATTGAACAAGTCAATGCTAAAATAGAATGGATGACCTGCCCTGTATGTGATGATTATGAAATTCAATGTAAGAATTACAAGAGACACGCACAAACAACAAAGCATCTGGAGAACTTGAAGAAACAGCAAACATAAATTTCATTTTATAATTTCAAAATTATAAAAGTGAAATTGTTTTTTGTTATGATTTATGGTATAGTCTTTTTTTATAATCTATTGTATTGTTTAGGTTGTTTGAGTTTTTTGTTTTGTTGTTTTGTTGTTATGATTTATGTTATTGTTTTCTATAAGGTGTTGCTCCCCTGTCTTTGGTATTAACCCCATAGAATTTGCTTGTATAATAATGTGGGCGGTTAGATGAGAAAGACGGGGGAGCAACAGGCTAACTATATTATATATACACATTACATCACATTACATATATATATATATACATACATACATATTACATAATCTATTGCATATATATATGTACACATATAATATGCACATACGTATATATATATATATATATAATATCTATATATTCAAAAAAAACATGGCACCTGAACTTCTCCTGGATCCTTTTTTTGCGTTTTTTGGAAAACAGGTGAGCAGGGCGAGGTGCTCTATCTGCCCACGGTGACCGAAACGCCCGTGACTTCCGTGCACGAGGCATGGCTGGGCTGATGATGATCTGATGGCTGGGAGATGGTTAGTAGATGGAAAATTTATATAGTGAATAGATGGGAAAATAGATATTGATGGTTAACTATAGATGGTTCTAGAATGGGAAAATCATGGTTAATAGATGTTGATACGCATTTTTTTGAATGGTTTTTGATGGTTATTGAGGTTAGGATTTTCAAACAAAAAGTCATGGGTCCCTTCCACCGAAGAAAGATTAGAAAGTGCAACTGCAGATCTGTTAATATCAGACGTGTTCTTTATCGCGGCCGCAGTTTTGGCTGGTTGGATTTTCAGAAAGTGGCGCAGACCGAGTTGCAGGACTACCCACGATTCAATGGGTCCCAATGGGTGCACCAACTAAAGCCCTACTTAGCCTACTTAGCTAAGTTGTTTTATAAGTAGGCCAAGGTTGTAAACCAGGAGTCATGACCCGACTCTTACAGCATCTCAATGTTCCAAGCTGGGATTGATGTGCTAATCCCCAAGCGAGCAGTGCTCAAAACCGAAGCCCCTCTTGGTTGACTATGATCTGAGGTAAAAATCTATCCAAGATGTTGGGGATTGTCACAATCCCATATTGGAGGTTTGCTGAAATGGGGGTACCCCCAAATCATCTATTTTAATAGGTTTTTCCCTGAAATAAACCATCCATTTTGGGGATCCCCCATTTATGGAAACCTATGGGAAATCCATGGAAAGCAGCCTCCATCCGAGCGTCCAAGGCAATGGAGGTGATGCGCATTGGCAATCGCAACCGTCATCAGGCACCATTTTTTTGAAGACTGATAATATATCTAATATATCTGGGTAAATTATAACGACCTCACTGTTC
>CAMXCT020001497.1:19070-75774 GCA_947184155.2 Cladocopium goreaui
TTTCATATTTTTCAGGGGGGTTGAAACCACCAACCAGATAAACCCTGCGGCTTGCAACCGTAACTGGGCCCACATGGCAAGTGTCTTGAAAAATCTTGAAACTTGACCAATTTGGACGGTAGAAATGGGATGAATTGCCTTATGTTTTGGGATGGGGCGAGACCACATATTGGTTATATCCGACTTGTGGCCACATTATATCATATTATATCACCATTTTTTGTTGGTATAATCCCCATTTGGGCTGGTTAAATGTCCATTTTTTTTGGTTAATTTAAATCTCCATTTGGTCTGGTTAGATCTCCACTTTTTGTGGATTATATAAATCTCTATGTTTTTTTGGTGAATCTCCATTGTTGTTGATTAAATCTCAATTTTTTCACCTGCCCAGACAGCAAGCCTGAGCTGAGCACAGGCCGAAACCAAGATGAATCGGCATTCCTCCAGAAGCCATGCGGTGTTCATTGTGACGGTCACGAACCGCGCCACCCGGTGATATTTGGACCGCCTATCCACTCTGTGGATATTTCTGTGGATTGATGGTCAATTATTGGCAGCTTCTCATCGTGTTCGCCCAACAAAAATGACAACATTCGTTCAGAGGAAGACTTGGTGAAGCAGATGGCACCATTTTAGCGGACCGATCTGTTCCCCCGGGATGCAACGAGTGGCCACAAGGCGATATGAACTGGTGATGCCCAGTGATCATACTGATCCAGATAAACTGTTACTGATACTGATCCTTCAGCGCCATCCAAAGTTCAAAGTCTTTGGGCTATAGAACTGGTATTGCCAGAGTTCAATCGTCTACATTGTCTACATCTCCCACTTTTAGAATGTCACTCTTCAAATCATATTTTATAAATACAGCATAAATTCACTCAACATTTCCTCCACATTTTCCCCCAACGACATCCAGGTGTTCCCAATGTTTTTCCAGGTGGATCCTGGGAAGCAGCGCTTCGCTCAGCTGTATCTGGTGGATTTGGCGGGCAGCGAACGCGTGATGAAGACCGGCGTCCAAGGTCTGCAGCTCGAAGAGGTCACCGGGCCATGGGGAAAAAACTGGGATCACTGGTGAAAGATGGTGATGGTGGGACGGAAATGGGACTGAAATTCTGTTTTGTATTCTCTAGTTCGGAATTTTGGGGAGATTTGGGGAGATCTTGAGACTGTGGCTAGAGGTTTTAATCGGGTTAGGGATTCTGTGGCCCATCTTCGGTGGAATGTTTTTGTCAAAGTCCTTAAATGGTCATCAAATCATAGCGTTAGATACGAGAGTAATATATGATGAATAGAGCCGTGGCTGGTAGCGCCATTGGGTCACACGGAAGGTGATAGCCCCCAAAAAAAGTTGAATCTTTTGGTGAATTTTGGGATATACCCTCTGGTTATGACTAACATAGCCATGGTATAGATGGTCCATGTATAGATGCTTTACCTGGGTTTACCTATTAATAGCATGGTGATTTTCCATGGCTACGTTAAATAACCAGAGGGTACATTACAATTGATTAACACCTAGACAATCAATAAACATCCCAACATCATTGCTTAGATATTTATACAGGTATATTACGGTATATCGGTATATTGATATGTATTGTTATTTATGAACATGTTTGATGGTGGCTTTAGTGACTTGCAAGCTCATTGGCAATCATGTGCATTCATGATTCATCCAATCAGCACTGGCAAGGCCCTCAGTTATGATATCATTGAGATATCATTATGCCAGAACTCTCCATCCTCTGCCATGGTCGCATGGTCCCATGCTACGTCAAATCCATCGTTTATCCCATGGCTTATCATCACGTTCAGGCCAAGAACATCAACAAGAGTCTACTGGCCCTGGGTCAAGTGATTTGGGCCCTTGCCCACAAGCAAAAGCACATTCCGCAGCTCAGCAGAATCGGCTCAGCAGAATCCTGGAAAACCATGAGGTTTTTTTTCGTTTCAACTTGCGTTCATAAGTGGCTCCAAACGCTCCATGTTTTCCGTGGAAACTGGTGCAATGAATTGATTTACCCTCTGGTTATTTAACATAGCCATGGAAAATCACCATTTTTAATAGGTAAACCATCTATAAATGGGCCGTTTTCCATGGCTATGTTAAATAACCAGAGGGTACTTGTCAAAAAAACAATCTCCCAAAACACCGTGGGATTTGTTGTCTCCTGACCTTTTTCACAGAGCCAGGTTCAAGATACCAAAAAAGTCCTGGAAAACACCCCTGGAAAGATACCGCATTTACCCAATGACTTTCCGACTTGGGAAGGTATTGAAAAGAATAATGTCCACGGAGGATCTTACGTCCTGTACGTCCTTGCGGAGGATCCATCCCCAGATTTTCTTGGATCCCCATAATGTTCAATCCCTGTCCGTCACCTCGTGATATCGCGAAAGGTATCGAGACTCAAAGCTTACGCAACTGCTGCGCAACTGTCTGGGTGGAAATGCTCGAACTGTGGCGTCTTGGAATGCGTGAAATTGTCGTTGAAATCCTTGAGGTGGTTGGGATGTTGAACTTTGTTTGCCGGCTTTTTGATATATCACATATCTTAAGTTAGTTGTTATGTGATGTTGTTGTACGTTGTTGTTAATTCTTACTGCGTGATTGAATTGATTGTATTTTCGTGATTGTCTAGAAAAAACATTCCTTACAGTTGACAGCGACACCATCATGTTGTTCAGCAGTTGACAAAGCGACCTTCCCATTTCGTCCGTAGAATCTGTTTGAACATGGGCAATCCAAGATCATGGTAACCATAGCATCTGGTGACTAACATAGCCATGGTTTTTTGATGGCCCATAGAAATAGATGGTTTACCTATTAATAGCATGGTGATTTTCCATGGCAAACTCTTAGTCATAACTTAAGATGGTAGATCCTCATTTCGGAGCAGGTGATGATCACTGCCTCCATGCACACGGAGAACGCTGGGGAATCGCTCAGCGCCTTGCGTTTCGGTGCTCGAGCCTCTTTGGTGCAGAACATGGCTCGTCAAAATGTGGCAGAAAACGTGCCTGGGTTCAGCCAGGTGAGATGCTATCGGATAGCGGCTACTGGTTACGGCGTTTTCAGGGTGGTTGAACCCCCCAATCAGATGCCCGGGTTTATTTATGTAAGTGGTCAGGATATAATGGGATTATGTTTTGAGTTATTCTTGAATGGTTGGTTACCAGGATGGTTCCATGATATTCCCAAATATGGGCACCCAGTTCCATGAAATGCATCCTACTAAACCAGGCTTTCTGGGGCTATTGAAATCTGGGCCTGAAGGATGGGGCCATAGTTTTGAGCCAAGGAAATCTGCCAAAGTTGGCATATCTCTATGTGACCCCAAGTTGTAAACAGGTCTGATCTGAGAAAAGAAGAGAGTTGATATGAGTTGATACTTTCCAGCGTTTCATGATGAAGTGAACAGATGCGAACGGGTCGCCTTTTTTAGGGTGAAGCAAACTGGCAGTTTTCCTCGGGGTCGAAGGTCGGTCGAAGGTGGATTTTTTGAACCAATCCTCACAGTCAGTACCTCCATCGGATTAGTTCATGGCCCATGGTGTTTGTTGGTCTTACACAAGTTCCTTGGCGAGTCGCCAAGAATAGTGATGTGACTCCCAAAGATTGGAATTCGAGGAATGATATGAATCCGGAATTCAAGTTTTTTTTTTTTTTTAAACCATTTAAGGGAATGGTTTTATACTAAAGCCATAAGCTATCAAAATATCCATAACCCATAACCGCCATAACCTATTAAAATCCCATTAAAATATCCATACTAGTCATACTAAACCCATGCCCATAAACCCATAAACCCATGGTAAATTTCGATGATCTATGGCCTTGGCGAAAAACCACCATGGACTGACGGGGACTGCCGAGGCACGAGAGTTGAAGAAGCTCTTGGAACAAGCGCGTGAGGCGAGGGTTTTGATATATTGGGTTTGTTGGGCTTGCGATATTTTTCCATGTTTTAAATGATCACATTGATTTTAAATCATTGTTAATCATGGTCAGTTAATGATAAATTAAAATCATGATTAGTCATATATAATCGAATTTTGACTACTCATGATTGCTGGATCGTTACGCTGAATATCATGGTGCATGGATCTATTCCACCTCCCCCCACCACTTGCCAGGATTTGTCCCAACTGCGCGCCTGCTGTCGTAGACTGCAAGCCGAACTGACAGCCAGTCGCTGGTCCAACGAACCAGGCCATCTGCAAATGTCGATCCCGTTGGGTACTGTAGATACCGTGAAATTACTAAACTACCATTTGAACCATCCAATTTCTGCACAGAACTGTAACCTCAGTACTTGTTCCATGTAGGTTTGTCCAAACACATTGTACAATCAAGACTGAATTTCCAATGGTTCATCATTCTTCCTTTCAAGGCTCACAATTTGGCGACATCTACCGTTTCTAAGCAAACCCACGTGGCTCAAAAGTCAAATTCTTCAAAAATGGGAAAGATAAAGAAGACCAATTTCGGTACCACGCCATTCAAAATGACATGTATAGTGTCACTTACGACCGCAAACTTGTCACTTTGGACTGCTACTAGTAAGTAGACAGAATGTCCATAATGCCTATTCCATTTATGATGGTAAATCGCTTGGTATGTTTACAAGTCTACCCATGTTTTTGCCCGCTAGTCGCAACTGCCAATTGATTGGTTTCCAACTGCATCTGGCCAGACTTTGAGCCTCAGGCAGCCCCTGTGGGGAGCGGACCTCCAGTGCCAAGAGGTTGATGGTGTGGGGCTTGCTACCTTCTTTGGTTTGTCCCATCAACCGGGCCGTCATGAGGCAGAGTGGAGTGGATGATAGTGGATGATAGTGGATGGGATGTGGCCTTTTTCTTCTCACCGGAAAGCGTGGTTGAAAACGCCAGAAATTGGGGAGACTGATGGGAACGTAGTTGGGGGTGCAGTTCGACTAATTTTTGTGGGTTATAGCGAGCCATAGTTATAAGCGGGATTATATCCCAACATATGGAGGTTAGAATTCCGAAGTTATACTGTACCCATTTAAAGCCTCAACTGCACCCCCCAAGTAGCGTCTGGGAATTCCGAAACATCCTGCGATGCTTCTTCCAGCAGGCCCCAGGTGAAAACACCATGACTGAAAGCTTTTGCAGCAAAGGTCGGCTTCAAAACCATCGAAAATCAATACAAATCACTTAAACAACATTGAAGAACTAATCATCAAAATCCATTTTGATAGATTTTGTTCAGCGCCATGGTACAAGGACCTCACCATCCCTCAACCCCCTTGGTGCCCCGCCATCTCGTTGGTTTTTTTTTTCGCAGGGATCCGGTGTTGGCAGCCGATGGCTGGACCTACGAACGAAGAGCTTTGGAGAAGTACATGGCGCGACCCAGCTGTCATGGATTACCCAAATCTCCAGCACCTCAGCCTGTCAGCTGCCACGGCCACGGAAAGCCATGGAAAGCCATGGTGGATTGGAAGTGGCGAAAAGATCTTGTTTTAGATGTTCGTGTTGGCGAGTTTTTCTCATGATTTTATATAGATTTTTAGATATCATCAATATCATCACCACTTCACTTTCATCGTAAGATACATAACATGTATTAATGTGAAGTGTTTTACAGTACAATCTACTAGATGAGAAATATCATTGTTATCCAAATATAGATATCATCATCTATCATAATCATAAGTCTATGAAGTGTGAAAGATGATGTTCAATGGATTGGTTTAAGGGAAAATCTACAGGAAACCATAGATTTTCCCATTAAATATGGGGTTTTCCTGTAAATTTTCCCTTAAACCAATCCATTGAGATGTGGTGATTTCTGCTGAAGTCATCGACAAAGATGGCATCAAAAACGGGGCGGCTCAGGTCACTGGAGACCGATTTAGCACTCGGCAAGTCACGCACCTTGGCGGCAGCAACGTGGGAAGTTATGGGGACCCCCAAATGGCTATTTTTTAATAGGGGAATGATGATCATCCCATGATAATCCATGGATTTTCCCATGGATTTTATGGAAAACACTAAGTATTTTGAGACGCCAAGTGGTCCAAGATGGTCCAAGATTTTTTTTGCAGCGACAATTCTGACTTCCAGACTTCCAACATTCTGAAGGTTGCAACAGAAATCCAGGGGGTCTCGAGAGACGGGTCTCAACTGAACAGATGCCGGAAGGACCCACTGAAGTCCTTCTGAAGCCGAATGGATTTGCAGAGCCAGAGATGGATGATGAGCTACCCTCCGGTAATCAAACATGGCAGTGGGACATAGCTCATAGATTGTAGGCATTTATATAAATGGGAACATAGTCCTTATAAATGGGGGATTTTCCAGCAAACCATGTTTGATTACCAGAGGGTAGTTTTCTTGCTTCGTTTTGCAAGGATCCAAGGCTGGTGCAAATCAAAGACCAAGCATTTTGCGAAGAAAATGCTAGTTGGAGTACTGAAGTGAAGTCCACCTCAACATAGTTTGAATATGTTTGAATCCATCTATGGGTCATTTTGTGGAGTATTGTGTTTTGGATGTGTCATCCATTTGCAAGGCCCAACTTGGTGGTTCGACAGCTGATTAGCTGGGACACCCAGACCTCATCAGACTGGCACTTGAGGAAGTTCAAATCACCGATGGCCACAATTCTGCAGTATTTCTTAAGACCTTGCAAATTTATGCAATTTTGAAGTGCTTTCGAAGCCAATTTAGGCATGGTCAAGTAGCCCTATACACACAACAACATCCCAGAGACCATGGGAAATGTAAGGACATGTAGGGAATTTACACTTATGTATTTGGGACCATGGAATGGAGGTGTCTAATATTAGGGGGCTGGGATTTTCCATCAATATCTATCATTGTTAACTATATATCAATGTCCCACTAAAGTTGATTATATGACATAGCTGATTGCCGATATACCTCATTCATATCCAATTACATACATTTTGTCTAGTGAAATCTCCAATGTTTGATGGTAAAGAGCCATGATCTCCCCATATATATATATATTGTATATATATATGGTATATATATATATATATATCTAAGACTTTTTCAACTGACCCTATCGAGCTGACCCCTATGTTTTCCATTTTGGCATTTTGATGGTTTTAACTGGTTTACCTTGATAATGTTGGCTTCCCAACATGATGCATAATTTGGAATGCTCAAAGTAATGCGAGCTATCAATCAACTCTCCACATTTCCCCAAGTTTTGGCTCTATGCATCCAAGTGTTGCATTGGCGGGTCCACTATTTCCATCAAATTTGGTGATTCTCCCAGATTTCCCCAATTTCTAAGGGTCAGATGGGGTCGGTTAGACTAAGTGCCCAAATCACCACCTAAACGGGGCACTTAGTCTAACCGACTCCTACTCTTCCTGGACAATGTGGGGGTGGTCATCGGGGCAGGGGTCGGTTAGACTCAGTGGCCAAATCACCACCTAAACGGGGCACTTAGTCTAACCGACCCCAATTTCTGGGACGTTTCCCCAAGATCTGGGTAAGGTGAGGAGTTTAGGGAATCTTGGAAAGTGGGAATGCGGTTCGGTGGGGAACATTTCACCATATTTCACCCCATTTCCCTCAACTTTTCCCCTACTTTTTTGTGCAACTTCACTTACTCATGGTTAAATTTTGGAGGAGCTTGAGATATAAATCCCAGGGAAAATGCATCAAATTTTGCATAAACTGACCACATGATATAACATGGTGTCGGGACATAGGGTCGGGTAAATAAGGACAGTTGACATTTTTTTAGAATATATGTATGTATCATATCATATATATATATATGTGTGTGTCATATATATATATATGTGTCATATATATATATGTCATATATATATATATGTATTATGTATATATATATATTTATTATATATAGATATATTTATCATATATATAAATCTATCATATATATATGTATTACACACATATATATATATATGATACATGTACATATATATATAGATACACATGGTGTATATATATATATATATACACGTATGTGTATATATATCTAAGATACCCCATGTTGTCCAGCTCCGTCGGTGCCTGAGATCAACATCTGCCAGAGCTGGGACCTTTAGAGGATCCCCTGCCGCTCATTCAGCTGCTCCACGTGTGGCATGCCGCTAGGACGCAGCACCACCGTACATCTGGGTGTCATTGGGAAAAAGTCATGGGAGATTTTCATGGGAGATTTTCATGGGAAAGTAATGGGTCAGTTGGGTTTAGGCAGGATTTCAGGTGGAATTGAGTAGTGAATATTAATACAAACATAAAGAGTACTCATGATGATAGTGTAAGAAAGCGGGCAGGGGATGCCCGTCCGACAGGGCGTTCCGCAGCACCTCGTCTACGTACTTCGACAAAGTGTTCTCGGAACAGTGCTGTAATGAAATTGAACATTCTCAAACTTAGAACTCTCTGCGGAACCGTCTTACTTCCACAAGGTTCGCGGAACGGACGTCGGATCTGCATCGCATTGCATCGCCATCCAATATTGCTCTCGCATTGATAGTACATTGATAATACCTCACTTGGTTTTGTCTTAAAATAGGGTAATTAGCAATTTTATGGGTGTAACAAGGGGATATGATGGGATATATCGCGATAAAGAACCAACAGCCATATTTTATGGGGTTGTCTGAAAAAGGTGGGCCTTTAAAACCTGCACGTCTATGAGGAAAACCTCACTTCCCACTTAGTAATTTGTTCCACATCTCATATATATATATATATATTCATATATTACACATATATTACATACATATATATATATAGTATTATATAGTTATATATATAGTTATATAGTTACATACATATATATATATGTATATAGATCAAAGAGGATTCCTAATATGCATACATAATCTTATATCATCTGATATATCCTTTAAGTTAAACATCTTGGGTCATCCCTGGCCCTGGCCCAAGTCCTAAGTCCCAAGGTGCAGCTGATCCTCTCCTTCCTGGATGCCCGGTCGTTGGCGCGTTGCGAAAGCGCCTGGCCATCCTTCCTGGCAGCGGCTGATAGCAGTGAGGCGCCAGCAGATGTTTTTTTTTTCAACCATCAATTAGGGTTAAATAATGGGATATAACATGGATATAAGATGGGATAATATATATATATGGATTAATATCACCATGTTAAATATTTTTTTTTTCAACCATGTTATATAGATACCTATGGATTATAGATCCATCAATAGTGTAGGGTTGTACTCAACCATACTTAAAACAGTGTAGGGTTAGCCATATAATATCCACTATGGGTTATAATCAACCATCAATTAGGGTTAAATAATGAGAGATAGTTATATTTAATAGTGATCTGTAGGATGATATAGGTACAATAATGGTTATAATGGTTTTAATATTCATCATAATGGGATATAACATGGATATAACATTCACTATGGGTTATAATCAACGTTTTGAGAAATCATCAACCTAATCCACATTAATCAACGATGAACCACTAAATGGGCACCATTTTTTTGGGGAATTCATCAACCATCAGTCGATCAACCATCTAAAAAATGGGGAGTTCTGAAGCTATGGGAGATCTCCAGTCACCATGGTTGACCACGAATAACCATGGTGACTTAGATCCCATAAATAATGGGATATCATGATATGAAAAATAGTGATCTATAGGATGATATAGCTTTAATAATAAGACCGCGAATGACTTGGATGATTTGGGGGACCCCCACGGCTTGGAAAGCTCCATCTTCTGAGTTCGCTGGGGGTCTTTGTAAATGGGGCCGCATGAAAATGCTGATCGGAAGATATATTCATTGGACAAAAATCATGACAAACCATCAAATTGGGGGGTTCCCTATTTCAGACAGACCAACATGATCAAATATCAAACCAATGTGAACGGAATGTATGGAATAAGGCTTCACATCACCGTTGATGTAATCATCGGGATATTTTTTGTCCAAAGTATCATTGGAGTGTACATTCATTAACGGCAAAAAGATCATGATGCAATGATGGATGGGGAACTGTTATCGGGATGGGGAGCTGTTAGTGATAGTCGACAGCTGTGTGTGTACAAGAAAACAAAAAATTCGCCTGCTACATAGTTCAATAATCGTGGTTGATCGTAGCTGTAGTCAAAGCAAATGATAACATGTTAAGCAAAAAACAATCAACGCAATAACCAACAAACAAAAAGAATTCAATCAGCGTATTTCGAATGAACATGGGAGTGGGGTGCAGTGATAGTTTTGACCCATTCTCAGAGGACTTGGAGTTCACAACACGGGAAAAATGCTACAGTGAATCATGTTGAATGATGGCAACGTATTTTGCTGTGTGGTGTTGGATCTATCTTATAAAACTATATTGATCTTTAACTACCATATTCACTATCACTACATTTTGTTCTTTGATCTATCTTGTAGAGTGGTGTTTTTTTTCTAGACACACATTGCTTCCGTTGTCAACGATGAAGATGTCTGGTGGACAGATCAGCAGTTCAAAACTTGTCGCAGGTTTGGGTGCAGCTGCTTCAAAACGACTCTTAGACGTTGACTTCATTGGGAATATGGTGGTTTTCTGATGTTTTCTGATGGTTTTCTATGGAAATTCACAATTTTTAATGGGGAAATCTACTGTAAATGGTCATTTTCAACAGCTATAGATATATGGAGGTTTCCATAGTCATGGAGGTACCATAGTTGATGGATGGTTTATTTCATGGAACATGCCATATGTATATGTATATGTATATGATGTATGATAATATGATATATATATATATATACGTATATATATATATATATGTATATAACATGATATTGAATGGGATATGTCTGATATCATTGGATCTAAGAATGGGATATATAATATATGTTTATATAACCAACAATTTGGGATTTTGGGGAGCCGCAAAACATCCTAAAATGGGCTCCCACAGAGCCATTGGTTTCCCCACTGAAAACTCTGAATTTTGAGGATCTGGGGGGTACTCTACGTGTAGATCATGTTCCGAACGGGAAACCATTGCTTTCCCACACCGTTATCTTTGTTTACAGGGTAGTATGAGGATTGATCATCTGATGAGATTCCTTCTTTTCTCGCATCGTTTTGAATCAGCTTGGTGGTGGTTCACCTTAACTCAATCCTTTTCAGCTCAGGATTTCAATGAAGAGTCTGACACGCCACGCAAAGCATACGGCAGGGCTCCCAGTTCCCATCATCCGCATCACCCCCATAGCGTAAAAATGTCCTAAACGTCCGGTCGCACATTTGGATCTGCATCTCTAGTCGCGGTTTATGAATCAACCATACCCATCTAAAATACCTATGGTGCTGGAATATGATTGAATCCCAGAATCCCAACATTTGGCCACTAAAAATCACCCAGTCATGTAAATATACCATAGATCGATCATATGGGATAATCAATCCAATTCGACAAGGCATGCGGAGATGCCTGGGATTCACTTAAGTCATGGGGAACCCGATCCCGTCAACGTTGCTGAAATATTTTGGGGGTTTCCGAGAGGTCATGAGGCTACTCAACATTGATGGTTTAGGACACCTCCAAATGTTGAAACCATCAATGTTGAGTACCCCCAAAACATGGGAATTATCCCTCAAGATATGGGAACATCCGAGTAAAATGGATGTTTTGGGGATCCCCCATTAAATGGGACACCTCCAAATTAGCATTATTGTCAGTGAACATCAACATTTTGCTGGTTAGAAGTGACCCATCCAACTGCTTTTCTGGTGATGAGCATCACAATTCTAATTTTCCTGGTTGACCATCTTTTGTAACCATGGTATGTAACCACATATTCAACAATGGATCATAACTTGTCATCCAACTCCCATTGATGATTCTTATGTTGGTGAAAAATCTAATTGGACTGCTAAATGTGTATATATATATATGCATACATATCTAACCGTAATTTATATATATATATATATCCATTATCTGTAGTTTATATATATATATATATTCCCAGCAATGTTTGATTAGTGGAGGGTAACCCCGTAATCAATAGTGGATAGGTACAACTTACAACCCCATCGTTTTTGCTTGGCCTGCTGGCTGGTTTTGTCCCCAGGTGTGCTGGCATTGGAAGCCTTGGCAAAGCAACCGGCACATGCAGGAGATGACCATGACGCAATGGCGCCATAGCACTTCAAGACGTGCTTGGAAACCATTTGTTAGTGAAGAAAAGTCAAACATTTGTTGATGAATTAAAATATGTTAAAATGGATCAAGACACTCCCAACATGTGCAATAGTCTAAGACATTGAATGGCTGGAACATGCTGGAACTACGAAACGTGTCATGTCAAAGCATCGAACTTGTTTGCAGCTATGAATGGGGTGAATTCAAGTTGGTTTCAGTCAGTGTCGTTCAGTTTCCCAATTTCATCAACTGGTGGGTGACGAGTATAGACCCGTGATGATCTTGGAAAAATTGATCACACTGGGAGTGAAGCTGATTGACATATCAACAAGCAGTAGAAGGAGTTGGTGCAGAAGGGTTTGGCAACTCTTTTTGTAGCTAAAATAGCACCAGATAATCGACTGGGCTGAGTTCGGATTCATGCTTAACTTAACTTGCTCGCACCATTTTACATCGAATGATATCGAATGCAATTTATAAAATATAATATACTCATTAGTATACATCAATCCAAATTCTGTTTGGATCTTTTGGGGGTACAACATGATACACATATATATATATATATGTAGATATAATTACATATATATGTTATAGATAGATATATATATAATAATGATATTATATATATATATAAAGACAACATAAACACAAAAAACGGTACCAAATCACCAGGCTACAGTGATCTCGATAAACATGCCGGAGGACAGCCGGGAGCCACCCTTGGACTGAAACTCTTCAAGCCACGCGCGCGGATGGAGTGACACCGAAACGGAGAACGCAACGTCAACGCGTCAACGGCACGTAGGGTGGTGGCATGGTCAATGACTCAATAACGTTATCACCGTTTTTTTTTTCTGGAACTTTGCTTTGCTTCGTTTTCGTCATGTTCAAAGTTGTTCGTTCTTTGTGCAAATAGGCGGGGAAGCAACTTCCGGAGAATGCAACTGGTCTCTTGACCATGGCACCAATTCGCAGAAAATGCTAGTGGTAGGATACTTGGATAGACCTAGGTTGTGATTGCAGCCAAAGTTTGTGGTGTCGTTGTTTTTGTGGCAATACACCA
This sequence comes from Cladocopium goreaui, assembly GCA_947184155.2. Classification (NCBI taxonomy): domain Eukaryota; class Dinophyceae; order Suessiales; family Symbiodiniaceae; genus Cladocopium; species Cladocopium goreaui. The sequence continues at coordinate 32,306 of CAMXCT020001497.1, forward strand.
TCAAATCATTAGCAATATTTTATTCACCAAATCAGTCCATACTATTTCAAAACTGATTCGAACTATCATATCATCAACCTGGGTAAATCTGCAGCTGGACTGTCTAAGACGGTTGAGCCAAGATTTGGCTCGAGCTGTGACTCGTATCGTGTCAGATGGCCGTGTGTCACGTGGCACCAATTTTCAATTTTGTTTAGAACAGCCTCCAAAATCCCCAGCAGTTCTGGTCGCCAAAGTGCTGGTTTGTACTGCCAACGTTGGCAGTAGCATTTTTCATACTATACGTGAATACGTGAAAATCTTTGGAAGGCTCTTCCAGAATTTTCATTACTGTATAAATTTCGTATAAATCATAGGACATTTTACCGAAATCCTACTGGTAGTCAATGGTAAAACAGATTCTTCAAGACATGATCTCCTGCTCCAGTTCCCTCACCGCTGGAGCTGTGATTTTTACGAGCTTTTCCCGAGGGGGGAACTCGATAGAACTGAGGGACACGGCTGCACCCAAAGTGGGGTGTCATCAACGCAAATGCATGAGCAGATTCCTTCAATGCAAGGCACACAGAAAAAAACTGAAAATCATTGAAATACTTGGAAAGATTCTGGGAATTGTGGGGATTTATACCATTCTATCATATTCTATCCCCAAATCTGGTACACTATAGCTGATACAAGAGCATGATTTTTAATCAGTTTAACCGCTGTTTCAGGATTTGGTTGCACCTCTCTTCGGCTGCATTCTGTACGATGCCGGGGCTCGATGCTCGAACAGGCCGTCCTATATATGTAGTCATAAGATCCATGACGCATATCATACGCATATCCAGAGTGAACACATGTGAACACCGAAGATGATCAGATGGTGTCACAACTTCCAGAGTTTCAGAGTGTTGAACATATCGGGTGGCTGAAACTCTGCACAGCTTGTCATATCTCCACACGACCCATCGATCCCCATCAGCCATGACGCAAGTGCGAGATGTCTTGGCGCAGCCCTGGAAAGGTTGGGGCGGGCAGGTCTCCAGCAATTTCTATGGAAATATGGGTTTGTCTGAAAATAGTGTACCCCTAAACCCAATGGTTTTGCTGATCATTATCCCTACTAAATGGCTATTTCATTGGGGGTATACCCATGGTCCAATTTCCATGAAATCACCAGAAAATCCCATCTCCATGGCATCTGATGAGCCGTTCCTCGTTGGTAAACCAGGTGTCAACTTGGGCGGATGGCTCCTGCTGGAGCCTGGTCCATCCTATCCGCTCTTTACGCATCACTTGCTGAAGGACAAGAGCCAGGTACGCCGACACGCCCTGGGATGGATCATTGCCCAGACTAAGCTGGACAGCATTGGACAGCTGGACATTTTGAAACATACTGAATGTTTAACCTATGTTAACCTCCAAGATTTGAATGTTTGAAAGTTGGAAACATGTTGAACCCTTCACAAATGAAGAGGTTAATGCAGGTTCTTGGTGTATGTGTATATATGTTTGTGTGTGTGTTCTTGAATGAGTAGTCCCATTTTTGCATCGTCATTGCCCAAGAAAAAGATATATATCACGTATATCACATATCCCATTCATTGCGGTTGCTGCAGGCCCGTTGCGAATGGGACTTGATGAAGGCGGGGATCTCCTGCAGGTCCCTTTCGTTAGATCGGCGGAACCTAAATTGGAGATACCTACCATAGGGGATTCCCATTGGAATTTGGATGTAGCAAGAGAGGTTCCATTCGAGAGTTATCCATGTGCATGATGATCTATGTTTGGGTATGCGGTATGGCATGGGTCAATACATGTCAATACCAAACAATTACGCTGAATATTGGACTGTTATTCAGGTTCCAACATGACCATGACCATCATTATTCTAGCAAGGCCACTAGGGTGTTGACCCTTTCTCAAACGGAAATCGAGAAAGATGAACCTGAATCCAAGTTGATAAGACATGCCGGATGGGTACCTTATCCTTTTGTATTATATGTTTGTAAAAGTGATGATGATCAGAATCATAAGATATCTACAACAACTATCTCAACTTATTCCAGATTCCTTTGTTGTAGATATATCTTTTAGATTCTTGTAGATACATCATGATATATCTGCCAGCAATCACCATTTAATGATACTATCATTTTCCATGAAAATCAGGTAGTAAGCTACCATCCTTAATATCCAGCAATCATAGTACCCTCTAGTAAATTAAATTGAATTAACATAACTATGGAAAATCACCATGCTATCAATGGGTAATTCCACTATTTCTATCACCATTTTCAAGTTCGCAAACTGTTAGTCATTACCAGGCCGGGTAAACCTCCATTGTCCTATGGTTTTCCTATGGTTTTTCCTATGGTTTTCCTATGGTTAGTCATTACCAGGCCGGGTACCTTAGTTGTATCAATAGATATATCAATAGATATACCATGATATCAATAGAGATACCATGATATACCAATGGTTTACCTATGGTTTTCCTATGGTTTTGGTATCATTTTGGCACCATTTTCTCCAGGTGCTCCACGAAAAGCTGGGCAAAGCGGGCGCTATGGAGGTGATTCGATCCCACCGTGAGACGCACATCACCAAGGTGCCACGGGGAGAAACGGGGAGACATGACCAACTGACCAACCAAAGATTTCATTATAGGGATGTGGGTCAAAATGGAAGACCTAGGGGACCACAGATGTTAGTCTAGTTTAGTATTAACCATCCATAATTTTGGGGTACCTAATTTTGACCCATACCCATAGATAGATAGATAGATACCCTCTGGTAAATAAACACAGACCCTGAAAATCACCCATTTTTAATGGAAACTAGTCTTCCAACCCCTATCTGCCAGGGTCTATGTTAATTTACCAGAGGGTAGATAGATAGATAGATAGATAGATAGATGGATGGATGGATAGATAGATAGATATAGATAGATTGAACACTGTGTATATATTATATGTATAATTAATACATTATATTATTATATTATATCATGTTTTGTTTTGTTTTGTTATATTTTGTTATACTATAACATATCATATCATATTGTATTATATTGTGTTGTGTTATCTTTGTTTTATTGTGTTTTATTGTGTTTTATTGTGTTATATTATATTATATTATATTATATTATATTATATTATTATATTATTATATTATATTATATTAGGTTATATTATATATTTTGAATTAGGTTATGTATATATATTATTTTACATTGAATTCGGTTATGTTATATGATAATATGTTGTTATGTCATATGATTTCAGTGTGTCTTAACCGGCTCATACTGAGTCAAGTATCCGAAAGTGATGACACCCTGTCTTCAAAGAAACCTTGATGGCCGATTTGGAAAGTGCCATGGGAATGCGAAAGTGCCATGGGATCCACCATAATGGGGATATTTCGAGACAGAAATTGGAAGAGTCAACAACAAAGTGTACAAACCGATACTGGACTTGTTTTTTTAAATGTAACATGAATAGAGTTGAGATGAGTTGAGCAATCTGAAAAGGATGAGAAAATCCCTGGAGTTCATCGTAGACACGACTGAACTTAAACTTGTTGAGTCGGCTGGGACCCCGGATGGGATGCGCCCGGGATACTGGGATGGGCCCTGAGCACTGAGAACGGGGTCATCTTGAAGAATGGGATCATAATTTCATCCAGAAAATGGAAAATCATAGAAACTTAGATGGTCCCTAAAGATTTAAATACTCATCATCTACATCCATCATTTATATGATTTAAAGTTCTAATTTCATCCCCATCTCTCCCTTTTTTTGAAAACCAGGACATCTCCATCTCCGCTATGCTACGGTTAGGCCGACTTCCAGCGGGTCAAGGCCTTTGGCCTCAATGCGGTGCGTCTTCCCTTCGGCTATTGGGTGATCACAGAGCCCAGGTGCGGCAGAGGTTTGGAAGTTATGGGTCCAGTTTTGGTCCCAATGATGGACCATAGATTTATAGTGGATTTTCCCATTGAAAATGGTGTGATGTTCCATAGTTATGTAAACGTTTAAAGTTTACCAGGCCGGGTAAATGGGGAGAATTTTCCATTTTGGGATGGTAGGATGAAGATCGAGACCGGAAAGATTTTTGGCAGTGATGATACCAGTGTTGAAACAGCAAGGTACGAGTGTGGCTTGACCCGGAGAGAATTTGGAACAAGAAATGTGGCAACCCTAAAAATCACCATTGGCAACGGGACATTCATCCAAAGATGGGTGCAAAATGCACCAGAGGGTCATGGATACCCAGTCACAGTGAGATTTTTATCCTGTTTCAGGTGACTTGAAAGCCATGACATGGTCCACGGCCCCATGGATATATTTGGAGGTTTCCTAAAATATGGGTACCCCGAAATCATCAATTCTAATTGGATTTGCCATTATAAACCATCCATTTGGGGATATCCACCATTTTAGGAAACCCCCATTTGTAGTAAAGCCTCAGATTTGCCAGGCTCCAGATTTTGATTTGACCCCCTTTATACATCTACGGCATGCCCATATTCTGAATATGTTCGACATCAACCAGTTGAATGCTGGTTTTCTAGCCCCAAGATATGGTAGCAACACAAGACTGTGAGAAAACAGTGATGATAAGCATAAGAATACTGTAGTGTTCAAAAACAGTCGTTGGAAACAGCTTTGAAAAAGAGGTTCATTTTGATCTCCAGTTCGGTAATCCATAGGAAATCCAGTTCGGCAATCCATAGGAAACAACCCATTCAATTCCATCGAAATATCGAGGCCCAAAGAGCCCTACATCGGTCCAGCCCTTGAGTATGTGGATCGTGCCGTAGCCTGGGCCGAGGACGACCACGGGGGCCTTGTGGGGAGAGCATTTTTAGAGAGGAAGGGATACACTATGGATACGCTAACACTGGGTTATATAACTATATACATATAATATACATACAATATATATATATATACATATCATGTATAATATACATATATATATATATGATGTATTTATATATTATAGTCATTATAATCAATTTATATTGATTTAAGTATATGTGTAGCGGCACCGCCAAGTATATACCTTGATCAACCACTAGTACGAGTTATGGATATTTACAGAGGATATAGTTTGATGGGACAAAACCGTATGGTTCCCCCCAAAAAGGCGGATGTTTTAATTGGAGTTTGGTGATTCATAAATGTTTAATGTGACCAATGATTTGCGGTTCACGTGAGTCTTGAGCATCTTCACCCATAGAATCCCAGAAGTATGTAGGGTTGGAGAGACTCTATCGTTCCCACGGTTGAATGGACATCCGTTGGTCGTAGAAAATATGGGGTTTATGTTTGGACTACCAAACATCCCCATTCCGGGAAGCCATGTCTAAAACAGCTATCCCTGATGTTGTCAGACCTCAGGCCCCTTCAGGTCAGTAGGAGGCTGGGAAATTCAACGGTGATGCCGCCAGATACAATAAATTCAACGGTTGACTCCGCACATGGACAGCCTGGTTGGACTGGTTGGCTGTTCAATAAATAGAACATGCGAGAAGCCCATTCCTGCGCTCAATGGATTGATGTTTGGGGAATTTACGGGAAACCATTGATTTTATATGATTTGATGACGGTTGCCTGTAGATTCCATCGATTTTCCACCAGTTTTCAGAGATTTCCCACCAATGGTCGTGGGTGGCATGAAGTTGATATGGGTTTCCATAGTCATGGGGGTACCCCCAGTTCTCCTCCATTTACTTTTCATGGCACTTTCCAACATAAACCATTCAGCTATTGGGTTACCCCATGACTATGGAAATCTCCACGTTGCAAAAAAAGATGATAGTGTTATAGTGTACAGTATAGACATTTGCTTAATATAGTGAATATATAGGTGACATATAAATACATATGATAATTTTTAATAGCCAAAAATAGTGTTATCATTATATATATATAGATTATAATGATCATTAACACTATTTTTATATCCAATATTTAATGATCATTATAAAATAGCCATTAATATATATCTATATATATATATCTATATATATATATATATTGACAGACCCAAAAGATGATCAAATTATACACTCTGGTTATTTGTTACATAGCCATGGTATATATTGATGGCCCTAATCGAAATAGATGCTTTACCTAGCTATATAGCATGGTGGATCTTTCCATGACAAAGCCTTTTTTCTGGCTGGGGATTTTCCGATTCCAGGAGTTGGGTTTGCAGATCGTCTTGGATCTCCACGGCTGTCCAGGGGGTGAAAGCCCCGAGGCCGCGGCGGCCCAGCACCGCCACGTGGGGATGGGGGTGTTTCCACAGCCGGAATGTGTAGGGGGGTACCCCCCCCAGCTATAAGTTGGTTTATAAACCCTATTCATAGAATCAAGATGACTTCAGTATAGATATAGATACAACCCCCATGATATAGATATTGATATATCCCTATTCATAAATTTAAGTATTTAGATATGTATAGATACAACCCCCATCTTAGTTAACCATGGGGCACCACCGTGATCTACCGAAGATTTCCCAGCCTCGCCAAAAAGGCGCCATGCGGCCGACGACAGCGACCCGAGAGTCGTTGGCATTGGAAACACTGGGATTTCGCTGCAAGTCTGAAAATCCTTCAGGCAGCGCGGGATGCATGGGGGATATGATGCATATATATATATATATAGGATATATATATAGGATATATAGGATATATAGGATATATAGGATATATAGGATATATATATATAGGATATATAGGATATATAGGATATATATATAGGATATATATATATATATAGGATATATATATAGGATATATATATATATGGTTTTGTATGGGATATATATATATATTATAATGGAATATATATGACCAAGCCATATGGGATATGATCTTCTTAATGGGATAGTATTAATATTGATGGGGGTTCACCTGGGATAATATGGTTTTACGGGGGGTGCAATGCGGATAGTGATTTTATCAGGGGATCCTAGGTGCACTACTTTTGTCAATGCAGGAGTGGTGAAACGTTCCATGTAACCATCATCATCTACCGCTACATGGGGAAATTTGTCCTTTGGTAATTTTACATAACTATTGGATTTCATCATGTTCAACCATATTTCAAAGCCAAATCACGTGTACATATATATATATGTTATATATACATACGTATTTGCTTGGGCCATTTCTTAATTTATCGAAATGTCAAATTTCCAAATCGCGACCTCTGTCATTTTCACGGATGGAAGTCTAGGGGATCCTCCATGATGGTTTTCTCGGCCGTTTCACATGCAAAAAAGTGATCCATAATCAGAAACTAAAGATCCCAAAGTGATAATAGTGATAATAATAGTGATAATAATAGTGATAATAGTGAAAACCTAAAGTGAATAATAGTGAACATAATAGTGAACATCTACAGAATCTACAGAACCTAAAGTCAAGTCCGAATTCTAAGAGTCTAAGATCAGAAGCTGAAGCTAATCCCCAGCCCATTCCATCCGTGGCTGTTTGGGCAGCTCTTGGCCAAGCGCTACAGAGACCGCAGTTGTGTCACGGGCATCGCAGTCTGCAACGAACCCTGTGGCGTCATTCCGGGCAACACCTTGATGTCGTGACCTTGATGTCGCAGGTATCGTTATCCTATGGGAACTATAGATGATATCAAAAATATATGGAAAATGGGTTATCCTATCGTTATTCTATATATAATCCTATGTTATAACCATATACTATACATCTATATGGGTTATTTGATTACCTATGATTACATCAATAATAATGATAATATAATGATTATAATAATAGGTAATTGTCATTATCAGAATCATTATTATCATTATTATCATTATTAAAAAATATTACCTATAATGATAATAATGATGATTATATAATGATGATTACCTATAATGATATATTACCTATAATATATATATATATGATTTTTCTGTCATACCGGGTATGTCTGTCATATGTTATCTTGTCTGTCTGACAGAAAAAAAAAACAGAACATATCACTAGACCTGGATCTCTTTTTTCCTCTTTGACTCTTGGGAAACTTCCACATATCGCTCACCAAGTCCGTCAGCAGAGGTACTATTCGAAGGCAGTGGACACCATCCGCAAGGCGCAGACGAGGTTTTTTTTGGTCATTTCGCAATGAAAATCATCGAACTAAAATCGGCCATGGCTTCCATAGCTGGCTTCCATTGCTGGTAAATCTTGTCGAATATGTGAAGTCACTGAGTCACTGTGAAGTCCCACCTTTCTGAAACGACAAAAGTCCCACATTTTTCGCAGGCTGGCATGCCCGAGAGCCGTGTAGCGGTGGTGCTACCAATCTTCCAGCGTCCCGAAGGTGCGACCACTTCTCGGCACGTTCTGAATCTTTCTTCCGGGCCACCTGGACTTTGTACGCCCAAATGGGTCGTCAACAATTATTATAATGATCAATGCTAGTTAATGATGGTTAATGATGGCCAATGATGGTTAATGATGGTTAATGATGGTTAATGATGGTTAATGATGGTTAATGATGGTTAATGATGGTTGATCATGGTTAATAAGGGCTAATGATCTGGTTGGTGGTGACTGGAACCATGGACTTTATGATTTCCCATATATTGGGAATTTCATCATCCCAACTGACTTTCATATTTTTCAGAGGGATTGAAACCACTAACCAGTATATAACCATAAATTATGGGGCTGTTTGAAACTGGGTATCTGTCATTATCTAACTCACAAATTATGGCAATTTTGATTGGGAATAAATGCATTCACATGTGATGGAGCATCCTTATTTGCAGACAAAACCATACTGAAAGATATTGAACATTTGCAGATTTGAATATGACTTAAGCAAGAACAATAAATGACTGCGGATCTAACAAATAAACATCTGGGTATGGGTGAACCATGGTGAACCTCCAGACGAACTTGTCTTCGCTACTGGATTTGCTGCTACTCAGATTGGCCATCGATAATCATCATGTTCACGCTGGGCAAAACACATCATTGGTATACGGTATAATGATTTTTTTTCTCAATGTTCCATTGCCACCAGTACAATACTGGAGAGTAACTGGACGTTCATCCCAGTTTTGCAAGCAGTAAATCAAGAACAATCGTTAGGAAGTCGAGGATTCTTGGAGTCTCCCATGTATGAATTGGTTGTAACAGAGGGTATTACTACAAGGTGGTGCCCCTAACGTATAAGTTGTTTCTAAATTCAATGAACTATAGATATGTCTACAATTAAATCCAACAGTGAACTGGGTTCTCTAAACCAACTTGGCTAACCATCCATGGCGCACCACACTGCAGTCGCTGGGATCACCTCGCGCGCAGGTGAAGAAGCCTTCATCGCCAAATGGTCGAAGATGACCCAGGGACGCCATCGGAACGTTTGCTTCGACGTTCACTGTTACCACTGTTTCTGGGAAATGATTTAGTCACATTTTTTGTTACATATGCTTGTATACATAGATTACATAGTAAATACAATATATGACATAAATTCACATAGTAAATATGTGTATATAAGATATAATTGATATCTAGATTTAGCTCTTTCCCTCCAAAAACATGACATAGGGCCAGCAATCCTGTCTACCTGGGACCCCAAATCAGGTGCGGAAGACCCGCAAAACACCTGTCAGTGTTGATTAGAATATAGAATGGGGGACCCCTAAATCTTCAAACATCAAGCTATTCTATGTGGTCCAGAAAACCATATGATCTATTTAGAATGGTCATCCATTCTTAGCAGCTTCGATCCATCCAATCCCTCAATAGACTGAGGCTTTGAGAACCAATTCCACGGCAAAACCTTTGCGGAACAGCTGAGAGCGGTGGAGGACGCTGGTGACATTCGGTGACATTCGGTGCTTCAAGGGGCCGCCTTAACCAATGGATTGGCTGAAATCTACGGGACATGTCTGAAATCCATTGGTTAATAACACATGGTTGATTGGTTGGTGGTTTGGAACATTTTTTATTTTTCCATTCAGTTGGGAATGTCATAATCCCAACTGACGAAGTCATATTTTTCAGAGGGGTAGGGCTCAACCACCAACCAGACACATTTGTCCCATTGAGATTGCCATGAAGGGTACATAACCCATGTGAAAATGGTGGGATGAAACTCGCCTTACAAACGCCCATCATTTGCAGTGAGCTCGTTGTGAGGTTCCTGCGTCGCAACATCCAACATTCCCCGCGATGGTCATGGTGATGACGTCGTTAAGTGGAACAGACAATTGTAATCCTGGAAAATCATGGACAATCCTCCAATTGTAGATGTTCATTCTACCTACAAAAAAAGTATTCGTGGGGATTTTTCAGCCAGATTCGAAAAAGCCAATTTTTCGCATCCCCCAGACCTCAAGCGGCAGGAAAACAGTGCCATGTTTGAGCGCTACCCCATGGTGGCAGGCACACTGTGCATCGCCATGATCGAGATTTCCCAGTTCATATTATATATATTATATATATGTGATGGTTTATATAATATTATGAAGTTGCACTCCCGAAGTGTTGAAACACATTTAGTCTCTCAACATTTTTTCATGTCAGAAATTTTCATCCGCTTGGCATCCTCGACCACGGATGTGACGTCAGGTGAGACCTTGACCACGTTGTGTTGGTTTGTAAAGCCCATGACCATCCATTAGCTGATACTATAGTTATCATAGTTAACCAATGTTATCATAGTTATCTATAGGTAATGGATGTTATCATATCATACTATAGTTATCATAGTTAACCAATGTTATAGATAACTATGATACCATCCATTACCTATAGATACTATAGTTGTGTCTCCCCATAAACCATAGTTACCGTCTAGTTATTTAACATAGCCATGGAAAAAATCACCATTTTTAATAGGTAAACCTCTATTTCTATGGGCCATTTTCCATGGCTATGTTAGTCATAACCAGAGGGTATCATAGTTAACCAGTGGCCCCGATGGCTGCTGGCTCCAAGTAATGGGACCGACGAGGTGAATGGGCCTTATGCTTGGGTCGTGCAACCTGGTGCACCTGTGGCAACATGGATGAGGCCGGAAATGCCGGACATATGGAAACACATCAAACACATCGCTAGGTCTGAAAAGCCCCCAAGCTATAGCTATTTTAAAAGATATTTTAATAGGCTAGATGGTGATAAACCAACGGATGAAATGAGTATTTAATGTACCCTATTTTCAGACCCCCATATATGCTTGGCAGAATATAATCTCCACGCATTCTTATCGCCATGAATGGAAGACTACAGACTATATATATATATTATATTATATAATCATATATACACACGCTTTATGATAGTTATCTCCTGTAGAACCCATAATGTCAACACATATAGCTGCTGGCTGATCAATTTGAGGGGTTACCTCGCAGTGAGAATCTGCTTATAAATATTGGTTTGCCCAGAAACGGGGCAAAAAACACCCAAGATTGGCATTTCAATGGGGACAGTGACAATAAACAAGTGGACATTGGGTGGTTCCCAACATTTTTGGACATATCCACATCATCTCCATATCATATCCACATCATAACCACATCATATCCATATCATATTGTTGATTATATCCCCACATCATTTCCTCATGATTTCCCCAGGAGGCTGTGATCAGCGTCTTTGGTGCCCAGCAGATGGAGGCCTTTAGGCGGGATGTGGCTGGAGATAGCTGGAAAATCCATGGAAAATACATAGAAAACACTGATGGAATCTGATGGATGGGAAAAAATATCTGCTCTTGGATGGGAAAAAAACCATTGGATATTGCAATTGACTTTTTTACCCCCAGCCAAGTTGTGTTTCCTGGATTGTTTCATGGTGTTGACTATTTCGGGTGATGTCAGGTTTCCTTTGCCAGCATGGAGCATGCTATTTTGCCAAAAGAACATGACAGATTATGGGCTTCTTAAACATCACCAAACCTGATTTAAACCTCATAAAAGCCTCATCAAACCTCATTAAACCATATTAAACCTCATTAATCATTAAGCCGTCATTAAAGCCTCATAAAAAACCGCGCGACATGTCAGGAATGCCTCCCACGGCTCCTTCTTCTGGAACTGGAAAGAGGATCCTGAAGACAAGGCCACCCAGGATGAGTTTTCGGAAGTTCCTGTAGTAAATTTGGGGGTTTCCATAAATGGAGGTACCCCTATTAATGGAGGGTTGTTTTCATGGAAAATCCTATCTAGAAATAAATTATATATCTATCGCAGTCACCAAAACAGACGCAGAAAAGTAGAACTCCTCAAAAGATGCTGGTAAATGACTTTTCATGACTTTTCCATCTTCATTGGGGAGTTACGAACTAGATAGTAGCTACATGTTTTCACAGAGTCTGTGAAGCTCCGAAAAAGGTCCTGGCCTTTTTTAGGCCGGATCCAGTCACCGGAGTCACCTTCACCTTCGAAGCCTTCGCCAGGAGTGGAACTACCAAGTGGCACAAGAGATGGGACTTTTGAAACGCTCCGCTCTGGTGTTGCCCAACTGGGACCACGCTGGTGAAGATCCCTTAGAGGAGACATGGCAATCATGGCACCATATGGCACCATATGGCACCCATGGCATGGCATGACGGAAACTGAACGTGGGGCCCAGCAGGAGGTGCTACACCCATCTCCAGAGGACGCAGTGGTTTACTATGGCCCGAAAGCTCGATTCTGACAGGTTTGACTCAGCACCCCTTTTCCTAGCAGCAACAAAAGCAGTGTTCCAACGTAGAAACCCCTGTTGGTTGATGATGACTGTAATAGTTGGGGGTTTTTACTACCCTTTATCGGGAATTATCATATATGGTCCATAGATGGTAAGTTGAGACTCCAATATCTCGTGCACCTGAGGCGAAAAGGTATACCTGCGCGTCTTCCATGGAATGTACATGGATGTGCAGGGACGCCAGGCGAAGAGATGCATGCGAATTGGGGGACTCTTAAAACCAAGACTGTTTCACCCACACAGAACGGCTTTCAACAAACATGCTTACCCTCTGGTAAACTTTCACAAAACTATGGAACATCACCATGCTATCAATGGGTAAATCCACTATTTCTATCACCAAAAGTTCTACTGGAAGGTCGAATTTGGACCCACTCCAGGTGGATTGCTCGTGGGCCGACAAAGGATTGTGGCAGGCGGCGGCTGAAAGTGGCAAGTTTTACGGGCAGAGTTTGTCCTTACCCATAGGATCCATGGTGCTGGTATATATGCTAACATTGGGGGTATATTGATGGCAAATGTTACATAATGTTACCATATATAGCATACATGGATCCTATGGGTCGTCCTTTCCTGTGGAAAATTGTGCTGGAAACTCGTGAGTATTGCTGTAAAAACCATTAAAAACCCAGATATCCTGTGGATTTATCCAACCACCCAGTCCATTGTTCCCCAGGAGATTCCCTTAAAATATTCCCAATATTCCATTGTAAGACCCCGAAATTGAAACCTCCATTGATCCAACGCAGGAATTCTCCTTTTGTGAGACCTCAGGGGAGTCTTGGAACGCGTTTCTGCGGTTAACTGAACGCAACTTGCGCACATCTGGTGCTGAAAATGTGGTAATTCTGTTAATATATGTTATGTGACAGAAATGGATCAACAAAGCAGTGAACATCCGATACTTTCAAGGAGCACTGAGCACTTTTGATGCTGAGGAGAGTCAGAAATCCAACGGCAGGCGCTTCAAACTGTTGGGTCTTGAATGATGAGACAGGTCGGTTCAACCGTTCAACCACGTTCACATTGCAAGTGATGTAACTATTAGAATAAATCAGATCACTACTGCAGCAATCATGATCTATGATATGTATGTCATATATATATATATAAATTATAATATATATATATATACATGATACTATCGATACCCATATTCTCACATTCTAGATCAATAATGATCAATATAAATACAAAGCACTACATCAATACGTAAAACTTTTTTCCATCACAAAAGTATATGTATATATATATATATCTATACATAATCTATAGGCCAACGAAGCCCTATGCTTCAAGGCATTATATAAAATCGCGGGCCAGCGCGCCCAGGCGCCCAGTGAGGCATCGAGATATCGTGCGCCTTCAGGGACACAACAAGCATTTCTTGGCCGTGCCCAGCAACCTGCAAAAAAAAGGGGGAATTCGATGGATCAATGGATTGGTCAATGGATCAATGGTATGTATATGGCTATATATAATGGGTATATTATATGGTATATAAAATGATATACCAACATGGCAAAAACATTGAAACACCTTTTGTTGGGGACTGAGCCGGAAACCAGAGATTTTCCCATGAAATATGGGGCGTTCCGGTTAACATTTTCCCTCAAACCAATCCATTCAATGGAGGATGAGCAGATGATTGGTAGACATTCCAACGGATTTGACACAGCAATAGGAGTGGCTTCTAATCTCTTTGAATATCCTTTAATGGTATGGTTCCTTGGACGCAAGTTGGTGAGATTGCACAGATGAGTCGCCAACATGGGTGATGTTTTAAGAAGGCGTAAGTCCCCCCCAAAAATAGGATCAAAAAGATCCAAACGTCAAATCTAATCCCAAAATAGTGGTAAATCTCATCTTTGTCATCCTTTTTCTATCCTTTTTGGGTGGTTACTCAAGATTTCTTTCGTGAAACTTTGGCGAAATTCATAATTCACGACCGATCGACGCCGAGGTGATGCAGCCACCAAGGGCCAACCAGTCTTTGCCACACGGAAAAAGAGCGGAACGGAGATCGAATTTGAGGCCCCTTTTTGAGCGAAGCATAGCGAAGCAAGGAGAACATTCTGATGTTTTTTCAGATCACCTGGTGAACTGTTTTTTTTTCCTTAGCATTGTTTGTTGTGGCTTGTTGGATTTCTTGGTGTTTAATGTGTTTTCCGTTGGTTCTTGATGGTGTGTGATTGTTTTTTTGATTAGTTGTTGATTGTTTTTGATGGTCTTTGATGGTGATTGATTGGTGTTTGATGGTGTTTGATGGGCGTTTGATGTTTTTGTTGATTTGTTTTGATGGGTTTTCCATGGTTTTTCATTGGTTTTTGATGCTTCGTGATGGTGTTTGATCCGCTAAGCCGCTAAGAAAGGGGAACTTCGTTGGTGGTTTTGGATGGTCAGATGGGATTCCGATGGTTCCACTGGAGGTCATCATGGATTCGCCAGTCCTGAAACATCGTGGAAAAGTGTGGCTACCTCAATGGAGAACAACTTGGGGGAAAACGATGGGAAGGGAACCTTTGCGAAGAATTTTTTGGGGGCAAAAACATGACAAACAAAACTCTCAAGTTTGAGGAGTTTCCCAATTTCAAAGCTCATGTTGGAAGATGTTGGAAGTCAAATGTGAAGACAAAGTCAGGTTTGATCCCTTATGATGTTTTATCCCTGTTCACATCTTTTCACATGATTTGTTGATCCTCAGCTAATGATGTCTTGCAGGGTCTTTCGGATTTCAGACCCCTCAATTCACTGGCCACATGTTTGGTTTTCTTTTGGTTTTCTGCCGATGAAATATCACATTCATTCCTGGCGTGGCACAGGTATTTCTTCAGCCGCCAGACGGCCACTATGTTGGACGCGGATGATGAGGCAGATGGTATCTTTGCCCGCTGGGCTGACTTCGGGGATTGGCAGGCGCGAGATGTTGCCGGCCTGGCCGAAAAGTGGGTGGGACTTTTCTTGAGGAAAAGTATGGAAAAGTGCTGGAAGTTGACATTTGAATTGAACTTCACTTTGAAGTTAAGTTCGAAAATTAACCTGATGATGAGCGTCGAAAAATCAACATGACAGCTCAATGCGGCCTAAAAACGAGAGAAGAAATGAGAAGAATCACCCAAGTGGCGACTTTGACTTTCAGTTTTTGGGACATTTCAGTGTATCCATTGACCACGGTATGGTTGTTTAATCAACAAAAATGATCCAACATGTACAATCAACAAAGCAGCGATTTCTCCCCAAAAAATGTGTTCAATCGACTACCTCCTCCCTTTTGAACGGAGGTTGATTTCCCCATTGTGTCACATCCATTTTGAACATTTAGGATATCTATTTATCTATATATATATATTTATATTTGATATATATACATATATATATTATAAATACATATTTAATATATATATATATATATATATATGTATAATATATTTAATATATATATATGTATGTATAGTATATATTTAGTGTATATATATAATATAATATACATTATAATATATATATATATGCTTGCATACGAAAGTTACGGACTACTATTATACACACTCACATATATATATATATATACACATGGGTTATATATAGTAATGAACGTTGGAATCTCTTGAGTTCCACCTTTGGAATCTGAGGCCATGACAGTGGAAAAGCCGCCAGAGATGCAGCGTCCAGTGAACTTGTCGGCCTTGCTACGTCCCCGACGCCGGGTGAAAGGCGCGGCGTCGGAGAAGGTCCAGAGGATCTGGGCCCCTGGGCCCCGGTGGGATGTTCATTTTTGATGGCTGGAGATGACGAAACACGCGATCGGGGTTTCAACCGCAGTTAGTTGGTTATTAAAAGATTTTATTAAGATAGAATAGTTACATAGAATAGTATATTACCTCAGTTATTAAGATTACTTGGCGATTTACATAGATGTAATCATACTATGACTAATCATGACATGGACAACTAACAGTTTCAGAAAGGGTTGACCATTTTCGACATCACCCCAACGGTACCTTTTGGGTCAGGTTTGACCGCATTATGGTTATTCAAAGTATTTTTCAATCAACCACAACATTGAATAACAATAATGAATAACCATAAAAAGTGTATAACTAGATTATGGTTGACCACTAGATATTTTTTTTAAAATGAAACAACAACATTGATGAATCAAAGTAATTTAATTTCTCATGAAGTAACCTGAAAAAACCATCAATGTCTGGTGCTGCCAGGTCCTCGTGGATCCAAAGATAGTTGGCAGCTGAGAGGTTTCTGATGAAAAGCGCTTTTCATGGGGGCAATATACAGGAGATATACTGCCTCTCTCTCTCTCTATATATATATAATGTGTGAAAAACAATTAGAACCCCCAAACCATCAGCCTTTTTTCCGGTTCTTTTTTAACCATCTGCAAGTTTGCTCGGGTTATTATGTGGAGCTTCCCATATTAATTAACCTTACTATCCACATATATATATATATATATTCATAACTATATACTAACCATATCTGGATGTAAATATCTGGATAAGTGTATGGTTAGGATCCAGCTGGGACATATCCATATATGTATATATATATATGGATATATATATATATATATATCCATGTATATATATATATATCACTACTTTAGTAGGATGTTAGTTTTCTATCTTGGGAGCTAAATTGAAATCATCCCTGGATCTAAGGTCCGGTGAGGCAGGCGGGCAATGATGCCGAAGACGCCATGGAGGCAACAGAGGATGCGACATCCAAACGGAAAGCGGATGTGCTCGATGAATGACACGCAGCTGGTGACCGTGTGCAGATTCCATAGATTTTGTGGATTTGTTGAGAGAAAAGTGATCGATCTCTGTGTTCTTTTTTCCGAATGTTCATGTCGTTCTTCAAAACTTGTCAAATGATGTCTGTCTCTTAAAGAAACTATAATGGATGTGCAGAATGACAGCACGGCACAGTTGCACGGTGGCGGCCGCCGATTTCTTTGGCCTTGAAGTCACCGCTCTGACTTTTCAGCCTCACCTGAGTTGGGTCACCTTTTTTGGCGAGTTGTTGTTTTTCATTATATATCTGGGTATATTATAACGACCTCACTGCGACCTCACTGGATTAAAGGCTAGTAAGGAGAATTGTCCCAAGATGGTCTTATTTCAGGTTAGTGACATATGATAATTTCCCCAGATATGATCTATTCACGGTTATTCATGTTTCCATCAACGTGAAGCTGGAAAGCCAGCCAAACACCGCTTGAACTTTGGTGTAGCTCTGTGGCAGGGCCTGAGATCTGGGAGTTTTTTTTCAGTGAAGTCCACAACTTGTCTGGGTGTCTGGGTCCATTTGTGGGACCCGGGCCCACCATGGCCCAGCCATTTTTCTGGTGCCCTGCCACAGCCGCCTCTGTTCTGCTACTGGGGGATCCTGGTGGCTGGCTGTGAAGGGGATTGTGATCCTTGGCTGACCTGGCATTGTGGTAAGAGATTGAGAATCTGATTGAGAATCTGGACGCCGACAATATACACAGCAGCTGCTTGTTTCTTTTTGAATCCCTCACAGTCCGGGGTCGTCATGTCGCGTCACATGACACGGATGCAGAAGGCTCCAAGCCGTGCTTGGTATAGTGCCTTAGACATCGAGTCTCGGGAAGGAGCTTGTGTCAAATGCCGGATGCGCTCTGGCAGTTGCAGTGGGACGATGATGATTGTAGGGTGGCCCGGGTGGCCCCCACAATGATGTGCTTTGTAAACCCTATACCTGATATATCTACATATATCTACCACAAAGCCTAGTTACCTAGTTATTGGAGTTATAAACCAACTTAATCCAACTTAGCTATCTAGGGGGTCTTCCAGTCCTCGCCTGGAATTGGGGAAATGGTTTTGTTTGAAAATATCTAAGCACCCCCAAATCATTTAATATCCAATGGTTGACAATTTACACGCACTTTCCATAATGTGTCCATCCTTGTCCCATATTTTCCCATGTATTTCCCATGTATTTTCCATGATGTTCCCATGTCCTTACAAAACTTGCCAAGTCGGCAATATCTCATGGTTTCCCATGGTTTCCATGACATGTTTCGGAGCCTTCAAACGCTACGACGTCACCGGGAAAGGCTGCGGCAGTTGCAGCAATTTTGCTCAAGGGTAGCCCCTCAAGGACGACTTCTTCAGGTACCTTGGGCATAATGAATTTTGAATCCACCATCTATAGTAAAGTTGGGTAAATGATGGTACATGGAGTATAGATGGGTATAGTTTATCATTGTTTTTTTTGTTTGTTTTGCATGCTTATTAACAAACTAAGAAAAAGGAAGACGCTGTCCAATCATGAATTACAAGGGAAGAAACGCGCACGATTTTTGGTGGTCTATGGGGTCCCCTCAGTACAGCTGCGTGTGGTAAGGATGCTGCCGAGAGTTTTGAGAGCTTGTGGCACTGCGGTGCCAAAGGTCACAGGCCGGACGCTGCAGAAACCGGGATGGCGTAGTGGTTGTGGTTGTTCCGCTGCAGTGATTGTAGTGTGCCAGGCTTCAAACAACAAGCTCTGCGTCCACTTCTTTGTCCAGTGCAGCAGAGGTTCGAAATTCTGATTTTGCTTCGAGGGGCTTCCAATCAATCTATTAGCAATTTGAAAAAGCTTTGCTGACCCTGACCCTGGACCTATTTGGATCTGCTTTCAGAAGGTGCTTCTCGCTGTCTTCCGCAGCCAAAGTGGTCGCAGTCTCAGCATGTCTCATCTTAGTCCAAGAATGAATGCACTTTGGATCACTTTGGACAATCTTTGGAACAGAATTAGAAGTTTCCTAAAATGAGGATCCCCCAAATCATCCACAGCTGGTTATTATCAATAGGAAAAACCATGGGAAAACCCATGGAATTTGGGGGTACCCATATTTTAGGGTTTACCCATGGCTTTACCCATGGGTTTACTCCAGAAATTGGATCAGGCCAAAGATCTCCAAGCAGAGATTGGGCACGAGGAGGACGACTTTTTTCTTCTGCTGAACTCCGAATCTGCGCCCGGCTCAGCTGTGAATCCATCCGGCGTACCGCCCCGGGGCGCAGGAGCAGTATCAGCAAGCCAAGGTGCAGAGGGAAGTTGAGAAGAGATCCTACCTGTACCCTCTGGTTATGTCAAAATAGCTATTGAAAATGGCCATAGAAATAGTTGATATACCCATTAAAAATGGTGATTTTCCAGTTATGTTAGTTTACCAGAGGGTAACTTCAAGCCAACTCTTCAAGATTGCACAGAACAGTTCGAGGGGTGAGAAGAAAATGGGGTCAGATTCGCCCCTGAAAGAACATGTAAAAACATGGGAAATCATGGAAAATCATGAGAACTTATGGAAACACATGCTTTATCGTAGTTTACCGGTTAAGCATGTTTACTTGCATAGTTTTTTTTCATGTTTATCCGTCATGCATTTTCGGAGGCTGCAGTAGGCAAAGGAACAATGGAAATCAGGAGATCAAAAAGTTCCTCGATTCCTCCAGCTTCAAGTTCAAGGAGAAAGAGGCCTGGCAGACTGCGAATGATGTCGATAGCTGCGAATGATTCGAAGGGGTGACGGGCAGTGCACGTTGCACAGGGCGATGTGAACATGCATTTGGAACGGGAAGTCGGAGACAAGCTGGTGGATGTCTCAGCTGGATCTTTCTGACTTTTTTTTAATGATGCATTATTCTATAATATTATATACGACTATGCATTATTATGCATTTGTTTTCATGTTGGTGATTGAAATTCGCTTTTGGTGATTGATGTTGTCCGTTTCATGCTGTTTCAAATGCTTTTCAGGCAGTAACTATTTGCAACTGCACAGCCGAGGTGAAAGTTGAATGGCAACTGACCAGCCCTTTTGACCCTACTGCTGATGTGGAGGGTGATCAAGAGGGTGGTGAGGAATACGTCTGCACCCAAGCATGCCATGAGTCTCTTCAAAAATCTTGATTCTAGCCTCGTGAGATTGAAGTTTTTTTCATGCGAAACAGGTTCGAACTTCATCATTTTGTACATGTTCTGTCAGGAAGCCACCGACTTCTGCATCACCATTGAAAGCAAGAGTACCTCACCTGCACCTAAATTTTCCCACAAATCCAACTGCTTCACTGCAGCAATGTCTGGGGCCTCCACATCATCTGAGTTTCGAGATGTCCAGTCCATCAGGAGAAATCAGTTTCCGGTGACAGGATTCCGCTTCGGAGTCACGGTAAGCAACAGTCAGGTGGTGCTGGTGTGTCCTTCTATTGCAGCACACAGACTGGAGAGGACCACCGATATGTTTGGACCTCGATATCGGACCTTGGATTTGAGTGGATGAGCCATTGATGTGGAGATTCACTGATTTGGTCTGATTTCACTTAAAAATCTTAAAATCAGCAGGGGCGATCATTGGGCGATGGGCCATTTTCCCATGGGTTTTCCAGGGGATCATTTTTGGCGCTGGATAAGGTGATTGGAAATGTGAAGTCCTTTGCAACCACAGAGGCCGAAATGGTTGATGGATGTGGATGGATATTGGCCTAAACAAGAGCCTTTTTTTGTGACCCCGAAAGATAGAAAAGTCATGTTAGAAAAGCTGGAAACTTGGAAAATATGAAGGACACATCATCTACTCCCTGGACAGATCTTTTCATATCTGGTCTATCTTATCTTTTGTTTCTCTTTGAAGGTTGTTATAGTTGATATTTGATGATATTTGATGATATTTGATGATATTTGATGATATTTGATGATATTTGATGATATTTGATGATATTTGATGATACATCATTGACATACATACATACATACATACATACATACATACATACATACATACAATACTATACATTCATACATACTTCATACATATACATCCATCTACACATACATACACATACATACACTACATACCCATACAACACATACACATACATAACAAACATACATACATACATACATACATACATTGATATACATACATACATACATACATACATACATACATACATACATACATACATACATACATACATACATACATACATACATACATACATACATACATACATACATACATACATACATACATACATACATACATACATACATACATACATACTACATACATACATACATACATACATACATACATACATACATACATACATACATACATACATACATACATACATACATACATACATACATACATACATACATACATACATACATACATACATACATACATACATACATACATACAACATACATACATACATACATACATACATACATACATACATACATACATACATACATACATACATACATACATACATACATACATACATACATACATACATACATACATACATACATACATACATACATACATACATACATACACACATACACACATACATACATACATACATACATACATACATACATACATACATACATACATACAGCATACATACATAGATACATAGATACATACATACATACATACATACATACATACATACATACATACATACATACATACATACATACATACATACATACATACATACATACATACATACATACATACATACATACATACATACATACACGCACACATACATACATACATACATACATACAATTACATACAATTACATACAATTACATACAATTACATACAATACCATACAATACCATACAATACCATACAATACCATACAATACCATACAATACCATACAATACCATACAATACATACAATACATACAATACAATACAATACAATACAATACAATACAATACATACATACATAAATAATTATACATATATATATATATATTTACAAATATATACAAATATATATATATATATGCATACATGCAAAATGCGCACATGCAAACATGCATACATGCATACATGCATACGTGCATACGTGCATACATACGTACGTACGTACGTACATACATACATACATACATCATTGCATACATACATACATACATACATGCATACATACATACATACATACATAAATAATTATACATAATATATATATATATATATTTACAAATATATACAAATATATATATATACACATGCATATATGCATAATGCACACATGCATACATGCATACATGCATACGTGCATACGTGCATACATACATACGTACGTACGTACATACATACATACATACATGCATACATACATACATACATAATTATACATATACATATATATATACATATATATACATATATATATAATTATATATACATATTTATATATAATTATATATATATATATATCTATACATATACATATATATATATATTTATATATACATATATATTTATCTACATATATATATACACATACACATATATATATATACATACATATATATATAGTTATATATATATATATTCAGAGTCCGTGTGTCTGATGGGAATGATTGGAACCCATTGTTGGGAGTTCCCGTCACGTGAGAATCGAGAGATCATGTTGAGAGTTTTTGACAGGAGAAGGAAAGTGTGAGCTCTTACAACGGTGCCCTACTTACATCATTTTCGGGCCGGATGTGGGCACTTGTGGAAGCATGTGATGTTATGTTCACTGAAAATTCAAACATGTTACATCATGTTACCCTCTAATTATAATGTAACACAGCTATGGACAATTGCCCATGAATGTATGATTTAGCTATGCATTTTGTGCTGCTGTTCCTGGTGATGTTCCATAGCTACTTAGCGTCGATCTGTGAGGTCCAGAATTTGAGGATGTCGACGAAAAACTGCAGGAAAGCTTCGATGAAGTACTGGCAGAGGTTGGACCATGAAGATAGGTGGCCCGGGTTCTTCATGGGGGATCCCCAAGTCACCATGCTTTCAATACTGACTCACGGTCTGATGACGATGATTTGGGACACCTGCAGATGTAAATCGAATCAGTAGACATGTAGAGATGAGGCGTCTAACCAAACTTTCATCATAATCTAGCCAAATTGCAGTTTTCTTGACAAGAAGTTTCATATAACTTTCTCAGATATAAATCAGATATAAATCTAACTTAAACATAATCTAACCTAACCATATATGACTGTCATTTATTTTTTGTTCTGATTTATATCTGAGAACTCCCTGTCTGTGCATGGCCGCCAGGTTGGTGTCAATACGGAATTGTGCGATTTCATCGACGCCATGGCATTGGACAAGGAGAGAAGATGACGCCTGGAAGACACAGACGTTGTTTTGGAAACACAGAGGTTCTATATTTGATTGATCTTGATTGTGTATGATTGTGATATTAGATATTAAAGATATTCATTAGATATTGTTTGGGTGATTGTTGTTTGAAAACGAGCCCAAGATCACCCAATATCTATGCACATGATCCCGGCTAGAGACCCATCCTTGGCCCACAGGAGCAGCGAGAATACATCCGAGACTCGCGTGAAAACGTTGCTAAGAATCCGACAAGTAATGATGGGGATGAACTGATTCAATTCGGACGTCAAACATCAGGAAATTTCCGGAATGGAGATACATATACTGTATATACTATTATAATCTCTTATATACTATAGTGTATATATATATATTTTTTTCTTGTGCTGATGTCTGTTTTTTTTTTCAGATCATAGCTATGGTCAGTGTTCAGTGTGGTTTTTTAATTCGAGTGTTGCAGCGATGCCAAGGATGGCTGAAGAATGTGTGCCTTGGAAGGGGAGGAATACCTAGAAGTGGCTATGGCAAATGATGTGTAAATCATGGTTAATAATGATCAATGATAGTTAATGATGGTTAATGATGGTAAATTATGGTTAATCATGTTTAACAAGGGCCAATCATCTGGTTGGTGGTTTGGAACATGATTTTTATGACTTTTCATCATATATGGAATAATAAGCCCAACTGACTTTCATATTTTTCAGAGGGGTAGGTATACCACCAACCAGTAGATGCTGGCTTTCAAGGGTGATGAACATCCAGACATATTTTATAAGCTATTTTGATGCGAAAACCAGGGGAATTCCCATGGGTTTTGACCCATCCTCTACGGGGAGGCTGCCGAATTCCATGGTACCGCTGGTGGGGCTGTTGTGAATCTGATGAAGCTCACTTGGACTGCGTTAACTTTGGGGTACCCAAAGTTGGATGTTTTAACAGTTTTGGGCATATGCTTCTACAAAGTCTACCCTCTGGTAATTTAACATAGCTATTGAACATGACCATAGAAATAGTGGATTTACCCATTGAAAATGGTGATTTTCCATAGCTATGCTAAATTACCAGAGGGTATTTGTTGAGGTCTGACATTTGACCCTCCAAAGAACAAATTCTGCTTTCTCCATCCCTCTTTCTTGGCCCCGGACCCCCTTCCAGGAAAGTTTCGGTGATCAACCACTCAATGATTGACTCATTTACATGGATGTATTTTATATCCCACCTCAACAATCCTCAACATATATTCTATAGCTATCTTGGCGTATCCAAAAACTGCGACGGTTTTTTAAACCGCCAAAATATGAGGAACGCGAACATGTAAGTGAATCGGAGGCCCTGGAACTGGAGACATATACCATCATATATCATCATATACCATCCTGTATACAGATATGTTAATATATGTATATATATATATGTAAATAGTGAATATATATATATATATATATATACATGTTTCATAGATATATGTCATATAGCTATATATTCTTTCCTTACAGGGCCAGGCCTTTTGGATGTTGATCGCCAAGGAAATCCTTCATGGAGTGAGATGCAACCGTTGCTTCCCACGGCAGAGTAGGCTGGGTGCACTGAGGATGGCTGAGGGGTCAAGTCGTCCTACTTTTTTTGGGGTAAATAAAAGAATAGATATCTATTTCTGGGTCTATCTAAAAATAGTTATCTATATATATAATTATTTTATAATGTAATATTTACACAATACATGATTTGATATATTGTATGTAAAAATATCTATATTCTGAATAATTATGATGTATATATTGATTATATCGATGGCAGAGCAGTCTGACTAATCTTGAATTCCCGATTTCGTTCCTGAACATTTGTAACTTAGGATTCAAGATTTCGTGTCTCGTTTACCGTCGTTCTCGTCATACTTACTTCGCACTGCTGCAAGCAGAAGGGCTTTTTTTGTGCAGTATTATCCCTGTTGGACAAGGATGCTTCCTCTACCTCATTTTCGGAATGTTTCGCCAGATGGGAGCATCTGCCAGTGGGTACTTTGGACCATCCGAATGTTCCAGAGCGATTCAGAAAACTGGCGCCAGTATTCACAAATCAGGTCTAGCTCTACAGCTGGTGCGCATGCCAGAAGCTCCCGAAGGTTTCTTGACGGAAACAAAAGGCAGTGCAGCGGCCCAGCCATGTCGTCTCTGTGTGTGTGGATGATGCAACATCCTTCACTTGCACCAATGGCATCTAAATATGTATATATTATACTTATATACAGACATAGATGTCTAAGGCTGGCAACAGTGCCATCCCCGATTTTTTCAACATCATAATATTTCACATACAGTAGTACACATTTATGTCATCTATACAAGTTTTTTAAAGAGAAGTTTCTGCAACAAATATCATTGGATGCTAGAGTTCCCTCAAGAAACATCACCTTTGTTAGCAATTTTGGCTCAAGAGTAGCTGCCAGCAAACAGGAGACAACTGTGTGCCTTGGCTTTTTAGTGCGGTAAGAACGCCAGTAGCCGGGAATCAACAAGTTGCCGAGTAGAAGACGCCAGAGAACAACAATGGAGGTTGCAATCGGTTGCAAGGCATGGCATTTTTGTTATTCTTTGTTTGCGTGTGGTAAGGATGCTGCAGAGAGTTTTGAGAGCTTGTGGCACTGCGGTGCCAAAGGTCACAGGCCGGACGCTGCAGAAACCGGGATGGCGTAGTGGTTGTGGTTGTTCCGCTGCAGTGATTGTAGTGTGCCAGGCTTCAAACAACAAGCTCTGCGTCCACTTCTTTGTCCAGTGCAGCAGAGGTTCGAAATTCTGATTTTGCTTCGAGGGGCTTCCAATCAATCTATTAGCAATTTGAAAAAGCTTTGCTGACCCTGACCCTGGACCTATTTGGATCTGCTTTCAGAAGGTGCTTCTCGCTGTCTTCCGCAGCCAAAGTGGTCGCAGTCTCAGGATCCCCCAAATCATACAAAATTGGTGAAAAGCCAAGGGGAAAAGCATGGAAAACCAATGGTTTGGGGGTACCCATATTTTAGGAAACCATTGGGTTTACCCATGGAAACCCACTCCCACTAAGTTGAATCAGGCCAAAGATCTTCAAGCAGAGATTGGGCACGAGGAGGACTGCTTTCCAAGTTTCTAATCAGTCACATGGCTAGCTGGAAAATCCATGAAAATCCTCCATGTTCGATGATGTTCAATTGACCCCATTTAGTTCGGGGTTTTTGAGCTCAGCTAGTTGTTTTTGATCACCAGAGGGTAGATATAGAAACTAAGAGAGGTATTTTGCATGATTCTCTGATTTTGATACAACATGATGAAATAGATATATTGTAGACACACGTTGGTCTATTGGAACAAATAGATATATTGCGAAGCATCAATAGATCATCATATATGTATATATACTGTGTATATATATATACACATTCTGCAGCTGGTCTTTGGAGCCAGCAACCCCCTGGGAATCTCATGACTTCAGGAGCAGTATCAGCAGGCCAAGGTGCAAGTGGGCGAGGGCGCAGAGTGAGTCGTTCTCGATGAGCTTTCTATCAGAGTCTCTCATTGATCATATGTCTATCATACGTTTATTTTATGTCTATTATATACCTAGAAACCTTGTATGATGATGTATGGATATTATATATATATATATATGTACATCATATTATGATTATCACTATATATGTACATACAGTACATATATACATCATACGTTATTTAAAATCATAAATCAGCTCTCACGTGGCCCAGGAGATCAAGAAGTTCCTGGATTCCTCCAACTTCAAGTTTGTTGAGACAGAGGCCGCAGGGTTTCGCAGACTTCGTGCTGACAATGAACGGAATTTTGAGCCGAAAAAATGATACAAATGGTAGTGTGTTGGACTGCAGTTGAGCGTATACAAATGTGCAGGGCGATGTGAACATGCATTTGGAACGGGAAGTGGGAGACAAGTTGGCGGACCTCTCAGTTGGGTTTTCCTGAAGGTTTTGATGCAAGACTAGTCACGTGTTTTGATTGAAATGCACGTTTTTTGGAGATTGATGTTGTCCCTTTTGTGCTGTTTCAAATGAGGTGAAAGTTGAATGGCAACTGACCAGCCCTTTTGACCCTACTGCTGATGTGGAGGGTGATCAAGAGGGTGGTGAGGAATACGTCTGCACCCAAGCATGCCATGAGTCTCTTCAAAAATCTTGATTCTAGCCTCGTGAGATTGAAGTTTTTTCATGCGAAACAGATTCGAACTTGATCATTTTGTACATGTTTTGTCAGGAAGCCACCGACTTCTGCATCACCCTTGAAAGCAAGAGTACCTCGACTGCGACACACTATGACTGGTTCGGGATGATCCCACTGACCAAGCATTCTCCATTCCAAAATAACATTCAACATTCACATTCAACATTCTTCTGCCCAATTCCGCCCCTTCTTTTCATTCTTTTCATGCTTTTCATTCTTTCCATTCTTTCCAATTTCTTTTCATTCTTTTCATTCTTTTCATTTGTTTCATTCTTTTCATTATTTTCATTTTCATTCTTTTCATTCTTTTCATTCTTTCCATTCTTTCCAATTTCTTTTCATTCTTTTCATTCTTTTCATTCTTTTCATTCTTTTCATTCTTTTCATTCTTTTCATCTACTCATCTACATCTATGTAAATATCTATCTATCTATACATATATATATATATACATGTATATATATATACATACATACATATATATATATATATATATAAATCTATATTCTGTTAATTTTTGGGAAAAAATCAGTGGTAGCTGGTTGAAATGACCCTGTTACGAAGTCACCCCCACTGAGGTGGTGCTGGTGTGTCCTTCTATTGCAGCACACAGACTGGTGAGGACCACCGATATGTGAGGACAGCTCAGGTCCTAAGTTCGTTCCTTTCCACCATTGGACCAGGAGTCTTTCTGACTTCTTGATGTCCCATAAGTTTCTTTGTTTCCCTTCAAGTCGATTTTGCAGCTTCAGGGCAGTTTTCTTTTCGAATGATTGTGTTTTTCCAGTTTTTCCCAGGGCAAAAAACCCGTGGAAAAATTCCAAGGGAAGCCCAGCTTTGGGACGTCAGCCCGAGGTGATCGGCAACGTGAAATCCTTTGCCACCGTTGAGGCGGGTATGTATCATTAGTTAAAAGGGATATAATGGGATATTAATGGGATAAATAAGTAAATAAATAAATATATTTTATGGCCGAACTATTCATGTGAGCCAGATATATGTTTCCATATGTTTCCATATGGTTCAAAACATGTTTCATTCGCCAGTTCCATGTGTGGATGGAAAGGATATTATCGTTGAAGCATCTTGAAGCTGTTGTTTTGTTGGAGTGCAATGTTTTGATGTTTTTTTTTGAGATAGTTTGAGAGAGACTGACATGGCTGTGATGGTTGCCAGGAGAAAGAAAGTGTGAGCTCTTACAATGGTGACCTGCTTGCATTTTTTGGCTATGAGTCAAAGCCCTGGCACCCTGGCACCCCTGAATTCAATACCCTGAAATAGTTGGTATAGCTGGATGGGTCCTTCAAATATTGTAGTAATAGGTTTTGATCTTTCCCCATGTGGCAACGAATCGGCCAAAGAGATCAGCATCCGAAAATGCTGCAGCGTATCAAAATCCGTAGAATAACATGGTTTTCACATCAACATGGCAGATCTTTATGGATATTCACCCACCCCATCCCTCTGGAAACATATATAAACTAATATATAAACATATATAAACATATATATATATATAAACATATATATATATAAACATATATATATAAACATATATATATATAAACATATATATATATATAAACATATATATATACATACACAAATATGTACTTTTCTATACATAGACATATATACATATATATATATACATATATATATACATATATATATATATACATATATATATATACATATATATATATACATATATATATACATATATATATATATATACATATACATATATATATATATACATATATACATATATATACATATATTGTGAAAGTACCAATGATCCCAGTCATTGTCCATTTGCATTTCCATAGCATGTTTCCCTGGATTCCAGACCGGTCAGTGTTCCAAACCTGCATCCATGACAGTTGCTTTTGGCTTGGTTCGCCAGACGGCGGGAGGTGAGGGTTAAGCATCTTGGAAGCCATATCGACCGTGGTCGGTCGCTACGTTGTGTTGAGGCCAACACGTTGCAATTCCGTTTTGCCTGGCTCTTTTGCCTCCATTGCCATTTTGGCATTCCATTGCGAGACTTCCACTGGCTGCTTGGAAAAGACAGAAGGTGCGAGGTCGCGGGGGAACATCAGCTGCCAGTGTGAAGTCAATTCACACTGGTAGCGGAGCTACCAAAACAACGCTCCAGGGATTCGCAAACACATCTTGGTGTTGTTGAAATGTCGCTACAGAATGGTGGAGAATCCACCGAGGGGAACACTGCAACCTCGACACAGATGGCAATGCTTGTGCCCAGCTTCGATCCGTCTAAAGATGACCTAGAACAGTACACCCAGAAAGTTGAGCTCCTCAGTGAAATCTGGCCTTCCAACAAGATGGATGAGTTAATCACTAGACTGATTCTGAACACGTCAGGTAGTGCTTTCCAGAAACTTCAGCTGAACCGTGCCAAATTGATGACAGGTGACAAAACCGGAACACAGCTCCTGATCGCCACTTTGGGAGGTCAGTGGGGAAAAGTGAATCTGGAAAAAACCTATGAGATTGTCGAGAAGGCCCTGTTCAGATGTACTCAACGACAGGACGAATCAAATGACTCATTCCTTGCCAGGTGCGATGTAGTGTGGTCCGAACTCAAGTCAAAAAAGATCGACTTAGACCAGGTCCATGCCTACATCATGTTGCGAGGTTCACTTCTCAGTACTGAGGACAAGAAGAGGGTTATCCTTGAAAGCGAGTCTGCATCCACTGGTGTTCTTACTGTAGAGAAGGTGAGTCAAGCAGTAAGGATGTTAGGAACTTCGTTTTTCAATGAAATGATCGGAGCCAAGAAGGCCAAAGGAAAGATATATGATCAGCATGTCAACCTGAGTGAGGATGTAGCTGGAGAAGAGGCCGAAGGCCATGCATTTGTAGCTGATGACGTAGGCGAAGATGACTTCTTTGAACAATTGTTGCATGATGAGGATGAAGACGCAGTACTGATTGCTGATTATGAATCTGCTGCAGCTGACACGCTGCAATCCGATGAAGACTTAGCATCAGCCTATACCTCATATAGTGAGGCCCGCAAGAGACTGTCTGACCGTTTCAAAAACCGTGGATTCTGGCCAATTGGAAGTGGCAAGGGAAAATCCAAATTTGCCGGATCCAGCAAAGGCAAGGGTCGATCATTTGGTCGTGGTCCTCGCAAAAGTCTTCAACAAGGAATCATGGAAAGTACATGCAGGAATTGTGGAAAACGAGGTCATTGGAGAGCCGAATGCCCTGACCGGCAGCGCAATGCATCCTCCAGTGGAACACCAAGCACGTCAGCCGCAATGACAGCCGAAGCAGTGTCCCTCGATGGTGAGCCCTACGCTATGCCAATGGAGTTTATCCAACTGCCTGTGGTTCATGAGACTTCACTAGATGTGCCAAGTTTGCAAGTAATTAACGTTGTTCAAGCTGTTCCCCATGAAATTCGGGAACGTATCCGTAAAAGGGCTAATGGGGTAATAGTCCATAAATCCAGCAGACCAAAGCATCCGTTGCCCAGGACTGATGCAAGTCACTCCAAGCCATTGTTGCTGCAGCCGAATTGTGATGCAACCATTGATGAGGTGGCATTTTTCACAACGCACGGCACTCATGGCATCTTAGATACAGGTGCCACGAAGTCCGTGATTGGAAGCAAGCACCTGCCTGCCCTGATTGAGAGCTTTCCAAAAGAGGTTCAACGGCAGTTGAGCCGCACCAAATGTGAAATCACTTTTCGTTTTGGAAACCAAGGAACGTTGGACAGTGAACATGCATTGGTTATCCCCTTAAAATCCATTGGACTTGGACTCAAGGTTGCCATTGTACCGGGTGAAACACCGCTGTTGCTTTCCAATACGTTAGTGAGAACTCTCAAGGCAAGCATAGATAGCAATCGACAGGTCCTGACCAGCCCTCTCCTGAAGACAGCCGTGCCGTTGAAACTCAGTTCAAGAGGGTTGTACATGTTGGATCTCAACGACATGATTGCCGCACAGAGAGGACATGCCAGTGTCAGTGATCGTTTGCCAGCCGAAACCTTTTTGAGCAGTGATTTTTCCGTGAGTCCAAAACCAGAAGTCAGCTCAGAAGTTTCCGCTTCCCAAGATGCCACCAGTGATGCCAATATCAACATGCGAAACATGGACAATCATGATTCCAATTCAATTCATACCAACATGCCTGTAACAAAGCCACCTTTTAATTTCAGTGCCCCTGCAAAACCCAGCCAACATGCCACTGTCCATCAAACATGTCGCAGTACCATCAGTGATGTGCCCAAAGTGAATGCCGAGACACCCCGGCCCAAACTGTTGCAGCCCAAGTTCATCCAGCTTGTTCGATCCACTCAGGAACATGGCCACGAACCTGTCCAGCCGCTTAGATCGAGTGTTGGCTCAGGGCAGCACGGACAGTGTGGAAACCTTCCGCCAACTGAGCCTCGAAGAGATGGGTGGGCACAAAGTGACGTTTGGGAAATCCCACATCGGGAAAACCTATGCCGAGATGTGGCAAACCGAGAAAGGGTGGATTCGCTGGTTCTCAAAGACGTACGGAGACAGCCAGAAGGACGAACATCGAAAGATGCTGGCCTATGTGGAGGCCATGATAGCACAGCACGAGGAGATCTACGAAATGGCACCTCTCCAAGAAAATGCTCAAGAAGTGATCCGCCCACATCCAAAGACCCAGCCCAAGAGCAAGGCCGCACCGGCCCCAATGATGATGACTGCCACAACCGAGATCATGACAGAGATGGACGATCCATGGGATGTCATGGACCTTCAGACTCAAGCGGCCATCATGCACAGCCCACAACAAGAGATGATCGATCCTCTGCAAAGCCGGGTCCTCAACATGGAGAATGTGATGGGAGAGATCCTGAACCATGTGCGCCATGCCAACCAGACAGCCCCGTAGATCGCATCCTAAATGCCGGAGACTGGAGTAAAGATTTTGATGTTGATTACAATCAAACTCATAACATGAATTCTCGTCACAAGAAGTTCCATGAGTTGGTGAATCAGTTCACCAAAGAACTGCAGGAAGTGTCCAAATGGGAAGGTCTCCGACAGCGGCCGAAACTGCAAGTGCTTGAAGTCTTCTGCAGCTCCACCAGTGAGCTGACACGACAAGTCAACAAGCTAGGATATCGAGCCAGCCGACATGGGATTCAAGAGGGGGATTTGTCTCTCACTGAAGGCCGTAGAAGATTGTTTCAGACTGCCCTTGAAGAACGACCCCAGCATATTTGGTTCAGTCCCACATGTGGTCCATGGTGTGCCTGGAGTGTGTTCAATGAGTCCCAAAGTGCCGCTGGATTTCAACACGTCCAAGAGCAGAGAGACAAGCACCTGTTTCAGTTGGCCTTAGGATTGGTGTTGTACAGATTCCAGTGCATTCATCAGCGTCATTTGCATTGGGAGCAACCAGCTCGATCCTTGATGCTCAAGATGCCGTACCTGTATGAAGTTTCTCAAGGCACGTATGCAGCACAGTTTGACATGTGTAAAGTTGGTGAACTCAAAGATCCACAAAATCAAAAACTCATCAAGAAAGGGATGCAAATCAACACCACTTCTCAGCAATTGTACTTTCACTTCAATGGTCGTAAATGCAATCATCAACACGAACATCAAACACTTGAGGGATCCACGATATACAGGGGAGAACGAGTTCAGAGAACCGCATTTTCAGAAAACTACACTCGAAAGTTTGCACGTAGCATTGCACAGGTACTGACGAAGGTGAAAAACATGAAAGAGCTTCCTGTGATATGCTGTGATGATACGGCATTGGCCCTGCAAGGAATCAAGCGATCAACCAATGCTGATCCAAACATGCGTGCAAAGCGAGCCAAGCTGCAGAACAGTAGCCTGATCGAGCCTCAGGAAATGCCTGCCAAAAGACGGAGAATCCATGAAAAATCACAGGATTCCATGTCCAACCAATCACTGTGTGAAAGCATATGTAGTCAAGTTACTGCGATTGCTCCAAAAGTAGGACGAAAAACAATCGAGGATACCAAGATAGTTGACGCAATCCAGGAACTTTTTCCAGAAAAGTTGATTGTCAAAGTTGTTGTATGCAAGGGCACCGAAAGAACCACGCAACCACCAAAAGACATGATTCCGAGTGAAGCCCCATACCGAAGAGCCATCATTATCCAGCGGAACACCAAGAAAATAATGGTAGAAGATCAATGGGAGCACTGGGAGTTTTTGTCAGCCAGACAACAATGGCGTCGGTCTCACCCAAGCTACTTGAATATAACAGCTTTTGCTCGAGATCACTTTCCGTCGCATCAAAACATGCCGACTCCAAGCGCGTCAGCCAGTCCAGCAGAGTCTCAGATCGAAATTCAGGAGCCAGCAAGAGCAGACTAATCCAATGAGTTTCCGGATGAGACTCGCCATGCACCAGAGCTGCCTATGCCAAGTCCAGAATCCCCTCAAGAAACAAGATCACCAGAAAAGATTGATGAACTAAGTCAGGACCATGGGCCGAATTTTCTTTCCATGTCACCAGAAATGAGGAAGTTAGCACTCAGACTACACAAGAACCTTGGCCATCCTGATCCTCGAAAACTGAGTCAAGTTCTTCAGCAACGTGGATATGACAAGTCTCTAGTGCAAGGGGTCATGGACTTGAAGTGCTCAGTTTGCCAAATGTTGCAACGACCGAAGATTCCAAGACCAGCCGCACTCAAGCAAGAGTTGGGATTTGATAAGGTATCTATAGATGGGGTTAAGTGGATAAATAAACAAGGGCAAGAATTCCACTTTTATCACTTCTTAGATCATGGGACAAATTATCACACAGCCATCATAGCCCCCAACCGTGCTGAAGTCCAAGAAAGGTTTACAGTGGGATGGCTGAACTGGGCAGGACCACCAAACACCGTGTTGATGGATTCTGCGAGAGAATTTGTCTCAGAAGCCTTCACCCAATTTCTCCAAAACTTATGCGTGCAGTGTGAGGTGGTTCCACCCGACGCACACTGGCAATGTGGCAGGATCGAAAGACATGGAGGGGTTCTACAGTCAATGTTGTCAAAGTTTGAACTAGAACATGATGTCAGCAATTACCCCCAACTACAACAAGCGTTGACTCAATGTACCATGGCAAAGAACTCCTGTAGTCTAAGGCATGGATATGCACCTGACACCCTAGTGTTTGGAAAAGGTCTGAAGATCCCAGCATCCATAATAAGCGATGACTCCCTGCCTGCCCATGCTGTCGCCGACAGTGAAGACTCAGCAGGAGTCCGGTTCCGTGAATTGCTGGCCATGCGAGAAACGGCAAGGCGAGCATTTCATGCTGCCGGCAATGATATGGCATTGCGGAGGGCAGCATTACGCAGAGACCGACCACACAGAGGAGCATATGAAGCTGGAGAGTGGGTAATGGTATTGAAAATCCATAACTTCAAGGGTTCATGGACAGGACCAGCCCGGGTAATCAAGCAGGATAATGCTTCCACTGTGTTCTGCAACAATGCTGGCACCATCATCAGAGCAGCTCCCGAGCACATCCGTCCAGTGAGTGCAGTCGAGGCCAGGCTTATACCCATAGAAATGCCAACCATTCCACAGATTGAGCAGACACCGACACCAAACCAAAGAATCAATAATGAGCTTCCATCAGAAAACTCAACAGCCAACAATGGTCCCACTACAAGAGCAACAAGTAACATTCCAGAAGACAATGAACCATTACCAACAAGCCACAGTGCATCCGAACAGCCAGATCAAGAACCTGAAGGGATTCCATCAACCCCAAATAATCCTGAAGATAACAGTCCTACACAAGATGTACCCCATAATCAAACAATCAATCCTGAGCTTCAACCACATGAAATTCCTGTTCCGGATGTTGCCGAAGATGAGCTGTTATGCGATTTGCTTGTTTGCAGTGACGATGACAACTTGATCGACCACTCTCCGAATGGGGAAGACATCGTCTGGCGTGCCGAACTTGAATTCAGTCGAAACCAATTGGAACAAGTGTGTCAGCATGCCCAACAACCAGCAGAAGAAGAACTTGTGCACCTCACTACCACTGGTAAACGTGCCAGGACAGAAGTCAAGTTGAGCACACTAGATCCAAATGAACGACTGGAGTTCGAAGAAGCCAAAACCAAAAAAGTCAAAAATTGGCTTCAGACTGGGACGGTTGCCAAGATGTTCCGACATGAGCTATCCCCTGAACAAATCCTGAGATGTAGATGGTTGTATGTCTGGAAGCCCATCGAAGATCCCAAAGAACAAAAGGCACTCGGAGGTAAATCCAGAAAAGCAAAAGCAAGATTAGTGGTGCTTGGCTACATGGACCCTCAACTGGATACCATTCCCAGAGACAGTCCGACACTGGGGAGAACATCCAAAATGCTTATTGCTCAAGTCCTCACCTCGATGCGATGGTCCCTCATGTCCTTTGACATAAAGGCTGCCTTCCTACAAGGAAAAACCCAGGAGGATCGAGTGATAGCCATAGAGCCTGTGCCAGAAATGACAAAAGCCATGGGTCTGAAGCCAAATGAAGTGTGCAGACTGGTTAAATCAGCGTACGGTCTCATAGATGCACCGTTTCTTTGGTTTACTGAACTGGATAAAACCCTCAAGGAATTAGGATTTATCTCATCTCCCTTTGATCCTTGCCTGTATGTCCTTCATGAACCGAAGACCAAGGAACTTGCCGGCATCTTGGGAGTTCATGTAGATGACGGCCTATGTGGGGGTAATGACTACTTCCAAGAGCAAATCCAGAAACTAGAAAGAACATTTCCTTTTGGCTTCCGAAAATCCCAAAACTTTGTTTTCACTGGAATTGAAGTGACTCAACATAACGACTACAGTATAACGATGTCCCAAGAAAATTATGTTACAAAAATCAACCCAATACACATTCAACCTCAGAGAAAAGCCAATTTGGAACTTGCGGTCACAGAAAGAGAAAGACAGGACTTGCGGGCCCTTATCGGTTCATTACAATACGCATCAGTCAACACACGCCCAGACCTTGCGAGCCGACTGAGTTTCCTGCAGAGTGCAATTAACCAAGCCACAATTGACACACTCATTCAAGGGAATAGAATACTCCATGAAGCAAAACGATACAAGACCACGTGCATTCGAATCCAACCAATTCCCATGGACAAAATCAGGTTTCTTGCATTCTCAGATGCCTCATTCGCTTCAAAGAAACAACCAGAATCACATACAGGAACCATAATCACGACTACGCATGAGGATATTGGGAAAAACCATGTGTGCCCAGTGAACCCCATCAGCTGGGGGTGCAAAAAGATTCAGCGTGTTGTCACAAGCACTTTGTCAGCAGAGACGACGTCCCTGAGCACGACCTTGGACCAGCTATCATGGTTACGGCTTTTTTGGAGTTGGATCAAAGACCCAAAGACAGACTGGCGTCAAGCAAACAAGACTCTCAAAGAACTTCCACCAACATATGCAACTGCAACTTTCAAACAAGATCCATCAATTGCTGTAACTGACTGCAAATCACTTTACGATTTGGTTACACAGCCACGCCTTCCTGCCAAGAGTTCAGAACGCAACTCCAAGCACATGCCTTAAAGGACTTTTTAGCTGAGGGAGTCCGACTCAGGTGGGTTCACAGTGGAGCCCAAGTTGCTGATGCTCTCACAAAGATCATGGAGTGTCATTTTCTCAGACAAACCTTGTCTCAAGGCAAGTACTGCTTGTACGATGAAACGCAGATCCTGAAGGAGAGGGCATCAACAAAGACGAGAGTCAAATGGATGAAGGCCACCGAAGAATCTACAGAAACTACAAAAGATTGAAAGTAAAACTTTTGTTGGGAGTGTGAAAGTACCAATGATCCCAGTCATTGTCCATTTGCATTTCCATAGCATGTTTCCCTGGATTCCAGACCGGTCAGTGTTCCAAACCTGCATCCATGACAGTTGCTTTTGGCTTGGTTCGCCAGACGGCGGGAGGTGAGGGTTAAGCATCTTGGAAGCCATATCGACCGTGGTCGGTCGCTACGTTGTGTTGAGGCCAACACGTTGCAATTCCGTTTTGCCTGGCTCTTTTGCCTCCATTGCCATTTTGGCATTCCGTTGCGAGACTTCCACTGGCTGCTTGGAAAAGACAGAAGGTGCGAGGTCGCGGGGGAACATCAGCTGCCAGTGTGAAGTCAATTCACAATATATATACATATATATATATATATACATATATACATATATATACATATATATATATATATACATATATATATATATACATATATATATACATATATACATATATACATATATATATATATACATATATATATTTTATATAATTATCATAAAGGAGTATAAAACAATATACACATGTAAATCATATCATATAGATGCTTCATGATTTTGACCCATCTTCCAGATGTTTCTCGGATGTCCAGTGCGCACCAGGTCCAGAATTTGAGGACATCGATGAAAAGTTGCAGGGAAGCTTCGACGAACTACTAGCAGAGGTTGGAGTTGATTCCTCCAAGAACCAAGGTTTATGACAGATGTAGCTACAGAGAACTATATAGTTTTCATTGGGGTCACAAAGCAACTTATAATTGGTGGGGTTCACCTTGTATACACAGGGTTCTATCATCTCTGCAAATGTCTAGTCTATAAATTATAAATGGGTGTTTATCCCCCATGACCATGGTGAAAAAGAAACATCATTGAATGGAATTTCTGAAGTATTTTCCAGATTAAACATGATTAAACTACTTGAGGCGGAGAGTAAAGGATGCTCATTGAACGGGGAAACTGATGAGCCGCTGAACCTTGCGTGGGACCAATGGATCAGGTGGGCGTCAACGCAGAACTCTGCGATTTCATCGATGCTATGGCGTTGGATAAGGACGACTGATAGTGTTTAGATGTGACGTATGATGCCATGCTTTGGGATGTACGGTATGATGTCAGAATTGCATTTAGGCTTGTAAATTCATGTGAATTCCAAATAGTTAATTCTCAAGGCTGGAATATTTCCCAATGGAGGCAACAACTTTTACATCCTTACCATGCGGATAGAGTCACCCTGCAGCATGTTTCGGGCACATCCAGGAGCAACGGGAATATCTCCGTGCCTTGACGGCACATGTTTTCCCTGACGTCCGTCCGTGGCATCGCCGGCATAGCTAAGGTTGGCTTCGCAATGTGCCACCTGGCAAAAAACATCTGGTTTCAGTTTTTCTGGAACAAAAATGTGTTTTTTTTTGTGGAGGTTGAAGCAGTTCCAACTTGGATTTGGTTTTTTTTGTGCCCACCGGGTCATTGGATGTGGAAAATGACTCCCTGAGAAAACACGAAGAAAAACTGACGAAACACGGGTGCCTTTCAGCTAATGTGGTGCTTCCCCAATGCCATAAACATCAACCATCCCCAAGTTCTCACATTTATCACCATTTTTGATGGGTTGTATCAAGTATCCAAAATTGGAGGTTTGTGGCATTGTTTTTTTTCACCACATTCAAAAAACATACCAAGGAAAGACATCATGGAGAAGTGAACTGAAGATTTCCGGCGGCAGCTGTCTGAGTGAAAAAGTTTTACAACGTGGCAGATCTGACGTACAGGTCCCATGGTGCTTGAAAAATAAGCCAGAGAATTTAGAGAATGTCAAAGAATGGCCTATCTGTTGGTTAATGTTTCATATAATACACATGCATGGAGCAATATGTTGAATAGCAAAATAATATCCATAATAAGTAAGAGAATTCTAATAATGCCATCATTAAAAAAAAACAATGTCGTCAACTCCCTGCCATTGTCCATTTCCCAGCCATTTTCGCCTTCACAGCGTAGTTCGTCGGGGCATTTTTCGGTGGTGGGAGCCATGGATGGCAACGATGCCATGAAGTTGATACTGCCCATTGCGGGTTTCGCTGTGGGCGTTTCATTGCTACTCTACTTCTGGCC
This sequence comes from Cladocopium goreaui, assembly GCA_947184155.2. NCBI lineage: Eukaryota > Dinophyceae > Suessiales > Symbiodiniaceae > Cladocopium > Cladocopium goreaui. Next base: position 72,410 of record CAMXCT020001497.1, read on the forward strand.
CAGGCATTAGTACTGACTCCAGTGATGTGGGATGTTGTGGGATGATGTATAAATTCTTACACAATAACATCTACATCATCTACATATATGTATATATATATATATTATATATATATATATCTATGTATATTATATCTACATTCATAATATTTATACAATATCTTCATCGACTATTCTGCTTCCTTGGATCTTCCGATGCCACAAGTACCGTGCGATCACCGCCCGCCCGTTTTAGGCCGCCCAAAGTCTTCTTGACTCGCGAGCGAAAGCGAGCACAGGTGCGGCTCGAACATGTTATGGTTGGAAAAATCCTATATGGTATGGGATATAGGTATATATGTATGGTATATACATATAAATATATATATATGATGTATATAATTATATATACAATATTATACATCACACACACACATATATATATATATAATATAGGTATAACCGACTTATCATCCAACTTATTCGTGATTTTTCAGTGGGAAGTCAATGGTTGTAGATGGTGAAAACACTGCCCCGATTTTGAGAAATAATCATTTCAAGTGAGATGCCAGATGTGGCGTTGACAGGTGGCTGATGTCTACGAGCTCTCGCATGACACGAAGCGGATTAGATTATCCTTGGGCTCACCCACAACCACCTTAGGCAGCTTGGCAACCGAAGCTGGATAGGTAAAGGATGGTAAAGGATGATAAAGATGGAGCTGAGTCAACATAGTTCTGGGACAGGAAGCATCTTGGTGCAGAAAAATCTCTGCCATCCGAATACCTCACGGGCTTCACACCCGTGGCAGTGCCAGGCCTCCCAGTGGGCAAACATCTGGCCATTTACGCGCCGAATCCTGCCAAGTGCATATCATCGGGCCTGTGGAATGGCAAGCCGTGCCCTCGGCTGTGGAAGTCATGGCGGCATAGCGGCGTTGGGGGGATCTCTGCAGTGGGATACGTCAAAGTTAGATTGGTTAATAGATCTGGATATCGTCTATGTATCTATATACTTTTTAAACGATATTTCTATTTGTACATGATACTAGTAATCACAACATATTAGATGATACTAGATTTTAATCTAAGAATCTAATTAATAACAATATTATTATTTATTATTTATTATATAAAGATATTAGCTGTTCCCCTGCTCAGCTGCGGCCGAGGCCGGACCCTGACAAGGGCAAAGAGGAGATCGAGCGAAAGCGCCTTGCCGAGATTGCTTAATAGGGAATGAGGGAAGGGGATGATGTTTCAATGATGATCAATAGTTGTAAGAAAATGGTTGGTTCAGTATTTACTTCATTTTATTCAACATTCAATAGTATTTGATAACACTTATATAGTTAGATTCAATAATGGTTACTGAAATGTTTAATGTTTTGATAAAATCATTGGTACCCCAATTCTGACCTGTTCCCACATGGAATGGTTTCAACAATCGATGAATTGGTCGAAATTCGACGTTTGTAAAGCCATTGGTTTCATATAGACATGTTTCAGCACAGAAACTGTTCGAGTTTGGAGGCAGCTTGATGCAGCTTTTGGAGATGATAATCTAATATCATATTGATTCATTATTAGTATCATTAATTCATAATGAATATTATGTACAGCTTGATATCAGATATTAATTCATATTCGAATTTAATTCATATCTGCTTTATATCTCACTGAATTTTCGGCGTCCGAGGTATACTCCCGTGACCGGCAACGAGCAGCCAGGCTACGTAGATTTAGTGGTGCCGCGCTTAGTTTGTCCAACCGCCTGAAAAGACACGGAGAGTTATAACCGACCGGTGCCAAGATGGTCGGCCAGAAAGCTGGGCTTTTTTTAATGAAGATCTGCGTTTTTGTTGAAATTCAGCTGGCTGTTTTCTTCATCTCACTATGATTGTTGGCTGATGACCGTTTCCACAACCTATCCACCGAATCTATCCCAATCTTTCCATGATCTCTAGCTGCAATGCGGTGCCCCCGAGTTATGTTTGTTGCTTATAAGCCCATTAACTGTAGATATATTTGCCATAAAAACATCATTTTTAACCAAGTTATTGAATGTTATTGGAGTTCCACACCAACTTAGATAACTTAGATACACCACACATCTTAGATACCATAAATCAATTCTAAATCCCATCACCATGAAGGTGGAATCCCCATCACCATGGGGCACCATGTCACCAAGATCAAGATCTACAAGCCGGGGAAGGTCACGATGCCGGACGGCAAGGAAACTCACTGGGAGGACGGCGCCGGCCTTGGAGAAAGCGACAAAGTCATGTATTAGATATGTCATGTCTGTATACATGTAAATGTATGTACATGTATACTAATATATATATATATACATATTTATTTGTACATGTACATATGTATATGTATATATATATATGCATTTGTTTGTACATATGTATATGTATATGTATATGTATATGTATATGTATATGTATATGTATATGTATATGTATATGTATATGTATATGTATGTATATATATATATATGCATTTGTTTGTACATATGTATGTATATATATATACATTGAATTGTACATATTTGTTTATGGTATATGCAATTATATATATATAATGTATGTATGTGTATATATATATATACATCAAGTCGTGCGTCATGCGGTTAAGCATCCGGAACAGCCATCACTTTGAGGCTTGCCCTAGTTTTAGTTGTAGGGTACTTGAAAGATGTGAAACTGAGGCGGAAAGATGGGCTTGTTCTTGGATAGCCCACCTGGCAGACTTCAATGGTTGTGACGTTTCTCAGGGGTCTTGGCATTTGTCTTTCAAATGTTTCTGGATTTTTTCCATGTGAACACTTCCTTGAAGGCTTTGCCTTCACATGGTGGGGCTTGCAAACTAGGGTTGTGCACAAAGTGAAGCAAACATCTGGCCTTAGAAACCTCTGACCGGAACATGTACAATTTCATTGAACATGAACATGCCACCGGCTTCATTGAACACATCACTTCTTTCTGGCATCTTGCCGGGCCAGGCAAACAGCCAGGGGACTGGATAGACGTCATAGGCTGGTCGTTTTGTGGTCGGTGTGTTTTTTTCGGGAGCCACATGGGGCTGGGTGATGAAGCAATGAAATTAGGGGTACGATATTTTCAGATAAACCCACATGTTTCATGGAAGTTTATAGGGGGGTTCTCTTCACCCCTATGAGAGGAGGTTACCATTGGGGGGTACCAACTTCCATGAAATTCCTGGGTCCTTGTTGAGAAACAATTTGACCTGTAACCCATGCCCTTAGGTTTCAGTTGGGGTACAACAAGATGTGCAATCAAATATGGTGATTCTGCCGCTGGGATGTATACCTCCCCGAAAGTATCACTGCACCTAAAAAAACAGTTCCACCTT
>CAMXCT020001497.1:75874-149334 GCA_947184155.2 Cladocopium goreaui
TACCACAAAGAAACAAATCGATATATTTTATATTGAGATAGAGATAGAGATATGATATAAAGATGGATGTATGACTTTTAATATATAGAGATGGATGTATGAGTGTTAAGATAAGAGTTTCCATTCCAGTCACAGTCAGGAGTCAGGACCCTAAACCCATAAAGAACCAACTTCTATCATATTGTAATACTGTGCGTGTCCCAGCCCAGAAACGGTCGCTGCCTGCCATGTCCGCCCGTTTATACCTTTTTTTCAGGAGATGGCAAACCACCTTGGTTGGGGGGCCCCAAAGCACATAGCCCGCATGACATGTTTATACATGCTGGTTACGAGGCTCATGGAAATAGGACTTCACCACACCACCCCGTCGGATTGCTGAGGTCGCCACGACAACGATGACTTCGCTGTGACTACTTGGGCCGGCCTCTGTGTAAAAGCGTCTGTGTGTACAAGTGATTGTGTGTAAAAGCGCTTGTGTGTCAAGCCGTCTGTGTGTAAAAGCGTCTGTGCGTCAAAGTGTTTCTGCGTAAAAGTGTTTGTGTGTAAAAGCTTCTGTGTGCACAAGCGTCTGCGTGTAAAAGCGTCTGTGTGTAAAAGTGTTTGTGTGTAAAAGTGTTTGTGTGTAAAAGTGTTTGTGTGTAAAAGTGCCTGTGTGTAAAAGCGTTTGTGTGTAAAAGCAGCTCCTGTCTGTAAAAAGGTCTGTGTGTAAAAATGTCTGTGTGTAAACATGTCTGTGTGTAAAAGTGTCCGTGTAAAAGCGTCTGAAAGCAGCTCCTGTCTGTAAAAAGGTCTGTGTCTAAAAGTGTCTGTGTGTAAACATGTCTATGTGTAAAAGTGTCCGTGTAAAAGCGTCTGTGTGTCAAAGCGTCTGTGTGTAAAAGCGTCTGTGTGTAAAAGTGTTTGTGTGTAAAAGTGTTTGTGTGTAAAAGCCTCTGTGTGTAAAAGCGTCTGTGTGTAAAAGCGTCTGCGCGTAAAAGCGTCTGTGTGTAAAAGTGTTTCTGTGTAAAAGTGTTTGTGTGTAAAAGTGCCTGTGTGTAAAAGCGTCTATGTGTAAAAGCTTCTGTGTGTACAAGCATTTGTGTGTAAAAGCAACTCCTTTGTGTAAAAGGGTCTGTGTGTAAAAGTGTCTGTGTGTAAACGTGTCTGTGTAAAAGCTTCTGTATGTAAAAGCTTCTGTGGGTAAAAGCTTTCTGTGTAAAAGTGTCTGTGTAAAAGCTTCTCACTATTTGGTCTTGATACTCCTCTTCTCGACTGCCTATAACACATCTTTCATACATCGTTTCTAAAATTGCGTCTCCATACTAACAAGAGAAGACCCTGCTCCTCTACGCTCTCGGGCCATCCGTCGTCTAGTATCTTTCTCTCTTAAGGCCGAGGGTGGTGCCGGCGGCGAGTCACGAAACGTCAACCCTTTCGCACGAAATGAGGGTCGATCGGCAAAAACTGAGGTAAAACTGCGATTTGACTTGTCCTGGAGCAACCCTTTCGCACGAAATGAGGGTCGATCGGCAAAAACTGAGGTAAAAGTGCGATTTGACTTGTCCTGGAGCAACCCTTTCGCACGAAATGAGGGTCGATCGGCAAAAACTGAGGTAAAAGTGCGATTTGACTTGTCCCGGAGCAACCCTTTCGCACGAAATGAGGGTCGATCGGCAAAAACTGAGGTAAAAGTGCGATTTTACTTGTGCTAAAGCAACCCTTTCGCACGAAATGAGGGTCGATCGGCAAAAACTGAGGTAAAAGTGCGATTTGACTTGTCCTGGAGCAACCCTTTCGCACGAAATGAGGGTCGATCGGCAAAAACTGAGGTAAAAGTGCGATTTTACTTGTCCTGGAGCAACCCTTTCGCGCGAAATGAGGGTCGATCGGCGAAAACTGAGGTAAAAGTGCGATTTTACTTGTGCTGTTCTTGTCTGTGTGTAAAAGCGCCTGTGTGTAAAAAGCGTCTGTGTGTAAAAGTCTCTGTGTGTAAAAGCGTCTGTGTGTAAAAGCGTCTGTGTGTCAAAGTGTCTGTGTGTAAAAGCGTCTGTATGTAAAAGTGTTTGTGTGTAAAAGTGTTTGTGTTCAAGTGTTTCTGTGTAAAAGCCTCTGTGTGTAAATGTGTTTGTGTGTGAAAGCGTTTGCGTGTAAAAAGCGTCTGTGTGTAGAGGTTGTCTGTGTGTAGCTACCACAAAGAAACAAATCGATATATTTTATATTGAGATAGAGATAGAGATATGATATAAAGATGGATGTATGACTTTTAATATATAGAGATGGATGTATGAGTGTTAAGATAAGAGTTTCCATTCCAGTCACAGTCAGGAGTCAGGACCCTAAACCCATAAAGAACCAACTTCTATCATATTGTAATACTGTGCGTGTCCCAGCCCAGAAACGGTCGCTGCCTGCCAGGTCCGCCCGTTTATACTTTTTTTCAGGAGATGGCAAGCCACCTTGGTTGGGGGGCCCCAAAGCACATAGCCCGCATGACATGTTTATACATGCTGGTTTCGAGGCACATGGAAATAGGACTTCACCACACCACCCCGTCGGATTGCTGAGGTCGCCACGACAACGATGACTTCGCTGTGACTACCTGGGCCGGCCTCTGTGTAAAAGCGTCTGTGTGTACAAGTGATTGTGTGTAAAAGCGCTTGTGTGTCAAGCCGTCTGTGTGTAAAAGCGTCTGTGTGTCAAAGTGTTTCTGCGTAAAAGTGTTTGTGTGTAAAAGCTTCTGTGTGTACAAGCGTCTGCGTGTAAAAGCGTCTGTGTGTAAAAGTGTTTGTGTGTAAAAGTGTTTGTGTGTAAAAGTGTTTGTGTGTAAAAGTGCCTGTGTGTAAAAGCGTCTATGTGTAAAAGCTTCTGTGTGTCAAAGCGTTTGTGTGTAAAAGCAGCTCCTGTCTGTAAAAAGGTCTGTGTGTAAAAGTGTCTGTGTGTAAACATGTCTGTGTGTAAAAGTGTCCGTGTAAAAGCTTCTGTGTGTCAAAGCGTTTGTGTGTAAAAGCAGCTCCTGTCTGTAAAAAGGTCTGTGTGTAAAAGTGTCTGTGTGTAAACATGTCTGTGTGTAAAAGTGTCCGTGTAAAAGCGTCTGTGTGTCAAAGCGTCTGTGTGTAAAAGCGTCTGTGTGTAAAAGCGTCTGTGTGTAAAAGTGTTTGTGTGTAAAAGTGTTTGTGTGTAAAAGCGTCTGTGTGTAAAAGCGTCTGCGTGTAAAAGCGTCTGTGTGTAAAAGAGTTTCTGTGTAAAAGTGTTTGTGTGTAAAAGTGCCTGTGTGTAAAAGCGTCTATGTGTAAAAGCTTCTGTGTGTACAAGCATTTGTGTGTAAAAGCAACTCCTGTGTGTAAAAGGGTCTGTGTGTAAAAGTGTCTGTGTGTAAACGTATCTGTGTGTAAACGTGTCTGTGTAAAAGCTTCTGTATGTAAAAGCTTCTGTGGGTAAAAGCTTTCTGTGTAAAAGTGTCTGTGTAAAAGCTACTGTGTGTAAAAGCTTCTCACTATTTGGTCTTGATTCTCCTCTTCTCGACTGCCTATAACACATCTTTCATACATCGTTTCTAAAATTGCGTCTCCATACTAACAAGAGAAGACCCTGCTCCTCTACGCTCTCGGGCCATCCGTCGTCTAGTTTATATTGGGGTTTTAATTTGATATTAGGGGAAAGCTTCGAAATCCAATTTTTGGTAATATTTTGATTAGATTTTAAAAGGACATCTAATCGATTTTGAATTAGAAAGAACAAGTTTTCTTCTTGATGTTCATTGCACAGGTAGAGAAATGCTAGATGACCTTGCAAAGACAAGTCAAGGACAGGCCTCCCAAAGAATGGCATCTGCTACAGAATCTGCTACAGAATCCCTATGGGAGTATCAATCTGTAGCGGCTTAAATCGTCACCACGGCAGGACGATTTAAACTTCACTACACCTTGGACTTCCCACCTTCCAATTGGAACCAGAAGAAGGGCTTCATCACCGCAGAAATGTGAGCCTGGCAACTTGTTTGGGGGGCAAGGCTGGTGCTAAATCCACTTGACACTTCGGTGCCAGGCTGCCATGGATTTCTTGGAGTCAGACTTGGGGTCGATGTCGTCATTAGACCCTAAGAAACCAAGAGAAAAGGCGAGTACTTCATCTCCCTGGACTAGGACACCCAGAAGTCCCTGATTTTTCTGGGGAGATTTTGGCTTGGTGTCCCCGCAGCTTTTTCTATCAAGATGGCATGGACGGAAGACATGCCACAAGTACATTCCTTGACTTGAGGCCTGCTTTGTGAAAAATCCTGTGATTGGACCGTGTCATGTTCCTATCAAGATGCTGTTGGTGTGTACCCAATTTTCAGACCCCATTTAAGATCATCCGAATTCAATGACACAGATGTTTCGAACCTTGAAATTTCAATGATACGAATTGAAGCCGCAAATGTGAAGGTGAAGGATGTAGCGAACCATCCCAATTTGTGGCTTAGCCAATGGCTTGATCATTTCCCTCGTAATCATCCCATGTGTTCAGAAAATCCACCATTTCAACAGTGATACTGTTGGGCATATGGCTGCCGGGGGTAGCCATATTTGGTGATATTTGCATGTATCACCTAAATATCATCTAGTGTATCTATTTTTCATTCAGTATGGTGATATTTGCCCACAACATCAAATAGTATCTAGTATCATCTAGTACCAAATATTTGCTTCATTAAACATGTCATCTAGTGTATCTATTTTTCTTCAGCAGCCACCAGGACAGATGATGTCTCAACAAGGTGCCAAATGGGTAACAAATCAGGAGCTGGATGGGATTATATATGCTACGGATCTACGGCTTGTCCAAGTGGGATGTGTGTACATATTATTACGTATGCATGTAATATCATGATTAATTAACCGTGTATACTTGATATGTATGCAATTGGTTTTATGGATTATTGAATAAGATGTCACAATCTGAATCCCTAAGTCATTGGTCTGGATGGTGGACCCTGAGATCACACGGCTACAGGTTTTTCCCATGACTGAAAAAATGTGGAGGTTTCCTAAAAGGGGGGTACCCCTAAATCATCTATCTTAATAGGATTTTCCATTACACACCATCCAGCTATTGGGGGATCCCCGTTTATGGAAACCTCCATATATTTGTATATTGTTAAAATGGCCGGAAGCCGAAACCAAGGCGCTTCGGAATTGTTTTTTAACTGGACCCTTTATGCTCTTTGATTTCACTTGGTTGGGGAATGGCCCATTGCTTGGTGAAAAAAATTATTCGTATCCAATATCCATCCAATCATGTTTGTTGGATTTGTCTCCATTTCTGTAATACTTCCCCCCGGAATCAAACATGGCTTGCTAGAAAATTCGAACTGTTTAGTTCGATGATGTTTCCAGTTCCTAGATGTGTAGGGGATTTCCCAGCTAGACATGTTCAATGTCCGGAGGGTATCACCATTATATTCAACATGAAAACCCTTTTATGATTATCAACATTTGGTCCCATTAAGTCAGATGAAACAAGCACAATGTCTCCATTATGCTTACTAATCAATGTATATATATATACATATGTATATAATATATATATATATGTTACTGTTTGAAGTGAAAACTGCACATGGGAAACAGTTATAGTTTCCTCGGCAATATGTTTGAAATGGGGGTTTCCCCAGTAACTCAGTCATGGGGCCCCAAATCATCCAAGTCATTAGGCCATGTTAGTAGCGAAAGCCATGGTGACCTGCGGATCCCCCATTTCGCAGGATTTGGCCCACCTGATGTACAGCATATTCCTTTGCCCCGGCTTGTGGCTTGCTCACATTGGGCTACACGTGAAGTTACAGGAACAATATAATAGTAATAATAATGATACTGATACTAATAACAATTCAATAATAGTATAGTACTAATATGATATAGTAAACATATAACAATATAATATGATAATATAATGATATCATAATATAATAACATAATATAATGATATAGTAACATAATAATATAATAATATGATAATATGATAATATGATAATATGATAATAACATAATGTAATGATTTAAGAATATGACAACATATTAATATATTAGTATGGTAATACATACATAGAATAAAACACACTATATATATATATATATATGTAATACGATATATACATATTAATTTATATATAAAGATACAAGATATACCATATCATTATATGATATATAGATATACATGATATGTTATTCCATATTACATATTACATATTACTTTTTTTTGATAGAAGAACCATGCATTAACATGTATAATTATACACATCATAAATCTTATTACACACATATATATATATATATATACATATTTGTAGCTGATATCATAAGTACTATATTAATGCTGTGTTTATGGATACAATGTCAACCATTGATGGAGATATCATGGAATATGAGCGTTTCAAAAGTGAGGAAACATCCAGTTGTCGGGACAGGAAAAACATCCAGTTGTCATTGGGGAAATCACTGCTGTTTCACGGTCACTTAGAGAAACCCGAGTTGCTGGGATCAACAAACTAGGGCAACATGGCATGAAAAATCTGCAATAGCATGAGAGCCTATATACAAATGATGCGAGCGATGGTTAGACATATTGATTGAAGCATGCTTTCAAGATCGTTTAAGACAACTGGTTTGAGGGTCGTAAACTTATCTAATATGATAGCGCGTATCGACCCAGGCGACCCATGTGCGTGGCTCATGCCCTCACAGATGGCCGACCTTTTTTTGTGTTTTTTTTAAATCAGTTGTTTCCACGAAAGAACTGGAAACATCATGAAACAGCTGGACACATTCTGTGGGATCAGCTCCAATCAGATCAGGTGAACTCAGAAAATCACCGACGTTTCTGGTGAAATCCACGTTGTGAAGATGACATCCCAAAGCCAACCGTTCCTCCCCGGTTACCGTGCATCCTTTTTCTTATGATTGTTCAGTGAATCCAAAAAGAAAGATGATTCAAGTCCATGTGTTTCAGTCCAAGATACATTGATATTTTTTGGTTTAGGATATGTTCGAAACGGTTTGAGTCATTAAAATATCAATTTCTCTTTCGTGATCATGATCTAATCATTAGATTTTATCATTTGTTCTTGATTTAAACAAGTTCTAATGATTTACATCATATGAATCATATATGGGTTTGATATTATATATAGATCTTATTTCTATTCTGCATCTCATCAATTTCTCATCTTTTCTTTGGATTGAAGTCGGATTCAGAAACTCCACACGCTTCAGAATCTCACCGTCGTTTTCAGTTCATCAACTTTTCATAATTTAACTTTCCATATATGGACTTCCATAATAACTTCATAAAAACTTCCTTACTTCCCTTCCATAAAAACGTTTTTTTGCTGAACGGTTCCTTCCCTTTCGAATCCGGGAGGACTGTGGTGACTGGACCAAGGTTGCCCCGTCTGGATCAGCGCCCGTTCTTGGAGCTCCTGAGCGAAAAAACGGGCGAACTGGAGATCGAGGGTTGTCCGAAGTTGTGGGTGCTATAGTTTATCTATGTTTATCTATGTTTATCTATGTTTATCTATGTTTATCTATGTTTATCTATGTTTATCTATGTTTATCTGGTTTCGTAAAGGTTCATGATGGTTGATAATGGTGAAAATAGTGAATGCATGTTGCTGAGTTAAGTATGGTTATGTATGCTTCACAATACTGGTTTTGTTATAAAGCTGGGAACACTCCCATCCCCCAGATTCAGTACCCGCGATTTTGGGGCCCCAATGTGCCAATGAATAGATCCAATGCATTCTACCATGCTTTTGTGTTGGGGTAGTTCATATGATGGGGAGAGAGGATGATCAACCTTCAAAATTCACACCCGACAAAATCTGAAGAAACTCGCACAATTCAGATTAGCAAATGGTAACACCTTAGATACCATTTGGATCCGTTTGGGGTTGTCCGAAAATGGGGTTGGGACCTCAGTGCAAATTGCCCTTGAATAAAAGGACAATCGTGATTTCCTAAAGCAGCGCATGAACATAGGGCACCCCATTTTCAAGCAAGCTATATAATATCAACTATTAGAAATGAGATATGGAACAACCACTTGGGAATTGCTTTTTTTGAGCCGAAGTTCAGACATTTTTCACACATATTGATGAAGCTTGAGTTCTTTCTTGATTTTAATCAGGATCCATGGCGGATAAACAGTTTGTTGGCCCAACTGGATCGTTTGGATCATCACTGATTCATCATCTGATGGGTTTCAGGCATCACGCCCTAGCGATTCGAAGGACGTCGAGGTGTTGGCGGTTTCGGTGAAGCTGCTACTTGAAAGCTGGAGAATTTTGAATAGGATATTGGTGTAACTAATTATTCAGGTCTATATTTTTAGCAGGAGTAAGTACTTACGTAATTTACCGTAAATCTGGCAACTACAACTATCCCGTTAGTGAGCCTTATTTCAGGCTTGTGATGATTTGGACTCAGCAAAATACTATAGTAAATGCCCATGTGAAGAATTGTTTAATCAGATCATTGGGGCTTAATATTGCCATTTGCATGGGGGAAAACGATGGTTAGCGTATTTTTTGACAAACGCATGGATGGGTAGGGGTTCGGTTTGTTGAGTTGCAATTCCTACAAGATTCACACTGGCCTCCAATTTTCATGAAAACATCCAGAAAACATCGAAACATGGCTGGCTGTAACCATCTATTTTAGGCTTCCATTGCCGTGTTATAGATTGAAGGCTAGCTCCGACAGCCCTACCATCGTGGACTCAGGATAGCTCTTCATAGTCGGGTGTCGTAGCCATAGCAAGCCATGGCCGAAAACCTTCAGAAACACTTTGGAAACGGACCAGAGGATCCAGAAGTGGGAATATTCCTTGAAATTTCGCCCAAAACCAATAGGCTTCAAAAAAATCAGTCTGAAAACGGGGTATACCCAGTCGCCACAAGTCGGGTTTTAATATGTTTCAATACTCATGGTCATCCAGGACAACTGGGAGAAACCCAGATGACGTTTTAGGGAAACCTCGATCTATATGGTCAAACTTGCACATCCTTACACCATGTTAGATATACTATTGATATACTCTGGTTGGTGGTTTGGAACTTTTTTAATTTGTCCCATCATATTGGGAATGTCATCATCCCAACTGACTCATATTTTCAGGGGTAGGTATACCACCAACCAGTACTGATATACCCTATTTTGGATGGTTAACAACCATAAATATCCATCAATCCCATCCGTCAATGCCTGGGGCTCCCATTTGCCTAGCAGGTCTTCGATGCCACGAGGGGCGAGGCCACCCGTTACATGGTGAACTCATGGGGATGACATGACCGGCCGCTGCTGTGTGAAAATAGAGCACCTGATCATTCCAGTTTTCCTTCTGGAGTTGCCACCAATTGGGGCCCATCCCCCATTTTTTCACAAACCTAGCTATGAAGAACCATTTTTTTTTCGAAAATAATCTCCCACTGGCATGTTTTCACGTGTTTTCCATACCTATGCGAGGTTTCTGGAAGGTATTTTCAATTGAATGCTGTTTCTGCAGGTTTTGCAACGCTCGGCGAAAAAGCCTGGCGATGCGTGGGAAGAGGCTCATTGCTGGTGGTATATATAGCTTGTGTAACCAACAAACTTGGGGCATAATGCCATTCTGTGGGGAACTGGAGGATCTAAATGGATCTAAGCTGAATTGATGGCAGTTTTCCATGGAGATGGACAACTCCGCATTTTTAGCCCCAATGTCTTTTCTATGTAAAGGTACATTGCGTAGTACAGGACACTCCTACAACATTCCTTTTTATTCATTTTATTCCAAATATTTCAATTTCATTTGAAATAATGCTATTTCATTCCAAATAATCATGTTTCATTCCAAAAAAACATCAATGCTTTTTAGATTGGTTTAAACAACTATTTCCATATGTTTTTGTTATAGCTGGTTTTCTTCTGTTTCTGTTTTTTCTAGAATTCTGCGGATTGCCTATTGTTTTAGATTTATTTTGTTTTTCTCAGATTTTTCAGTTTTTGTGTTATTGTCATTTAGTTTTTTTTTGAACGTTTTGGATAAATAGGTTTTTGAGTTTTTTTCCGCTTTGTTTACTTTATCTTAGGTGTTTTTTTTTGTTTTTTGATTCTTAGAGTTTTTTTTTTCGCATTGTTTGATACTGTTTGGTTTTTTTTGAGTTTTTTCTTTAATGTTCGAGTTTTTTTTGAAAGGATAGGAACTTTTAGGAGTGGCCCTGTCAGGAGTAGCCCAGGGCTCTTTAATGACAATGAACGGTTTGATGCTAAAACATGACCAACAGTGGATCCCTTGAAGCCTTGGTCTGTTGCTACCCGAATGTTTTGACCATCCATTCGACATGCTATCGGTTTTAGTGTATATACGTATAGCAAGCAAAAACAGAGGGAAGAGATGGGCCACTAGAATGTCAAATTTATCATAATTGTTCAGTAAACATTTTAGTGGGATTTGACGAATCTCCAACTTTGTTTGGGGCCAAAGAGATAATATGAGATAATCATGAAACACAAATTAAGCCGTTAATTTTCATAAATCTGACAAAATCAGATGACAATTTTTTCGGCTTTTCTGGGCGCCGTTCGCGACCCTAACTTGATGCATGTTGAACGTTCAAGATCAATGAGGGATCAATTCCCCCCCTTTTTTAACTCCAGTGACACTGATTGACTTTCAACATGGGATCAAATCACCCATAGCATGTCGAGAGATATGGGGAAAGTGATGTTTTCCGGGAAATACCACGGTTTGAGCCATTCATCAAGACATCATCCAATTCATTCCGGGCAAACGGCACATCCTTCCTGTAAAGTCACTACATCTCAACCTTAATCACTTTCCTCAGTAACGAAATAATAAGCGATTAGATGCTGCATTTCATGACTCATATTTCACTATATGAGTAACCGGCAAGATTATTGTAATACTAATTTAGTCTTGCTTCGCCTTGGCCTTTCCGAGGTTGCACAAAACCTTCATAACCGATAGGGGACGACCCTAATTTGTGCATGGCATTAAATTTAACATATAATTTTGTCCGCTACTCATATAATTATCTAAAAATTATATCACATAGTAGTGAATTGTATGATGTGATCATCAATAAAACACCCATCTCAAAACGGGTTTTCTACCGGCCACTACTCCGGTAGGCATCCGATAGCAGCAAGAGCAGTGAAGGGTTTCGATGCTCGGCCGTTACTGTGAGTAGCCTATGGATCAATACCTATGGATATCATAAGGGGGATGAACATCCATAAATCCCAGCTATTTTGAATATATGTGACATACATATATATATATATAATTATATATATGATGATCTATGTTTTTTTATGTGTGGTTAATATCTACTTATAGTGGGTAATTTGGAACATCGCCCATGTGGCTTGATAATTTTCCTATCAAACATGGTAGTTGTCAAACCAAAAAAACGTGAACTGGAAAGTGCATTTTTCTAATCTCTGTCTATGTATCAACTGTTGCTTTATTGCAACGGTTACAAATACCCTCTGGTAATTTAACATGGCTATTGAAAGTCAGCATGTTTAATGGATAAATCAACTATAAATGGGCCATTTTCAATAGCTATGTTGATTTACCAGAGGGTATGCCCAATCATGTACCACTAGCATTTGGGAATATTTAGGCCTCGTATTTTGACCGGGGTTTATCACTGGGTATACTGTATCAACTCAGGTTATCGAATGGTTTCCTATCTCATGAGTTTGTGAAATACTTCAAAAAAAACAAACGGTGACAGATGTTCCTTTTCATGGGGTTTATCCACATAATATCACCAGTGTATCACATTCTATCACCATTCTATATCACTATTTTCTCACCATTACATCACTATATCGCCCTTGTATTCCCATCATATCACTACCACCTTTGTACCACCAGATCCTCTATCACTACAAGGTGGGGTTTAAAAATGGGAGTCGTTCGGTCCATGTAAGGGTTCTAAATTGCCAAGGCCAGGGTTACAACATGAGACCCAGCGAAGGTTTTTTTCTGAGTTAGCGAAAGTAACTTTGTTTGGGCGAAAGATTTAGGGAACGATTTGAACATGAGCCCCCCGCGAAAGATAAACGTGGGGTTCGGGAAAGATTCGCGAAAGTGCTTTTTTGATTCGCGAAGAATTGCCGTTTGCAGAAAAAATAATTTAGAGCAACCACCATATATATAATTATATATAAATATATATAATATATAATATATAATATATAATATATTATATATAATATATAATATATAATATATAATATATAATATATAATATCTAATATATATAATGTATAATATGTAATTTATAATATATAAATATATATAGTATATAATATAATATATATATAAATATCATTTTATATTTTATATTGTGAATTATATATAATAGTTCATAATATATATATATTATGTATATTATTACTATATATTATATTTTATATACTGCATGATATATTTTTTTTGAATTATAACATAACATATTTTAAATGTATGATAATATATACATATTTATTTATATTATTTAATAATTAGAAAATATATACATATATATATAATATAATATGTATATATAATATACAATATAGTATATGATATATTGTTTTTAATTTTAATGTTTAATATATACTCTAATAGTTTTGTAATATATAGTATGTAACCCATAATATGAAACATATAATATATAACATATATTATATAACATCACTGGTTGTGCCCAGCGAGAGTTTCGTCAGAACCCAGGAGATGTGGATTTTGTTCTTGGCCCATCCGAACTCACCGGGAAGTTCGCTATGCTCGGTTTTTCTCCCGGAAGCTCCCTGGTGAAACCCCGACCACCCAGGGTGTGAACATGGCCCAGTCGAAGTTGATTTACCCATTGAAAATAGTGATTTTCCATGGTTTTTGGAATATTTACCAGAGGGTAGTAAAATGAAGGGTTTGGGGATTTGTCCAAGAATTAATGGATATGAAAATGGATCTGAATTGATGCAGATTTAAAACTGCGATTCATGAAGCATTCCACCAGCTGCTGTGGATTTTAAAACTTAGAAGTTGACATGTGGTGGCATGCACCAAACATAGCATGGCCACTGCGCAAGGATGACATGTGACTGCCATTGCAAAATGGCTCAAGCCAACGAAAGTTGGCTCAAGGGCGAGACGAAAAAGGTCTTGCCTAGCAGCTGCTGCTTCAGCTGTTGATCCACGGGTTATGAGCCCAAAGGATCTCAGCTGACATGGAGTTGTCCAGTCGTCGAGAGTCTTCCCTTCAGCGAAGAGCTGCTGCTGCTGTTAGCGCTGTGAAAGCTGCCGGCTGCGCAGACGACCTGATGGAGGAGATGTTGGAAGAAGCTGCTGGGTCCGGAACTGGTGGGTCTGTTGGAGCTCTAACTGGTGAACCTAATACCACTGAACCTGTGAATAGTGGGGGTATGTTAGATGCTTTGGGACCTGTAGGACCTCCGTTGTCTTTTTCCCCTGGTCAGCCACCCATGTTAGTTGAGAGAGCTAAGGGAATGCAAAACCTCGAGGTGAAACAAAACGTTGAAAACACACCTGGTGTCAAAAGGGTCGTTGTGACAGAGCAACAAACTGGGAACCCACCAAATGAGGGGCATAGAACTACCACCGAACCAGTGCAGGGGATTGTGAATGAACATAGTCCTAGAGATGGTGCTGGTAAGGGAAAGGGGTCTAGCTCTGAGCCTGGCAGAAGGGAACCCAGAAAAACTGTTGCCGCAGAAGCACAACACTCAAACCGGGATGTGCAGAGCTCACGTGTGAGGGGTTCTGAGGGTGTTGAAAATGTGTCGCAGGACTCACGAATGAGGGGTTCTGTTTGTGAAACTGTGTCCCAAGACTCACGCATGAGGGGTTTTGGTCGTGAAAATGTGTCTCAGAGCTCACGTGTGAGGGGTTCTGAGGGTTGTGAAATTGTGTCGCAGGGCTCACGAATGAGGAGTTCTGTTTGTGAAAATGTGTCTCAGGGCTCACATGTGAGGGGTTCTGAGGGTTGTGAAACTGTGTCCCAAGACTCACGCACGAGGGGTTTTGGTTGTGAAAATGTGTCTCAGGGCTCACATGTGAGGGGTTCTGAGAGTTGTGAAAATGTGTCACCGGGTCCCACTGGAAAGGGTTCGGGTGTTGTGAGTGAAACCATGCCTCAGGGCTCCAATGTGAAGGGTTCAGGGGTTCAAAGGTTTTACATAGGTGATGGGCCTCAGGGCTCCGGAGCCGTTGTTGTGGCGCCTCAGGGCACCGAAAATGTTGTTGTGGTTCCAGACCAAATGGGGAGTGTTGTGAATCCCTTCTGGAGCGAAACTCAGCAGCGTGAAGCTGTTCGAGAAGCATTCGGGCCTGGGTACGATGTGAGTGCCTTGGGTTTGCAGCCGGGTTCAAATGCGTCGACACCCCAAAAAGTTCATGTGGGACAAAGGGAAAGTGTTGATGTTGAAATGGATCCAATTGAACTGTTCCGATTGCGTTGTTTGAGAGATGCTGAAGAAAAGTTTCGGCAGGGTTTGTTGAATATGGGGATGAGTGCTAAGGAGTCAAGGGTTGAAAAACATGAGAATGAAAAAGGGTCGCATGGTTCTCAAAGTTCATATGTTTCGGCAGTGGATTTCCAAGAGCCGGTTGCCCCCAAATCTCATGATGTGGTTGAATCCCAATTGGTTCATGATCCAAATGTGAGGGTTGTACCTGAAAAGGCTGTGACGTTCACGAGAGTTGCACCTGAAGTTGTTGTGCCAACTGTGTCAAATGTTGTTGAATCATTTGTGCCTAGGCCACCACCTGGACCTCCACCACCATCGCCGCCAAGAATGTTGAATAGTGTATGTGGGTTAGGGTCAGTAACACCTCAAATGCCACCTGCACTGCCGCCTTTTCCTGCGTCTGTGGCAGGAACCTTGCAAAACTCAGGTGGTGAAAATCCATCTGAAAATCTCAGGACGGTGGAGCTTCCGAAGTTGTCAATGGATGCCACTGCTCTGCAATTTGGTGATTGGCTCAGCATCATCGATTCTCTCATGGGTGACTTGTCTTACTCATCGGGGGATTGGTGGACCATGGTCAGGGGAGCTGTTGATCAATGTTACAGGGATTGGTTGAATGTTGGACCAATTGAAAGGCTTAGGCTTCGTCCACAAGTGGATCCAAGGGTTCAATTGTGGCCTCGAACGGAAAGAAGGGCCTTAGCTATGCTTTTGGGAGCCATTCCTGACCCCATCAAAGAAGAAGTGATTTCAGCTCGCAAACTGACCACTGACCAAGTGTTGTATAAGTTGTGCATCACCTTCCAACCGGGAGGTGCCACTGAACGCACAAAGTTGTTGCAGAACCTCACGGACTCCAAATGTGGTTCCAATGTTCATGAAGTTTTGGACTGGATTCGAACCTGGCGACGGTTTGTTCAAAGGGCCAGGGAACTCCATGTCACGTTGCCTGATGGTTTGGTTTTGTTAGGGGCTTTGAACAAATGTACTGATGTTTTGAGTGGAAAATCCCCACAAGTGGCATATCGTCTCAACATGATCCGCCAGCAGTTGAATGTGGATCAGTTGCCGACAGCAGAGACGATCTTGAGCTACTCCGAGCATCTGCAAGCTGAAGCTGAAGAGCTGACTTTGAGCACGCCTGCGAAGGCGACTTCGGCTGTGAGGGCTGCTGCTTTGGGTGTGCCACCGCCTCCTGGGATCCCTCAAAATCCTCAAAGTTCCCAAAACCCCCAAAATGAATCGGATCAAAGGTTTCCGAACTCAAAAAGAAAGCCTTGTAGGTATTGGATGAGTGAAAAGGGGTGTCAAAGGGGTGATCAATGTTCTTTTGGTCATGCCAATTTGGATCCCCAAAGCAACAGATGTTTCAATTGTTCTGCTGTCGGTCATTCCAAACGTGATTGTCCTTTGAAAAATGCAGGGTCTGACTCAAAACCTGATCCCACCAAAAAGAGGGTTGCCAAAGTGTCAAAACCAAGTGGAAAAGGGACCCCCGAAAAGTATGGGAAGGGTATTGGGGAACATAGTAGCCCTGAAAAAACTACTGGGGATGTTGCTGCAGCAGAGAAGTCACTTGGATCGGAAACTGCGTACAGGACTGGGCCGGAAACTGGGGACGGGGGAGAAAGTACTCCTGAAAGGGTCACTGGGCTGTTGAGTGAAGCCGCTACTCTCCTGAAAACCCTCAAACCGGTTGCCAAAGCTGTCAAAATCAAAAGGGTGAATGCTCCTGATGGACCCACAGGTCTTTTGGATGGTGGGGCAACAAACGCTTTGAGAAGGGGAACCCCAAAAGAACTGGCTGAAGCTGATCCTGTTGTTGTGGAGTTAGCCCATGGGTCGGTTGAACTGAAACAACATGCTTTGACGGGGACCATTCTCACTGAACATGCGGTTGAACCCATTGTGCCATTAAGGGGATTAATCGACCTTGGTTTTGTCATCAAATGGAGTACCCATGGTTGTGAAATCAAACACCCCTCAAGAGGAACCATTCAGTGTTGGTTGCGAAATGGGTGTCCTGTTGTGTCTGAAAAACATGCGTTGGGGTTGATTCATGACATTGAGTCTTTGGAGTTAGTCAAAAGAATCCCTTCTGAAAGTCCTGAAACCGTGTCTGAGACTGCGCATGAATGGTGGTCACAAAGGTTTCCGAATGTTCCCAAAAGAATTTGGAGATACATGAAGGGTCAAGGGGTTGACACTCCAGGGGTTCACTTGCCTTGGAATCGTGCCCAAAGGCGTCGACATGCCCAAGCTAAGGCGATTGTCATCCACTTGTATGCCGGTGAAGCATCTAAGGATGGGAGTCTTGGTTGGCCTGCTGACGTTGAAATGATCACTTTGGACGTTCGAGATGGTCAGAATGTCCACGATGCTGCAACTTGGGCCTACCTTTGGCGACTTGCTGCATCTGGTCGTGTCGTAGCTGTGTTGGGGGGACCACCATGTCGTACTGTGAGCAGATTGTTGGAGAAAACACCAGGACCACCAAGGTTGCGTTCAAGAAATGGTCCTGAAAGGTTTGGGTTTGAACACCTCAATGAATCCCAACAACAAAAAACGGACAGTGACACTGCGCTGTACTTGAAACAGTTGGGGTTGTACATGCATGCTCACGAGTCATGGGATGGTTCAAGATGGCCCCACATGAAACATGTTGCGAATAGGGTTGGATTTATGTTGGAATCCCCTCAAGACCCCAAAACTTACCTCCAAAATGGTGAAGGGGATGAGTCTGCGAGTTTTTGGGCTTGGGATGAAACAAGGGATTTTCTTGAAGCTTTCCAACCAAATGGAATGGAGTTGATCAGTTTTGACCAGGGTGCGTTTGGGCATACTCGGAAAAAACCCACAACATGTATGACCAATCTCCCTGACATGAAAGAACTTGATGGTTGTCGCTCTGGTGAACATGAACGACACTTGGCGGTGAACTTGGATGAAAGGTTGAACCAAACTGCCTCTTGGTCACTTTGGGCACCAGGGTTGAGGGCTGCCATCAAAACGTCTTTGTTGGTTTTGGTTGAATGGTATGGGATCTCACCACCAAAATTGTCCAAAAGTTTGGGGTTGGATCAATGGAAACAACATATTAATCAGGGACATCAACCATACCGACGGGATTGTAGGACATGTATACTTAACATGGCTGGGTCAAAACCACACCGACGTAGGGAACATGCTGGGAGTTCTGCTTGGACCATGTCTGTTGATTTGGTGAACCTCCCCAAAGCACGTGACCTTGCTACCAAAAAAGTTGTGAGATATGGTTTGGTTGCCACAGCCCTTGTTCCGGTGTTTGACTCTCCTACGGGGGACGAAACGTCAGCTGCCGAAAAGCCACTTGTTGCTGGCGATGTGTCTTCCGATGCTCCGCAACCAATGGAAACTGTGGATGCATGTTGGGGGGAGGGACTTGATGAAAAAGAGTACTCCCTTCAGGGGGACGAAAAAACAGAGGAAAACCCTGAAGGTGATGACGGTGAAAAAGTGAAAGACCATGATGGAGGTGACGGAAATGAAATTGACTATGAACCTTCAATCATGGGTGAAGATGAGCTGAAAGAATGGGAGTCAAAAAGTTTTGAAAAGGTTATTGGAGAGTTGTCTCAACCTGTGAAAGTTCGTCATGTCACACTCATGGAACCTGTCGAGTCAAGAAATGTGAAACATGTGATGCCTGCGATGGATGCTTTGGTGACTAGGATGAGATACATGGGTGTCTGTGTCACACGCATTCATTCTGACAGGGCCAAAGAACTGTTGGCTCGGAAGTTTAGGTCATGGGTTGCACAAAGAAACATGATGCATACGTTCACAGCTGGTGATGACCCCCAAAGTAACGGCCATTGTGAGGCCGAGGTGAACCAACTCAAAAGGCGTACCAGGCTGTTGCTTCACATGGCAGGTCAGGACAACACCCAGTGGCCACAGGCCATGCGATTTGCCACTGAGGAACGACTCAGGCAACAGATGGAGCTCCTTGGTTCCCCTGTTCAAAAAATGTTGCCGTACAATTCCCTGGTTTTGGTCAAAAGAAAAAGATGGCATGACAAAGGGAATTTGTTGGCTCAACCTTTTGTTGAAACACGGTTGTTGTGTCCAAGCCCTGACATGACTTCAGGTTGGCTTGTCCGAACGACTAAGGACCAACATGTTTTGCATGCTCGTGAGGCCATACTGCCAGATCCACTGGGCGATCAAGCCCAACTGCAACTCGAAGAAGACCTGCGGCCTGGCAAACCTCACTTGCGTCTTTGGCATAAGCAGCCACCTCCAGGACCAGCACCCATGAAACTGCCGCCACTGCCGCGATTGGATCGCGGGGGGGAGTCCTCTTTGGTTTTGGATTCTCAACTTGAAAAAATCCCTGAAAATGAACCCCGAAATGAAGTTGTTCTTGAGGTTGATGGTGAACATGGGGATAATGGGGATGAAATGTTGGGAATCTTTGATGAAATCGACCAAGAAAACCTTAGGGAGGCACCACGGTTTGTCAAAGGGTTGAACACCAATGCTGGGTCCGGGGGAGATGGTAACCCAAAAACCCCTGAAAATGTTGGTTTGGGGTCAAAGTCAAGGGTTGTTGCCAAGTTGGAATCTTTGGATTGTTTGGAAAAATGTTTGGGTTGGAAACATCAAACCATCTCCAGTTCATTACAAGACTTGTTGGATGTTGTTCCCACCACGAAATCTCTTGGGGAAATTTGTGGGGCTGATATCCAATGGCTTCAAGGGGAAAAAGAACGGTTGGAAAACGATCTCTTCTTGGTTCGGGATGCCCAAAACAAAAGGGTTGTCAAAATGTGTGGACTGCAAACTGATGAAGGGTTGAACCAGGGTCCGGGGGAGATTTTACAAACCACCACAATCCCTTTGAATGAAGTCCGAAATGAACTTGGGGAATGGAAAGATGCGATGATGAAAGAATATAACAGTTTGGTCCATGAAACCAAGGCCATTGAACCTGTTGACCTTTCCAGGTTGAACCAAGAAGCGGTTGAGTTTGTTCCTGGAAAACTTGTGACTGTTCGAAAAGCGGGTCCAAATGGTGGAAAAAAGAAATGTAGAGCAGTAGTTTGTGGAAACCTGCTGCAAAGTGACTTGGATCCTGCTCCGGGCAATCTCTACGCTTCTGGCGCTGATGGCATTCTGATCAGAGCTACACTGGCTCACTCCGTGCAGATGGGATGGGGCGCTGGCATTACCGACATTCGCACAGCATTTCTCCTTGCTCCTCGGCCGAAACCACTTGATGCCCGGGAAGTGATTGTTGTGCCCCCAAAAATACTTGTGGAAGCCAAAGTTTGCAGCCCTTCTGAACGGTGGAGAGTTCATAATGCTTTATATGGGTTCACGTCAAGCCCGGCACATTGGGCCGTGCACAGGGATCAGGTCATGAGTGGGTTCACCTGGAAGATGGATGGTTGTGACTTTTCCCTCAAAAGAACCGAAGAAGGGAACTTGTGGAAAATCATGAAACATGGTCATGGGGATGCCGAACCAACATGTGAAGGTCATGTTATTGTTTATGTGGACGACATCATGGCTCTTGCAAATGACAATGTTCGAAACTCCTTTTTTGACCGGTTAAAACAAGAATGGAAGTGTTCCGATGTTGAAACTGTTGACAAAAATGAATGGGTCCGGTTTTGTGGTTTTGAGTTGAAACGACATGATGATGGGGTGAGTTTGATGGTAGGACAAAAGTCTTACACTGCTGAGTTGTTGAAACGTCATGAACATGTTTCCCCAAAGTCATGCCCCATGCCAAAACTGGACAGTTCAGAAATGGATGAAACGGATATCACAACACCTGATGTCCGTGCAGCCCAAGCAATCACAGGTGAACTGCTATGGCTTTCGGTGAGAAGTAGGCCTGACATAGCCTATGCTGTAAGTGTCATGGGAAGAAATGTTACTAGAAAACCAAGGTGGGTCCAACAGTTGGGACAACACGTGCTAGGGTTTTTGTGTAACACCCCAGAAACTTGCCTCCTGTACCGCCCTTGCAACAAGGACCACGGTGCACATGGCACACTTCAGGTACCAAGGCATGAGAAGCATTGAGGCCTTCGCCGATATCAGCTTCGCTCCTCAAGGTGACCGCAGTCACCAGGGCATCATTCTATGTGCTGCAGGATCTCCAATTCAGTGGGAGGCAACTCGGCAGGCATTTCACACCATGAGCACAGCGGAATCCGAATTGGTTGGATACTGCGAAGCCACAACAATGTTGAAATCTGCTGAGGCCCTATTGAAGGTTATCCATGGTTCATGCAACATGGGTGATGGTCTTGATGGGTTTGAAAAGGTTATTTATGGGGACAATTCAAGTGCACTTAGCATACTTATGAACCCTGATGGTGGATGGAGAACACGCCATTTGAGGCTTCGTTCGTCTTGCTTGCGTGAGTTGTTGAAAAGTGACCCCCAAACATGGAAAGTCAGACACCAAAGGGGAGTTGACCTTCCCGCTGACATGCTCACCAAACCAATCACGTTGTTGAGGGATTGGGTTAAGTTCTGGCATTTCCTTGGGTTTCATGTTGATGCGTCAATCCCCAAATATGACCCCGAAAATACACCTCAAAAAACCTCCAAAGGGTCTTCCAAAACAACCGCCACTTCAGGACCTGATGAAACTAAGGGATCTGATGATGTGGTGACCAAGGTGAAGGTGATCGTGGCTATGGCTGCGCTGGCTGTGGCGTCTTCAGCAGCTGGGCGAGCTGATGTGCGGCTGGCCTGTGCTACTGCTGCTGCTGCATGCGCTGGATGGCTGGCTTGCAACTGGCACCCTGCGCCTTCATCGGAGGATCGATCCAAAGAGATCTGTTTGGACGGGAGGGAGGTGGAAGAACCATCAAGAGCCATTGGCCTTAAAAGTGAAAAAGATGCCAGGGGAGATGAACCGGCCAAAGAAAAACCTCCAAGGGAAAATGAACCTGGAGGCATAAACCCTCAAATAAAAACCAAAAAATGTGTGAGATCTCCAAGGGAAGATGCACCTGGAGAAAACAGTTTTGGGAAGGTTTGGGATGAACCCCTCAAAAACCAATTTTGGGCTCATCGAACCTATGAAAGTCAAAGGGATTTTTGGGATAGTAACCCCGAAGAAGGTCCCGTTTTTGGGGATTTTGTGGCCGGAAACAGCTGTGGCATGGCGCGCAACAGTTTTGAGTCCGTTGGTGGTGACTCTGAAAATGCTGAACTGTTGCAGCCACTGTTGGCTGATACTTACCACTGCCCAACGGGCTGCCCAAGGGTTCCGGCCGTGCGACTTGCTGCCATGGCCCCAAAGATGTCAAAGCCTGTGCCGCCGCTGCCGCCGCAAACGACAGGCGAAGCCGCTGCGGTGCTTGCTGATGCTGTACGCCGAAAGGCGCCGCCGATGATGCTGCAGTGTGCTGCCGCATTACAGGGTACCTCAACTGCTGCCAGCTCGGATGGTTCTCGAGCACGACAAGACCCTTACATAGGGGCTATGCCAAAGTTCCCTCCAGCTCGCCTGGCCGCAGAAAAGGCCATGAAAAAGGCAGGAGGAACTCAACTTGACCAAATGCCTCAACAAGGTCCATGGTTGGATGAGCGTTTTGGCGCCCCGAGCAGGAGTGGAAAGAAAGATGGATGGTCCGTAACCAAATGTGACCAAAGCATCTACCTGGTGCGAATCCATAGAGCTGGCCGAAAACAGAGGTTCCACCCCTTGCACCGAAGTGCGCCAGTTGATGCCAAATTCCTCACAGGTGAGCGCATCACAAAGGCGTTCTATGTGGATGGAAGAAATGGACCAGGCTTTCTGGTCGCCGACCCATGGAATGACCCTGTGGTTCGAGCTGAGTTTCAGTGGGTGGGGTTTACGTTCCTCAAGATGAAAATGGAAGCTATGGATGACCTCAACCTGAACATACAGCTGGAACCGGCAACAGTGACTGCTGGGCCGCCTTGGCCTCAACAGCAGTCCACCAATGACGATGACCTCGAGGTGCATGTGGGACGCCACTATGAAATGCATACTCCGAGGCGTCAAAGACCTCACCGTGAACCTGGCCTTTTGATCGGGAAGCTGTACCTAGATGGATGTCTTGCAGCTAGTGGCACAGGAACTATGTCCAGTGCTGAGTCCCGAGAACTCCAGGTAGAACCAATTGCGGGTCCGACAAGCCCGTACAACAAGTCTGCAGCTCCAATGTCTGTGGGCTACAATAGAGGTGGTGGCGTCATTCAACGTGGTGTCACTGCTGTGGTGCCCTCCTCAAGCTCGAGCGCTACTCCTGCTGCTCCCTCAGTCCCAAGATCCTACCAACCGCTGGTCGAAGAATGGGCTCTGGTGACTGATGAGGAGTCCGATGATGTCAATGCCAATGAGGAGGAGCCCTGAAAACTATGAAGACTGGAAGAAGCACTGCTGAGAGCCGGGCTACGAAAGCCATTTTGGCTGAACTTTTGATGTTCCGCAGCAAGCTGCGGGGGGGAGTGCGATTCATGAAGCATTCCACCAGCTGCTGTGGATTTTAAAACTTAGAAGTTGACATGTGGTGGCATGCACCAAACATAGCATGGCCACTGCGCAAGGATGACATGTGACTGCCATTGCAAAATGGCTCAAGCCAACGAAAGTTGGCTCAAGGGCGAGACGAAAAAGGTCTTGCCTAGCAGCTGCTGCTTCAGCTGTTGATCCACGAAAACAAACCATTTGTGGCGATAAATGTATGATGGGGACCTATACTACTCGAATATGCCACATACAACGATAGCCTAGAAGGGGATTTTGGAGTTCCTTATTTTATCTTATTTTCAGACAAGAATTGGGATTTCACCAATACACATGCCAGAATCAAAGCATCGGCATTTAAGGTAGATCCCAGTTACGTTTGTTGAATCTTCACCCCATAAACATCTTGGACACACTTACAAAAGCATGTGCTTTGTGGTTACTGTTCAATATGTTTACCAGAAACCCAACAGTTATTAGAATAATTATACCCTTTGGTAAACTAACATAGCTATGGAAAATCACCATTTTCAATGGGTAAATCCACTTAAATGGCCCATGTTCAATAGCTATGTTAGTTTACCAGAGGGTATAAACCCTAGTTGTTCGATAAACTTCTGACATCGGCTTGCAAACAACGCAGAAGCATCTTTAGGATGATTCGACTTCAAACGACGATTTGGGTTCCCTTTAAGGGCATGTACCAAACACATATTGTATTCATATACCCTCTGGTTATTTAACAAAGCCAGGGAAAATGCCACATTTATAGATGATTTTCCCATTAAAACCTCCATTTATAAGGGATTTTCCATGGCTATGTTAAATAACCAGAGGGTATATATATATATAATTATATACGGATTATATACTGATAATCGTATCCATAAGGGTTTGTCTAAGAATAGGGCACCCCTAAATTCCATTGACTTACTGGCGACTTACTGGAGGGTATTCGGAGAGATAGGCCATTCGGAGGGTATACGCCATTTCAGACACATTCATATATGTATCCTATACCCTCTGGCAAGGTAACGAAGCTATGGAAAATCAACATGTTTAAGAGGTAAATCATAATGAAACAAATATAACAGGGCCATGGCTAGCTATGTTAAATTATCAGACGGTATTTTGTTGAACAAAAATGCTTAAAAATCCAATCTCCCGCTGCCAAGTTGTGCCCTCAAGGAACCCCACCATTCGTCTCAGGTGTCGACACTCTCGCGTCAGGCTGGGGGAATGGGAATGGGAATGGGGGTATGATCCATAACGGAGTCCATAACTACAGTTACAGCCCGAAATACCAGTTGTAAATTGTTATAAATGGGGTCATCGTTCCATAAACGGCGTTGTAATTGACTTATAACTGGTCAAGGGCCATAACTTATTGGGTGCTTCACCCTCTATCTCTGTCAGGGGGTTGGGGCTATATATAAACTGGCGGGAGCTATGTGGAGCTATATATATACATATATATATATATATAAAGCGGTTGGAACTATAATGCCAACATCGGATTAATCAACCCCCCCTCCGTACGAGGGAAAAACATGTACTATGTGGCGCGCGCAGCCCTACATATAGTCAGGAACGGTTCGGAACGGTTCCTGACTATAAATAAACATTTTGAAATATAGCCAGGAATGTTTCCGAACTATAAATAACCTAGCGGCTTATATATAGTCAGGAGCGGTTCCTGACTATATTTAAAGAAATGTGTTTTTGGTGTTTTTTCCATGTGCGCATCATCATCGTCATCATCATCATCATCATCATCATCACCATCACCATCATCATTATCATCATCAACTCGGTTCCCAACGGTTCTTGAGAACTGTTCTTGACTATACAAGCCGAACTTTATTTTAGCTCGGAGCGGTTCCTGGCAGTATCAATGCACAAAATCAGGGTTTATGGAACGGGTTCTTGGCTATCTAAGGGAGGCAGCCCGCTTTTAGTCCAGGATGAGGGCGGTTAGGATTTGAGGTTGCAGGCCAAACCATTCCTGGCCACCGCCATATTAGCGAGCGTGCTTCGGCAGGAGGACCAGGGTCAAACCCGAGCGTCTGCGTTTACACAGCCCTGGAACCGTTTCAAACGGTGTATATTCAGCAGCCTGAAAAGGCTCCAAATAGCTCTAAGACTCAAAACGCGCCCCAACTATTGGCGCTATATATAAACATGGGGGAACTATAAAAAAAGGCGGAGCTATATCTAGAAATCGAGAACGGGGCAACTCGCGAATTCGCCAAGGCAAAATGCAGGGGCGGTCTTTCAAGGAGATTTTCAAGGGTGTTGCTCTTAGCGCCTGGCCTCCCAACAACCTGAAGGAAAATGCAAAATCTTGGAGGCGGCATCCTTCATAGATCTCCACAGTCCTCTGATCTTACGATATCATCAAGCCCATCCACTAGCACCATGTCCAACCCAGCCTAGGCTAAGTTTGATCGGAATGTATTCCTCCCCGTTCAGAACACATGGTGACGTAGGATGCCCCACACAGGATGCCACGCAAGTGCGCCATCAGCACGCAAATGGTCTCATACGGCAATGTTTTGCTTTTGTTCAGCCGCACACTGCCATCACTCTTTGTGGGAATCAGTAAATGACTTGAGCATGATGGGGCCGCTATGACTCAGCGGAAAGATTGCACGAATCAAAGCAAGTGCTTGCATGCCACATCCACATTCGCTTTTGAACAGTTTCTGCAATTTGACTTTTTTCCCTTGGACTGGGATAGGATAAATTCTTCCGAGCAAGAAAAGCAACAAAATCCAAAGTCTTGGGTTCAATTTTTTGGTGCCCTTTTTCTTGCGGTTAGTGGTACATTTACTCTTTGCTTCATGCCAGAATGGGGCGACCAAACATCATCCTGCACGTCTTTCCATGTTGGGACTTGTGGTCTGGCGCCGTGCATGACTTGCAACATGGTCTAAGGTAACAGACATAAGAGTTCTTCCAACATGTCTGGTTTTTGGTATGGTTTTTGGTTGGCAAATGTTCTTGATATTGTGAGAGGAGGCCCAGCAGGAATGCTTCTGGCTGGGGACACGCAGCGGGCTTTATCTTAGCAATGCAGTAATGCACGATTCGTGTTGCAATGCTACACTACAAGTGATTAGCTTGTTGGGAATTGGGCTTCTGAAGCAAGATAAGATTGTAACTGGGGATGTGCCTTTATTATAGCTCAAAATGTACTTGGCAATTTCATAATCAGACCCCAAATACGTATATATATATATATAGATCTTGCAAGTTTATATATAAGCCCTACCCTAGAAGGTTTATATATAGTTCCTATTATAAGACCCCTCAAGTTTATATATAGACCCTGCAAGTTTATATATAGTCCCCAGAAGGTTTCTTGCTCCACAGGGAGACGCGCCCAATAAGCCATAACTGGTTTCCAATCATCCCATTCCCCAATTCCGCAGTGAGGACAAAGTACGGTGGAGTGCGCTGTCCTGAGCGTGCCTTGGAACGAAAATTCCCCAATTTCCCATCGAATTCCCCAGACGGGGATGGGGAATTCGATGGGTCAAAACGTAAATTGTCACCATAATATCTGGGTAAATTTCAATCACGACCTCACTATACCTCACTGTTCTCCCTCACTGGGAATCATGGTTAGATTGCGGGGAATCATCCCCAAATGGCCTTAACTCAGGTTAGTGAAATATTATAATTTACTTAGATAATATATACATATCCAGCTATACCAGCTATTTCGGGTAGGGCACCAGGGTTTTGATCCATGGCCATCGATTCTTGGGATGTTAAGTGGGGTGATTTTCTGTGACGAGTTTCTCGATCGCTGAATTTTGTTGTGTATGAACGTAAGTGGCATTTGGTGCCAATATATGGAGGTTTCCAAAAATATGGCTACCCCAAACCATTGGTTTTTCCAAAGATAATGACCAATAATTTGTATGATACCTTTAGTTTTCCATGACTTAGGAAACTCCATATGTAAATACAGTGTGTTGTTTTTCCATTGAAAAGAAGTGTGCCATGAAATGATCCATGTGGCGCACCCGGCTCAGCTCAGGATACTTTACACCTCACCAACAGACTTGACGGACAGCAACTATCCTTTGGCAGCGCATTACATGTCGGGGATGGTGTCAATTCTTTGTGTTTGATCTGTAGTCCCTTGGCACCGGTTTTTTGAGTTTGACAATTGTCTTCTATGCAGCATTGTGTTCGATGCTTTCTGGCTGACCTGCCTATTTGGCATATTGTGACGCATTTGTGACGCTAAAGCTTCGATGGTTGTTTTTGTTTCCCCTTTTCAACCGGTGGTTAACTGGTGGTTTTGGTGGTTCTGGAACCCAGTTGATTCACTTTTTTCAGAGAAATCAAAAAAAATCCACCAGTTAGTCATGTCTGGTGTTAACATCCTCGGTTCATCGCAGCTGAGGCTATCACAAGCCTCCGAATCGCTACTGTGCGAAAGGCGTGCTATGCGACTTTTGCCATTTCCATGGTGGCAAGCGCGGAAAGAAGGCTCGGCAGGCGCGCAACTGGGCCTTTTGGGATTTCATGATTTGCTATGTCCGGATTGTAATGGCATGTAAGGTCGAAGAAATATAGACAAACACCATCAAACACCATTTATCATCAAACTTAGCATTAAACTGATCACTATTTTTGTATAGGTTTTCCATGGTTTTCCCTTTTGGTGGTTGCTATATCTTAAAAACCCAAAATAAATGTGGAGATTCATAGAATTCCATCGAATTCCATGGGACCACCTAGTTGCCAGTCGTCTATGGCGAGACAGGCAATTGAAGATGCTCGGGCCAAAGATGTGCGAATACTGAAAGGGGTCCATTTGTAAATCCCAGGTGGTGTACGTCAAAGCCAAGGCTGATTGATATGAATCCGGAGATCTTTTGGTGACGTTTGGAGCATGTTTGGATGATGGATGTTAATTCGTGACGGATCTATAGCCAAGTCAAACCAGATATAGTTATTTTACCTATATATAAAACGATAAACATCGGCTGGTACACCACAGTAGCGAGCGAACTTTATTAAGACGCTACCCTTTGAAGGGGCCAGATTTTGAGGCCGATCAAGTCTGTGTTCCCTAGCCGTTTATGATTATGCGCTCAGGGGTTGCAGATCAGTTCCATTTTAAAAGGGCGATGATGATTTGAGCGCAGCAAAGGACGCAGATTGCTGATCCACACTTCAGAAACAATGGCGTAACGATTTCCCAAACCTCAGATGGTTCCAATATGTTTCCCCGAAAACATTTCGAACATGGCACGGACCGGTCGGTGACTGGTTTTACACCCGCCTTGGTGTCAAGGAAATTCGGAAGGTTCTGTTTGAAACAGATCGTTTTTCAGAATCTATTCCTGTTAAACGCATGTTGCTGGGATAAATTCTTGGATGAATCGGAACTTCTGCACCATGCAATTTGAATTAAAGCCCCTTATCGCACACAGTGCAAAACTTTTTGAACCAAAAAGGAAGAGCAATGTAGTTACACTTTGTCACTTGATGTGCCTCCCAGATGAGATTTCTTGGAGTGTGGAGCGCAATTTCTTGGTGAAGCTTTGCTGGTTTGCTCGTCGATTCTTCCAAACTTTTTGTGAACTGCTTCAGCTTTGTTTCCCGTCTATTACGGGAAACACGGGCCATGGGTTTGTCTGCCCCCCGAATGGCGGTTCAATGGGAAAATGATGATTAACCACTGGATTTCAGGGTACACTATTTTGAGACAAACCCACATGATGCTTTCAAGCACAGACCCTGCGGTCAACCGTCAATGAATGAAAAATAAGTCTGAGAATCCATGCATGCTACACATGACGCATCGACATTTACTAGATTCTTTTGCCCAGTTGTCATAGCCTCTGATTTTGGCCAGTTGGACAGGGCTGCCAGTGAGCCTAAACGGTGGTGCTGACAGTCTGTCTTTGCTACCCTGTGCGCGTGGCCACGGGTATGCAGTGATGGTTGATGGTTTAAAATTAATGAAAGCTCATGGGTCCGACAGCAACTGGTAGTGTGTTCGCGGTCTCAACAAATCTTGGCCGTTTGAGCTGAAAGGGCAACAACGCTCGGCTTGTGGAAGTCGGTGGCGGTGATAGTGGCAGTTGACAGACATTGAGCCAGTCACATCTAAATGGATCAATAAATTATACTCTCTTCGAGTGATCCCAAACCGTGGCATCTACTCTGACATTTTATCTGACATTTTATCTGGCATTCTATCTGACATCTTATCCAGTATATTGTATCTGGTATTCTATTTGGCAAACTGTCTGACATAAAATATATTCTGGTACTCTATCTGACATTTTATATGGCAGTCTATCTGACATTTTATCTGGCAGTCTATCTGACATTTTACTCTGCATTTTATTTGGCAGTCTATCTGACATTGTATTTGACATCGTATCTGGCATTCTATCTGACATCTTATCCACTATTGTATCTGGCATTCTATTTGGCATCCTGCCTGACATAAAATATATTCTGACATTCTATCTGACATTTTATCTGGCATCCTATCTGACATTTGATCTGGCATTCTACCTGACATCTTGCCCACTATTGCATCTGGCATTCTATTTGGCATCCTGTCTGACATAAGATATCTTCTGACATTCTATCTGTCATTTTAGTATGGCAGACTTTCTGACATTTTGTCTGGCAACCCATCTAAAATTTTATCAGGCATCGTATCTGGCATTTGATCTGGCATTCTATCTGACATTTTACTCTTCATGTTATCTGGCAGTCTATCTGACATTCTACTCAGCGTCCTACCTGATGAACTGGGCTTCTATTTGACATCTTAACATTCTGCCTCGGCCGGGCCCAGAGCGCGGGAACCGGTGCGATCCTGAGAGCCGGCGAGCTCGTCATAGTGCGCGGGTGAGCTCGCAAGAGATTGACATGGCAAGGAAGCTGGCAAGTCAGGGAGTGAGTGAGTACGGGAGAATGAGTGGGATATCTTGTTAAAATCTAGAGACCTTCACCAAGCAGGTGAGGAAAAACGTATGGAAAAGGTAGTAGGAATTCTAGGATCGGGTTCAACTTGAATCAAATGGTACCTGATGATGTGTCTGGCAAAACGTCGAAAACTTAAAGCGCAAAAGCGCAAGGGGAAAACCCTTGAAATGGTGAGGTGCGCCAGTCTCAGTCTTTGCACGTGCCTGCAGTCATGGGTGCTTTGGCCATCGTGGGACAAGAGACGTGTATCGTGTCGTACTGTGACATGCAATTGACCATGATAATAGCATGCGGTAATGAAAC
Organism: Cladocopium goreaui; assembly: GCA_947184155.2. Lineage (NCBI taxonomy): Eukaryota > Dinophyceae > Suessiales > Symbiodiniaceae > Cladocopium > Cladocopium goreaui. Next base: position 106,154 of record CAMXCT020001497.1, read on the forward strand.
GGTGATAACATGGTACTCATGCAATATCATGAACTATATCGATGGCAATAGCCAGATACTAGCCGACGCACTAAGCTTAGTCAAGGGCCCGCAAAACGATCTAAGTTGATTTATCCTATCCTGGAGCATCCTCCGAGAAATTTCTATCATTTCTTGCTTTCTAGTAAAGTTCAGAATTTCAGGAATTGCAGTGAATTTCTCAGTGACCCTGCATTTGTCATACGATTTGCAGTCATCTGATGTGATCAGGTGGGTTTAGACAATTTGATTGTATGACTTTTCGGGATTCGCGGGAGTTTGACACTTTTTTGCGAGAGTTTTAAGATGTTTTAAGGGTCATTCTTGATGTTTGTGAACGTCACAAACTGAAAATAAAACTATGTCATGCAGAAACCTTGTAGCCTGCGACATCCACAACTCATTGGTTTTGGATGAATTTCAAGGAAATTGAGTCAAATGATAGGAGTTTTGATCCATTTGACATCGTTTTTCGCAAAAAAAAGTCACTTCCTAGAATTACGTGAAATACCTAGGATTTGGAAGGTCCAGGACAAGCCATGTCAATGTATGTCGACATATGTCGAAAGAACTAACACAAACTGAACAGTTATTGGAATTATGCATTGCGCGGGCCCCAGCTTGCAGGGTATGAAACAATTATGAGCCGACGACCAGTTTCCGCTACCAGTTAACCATCCCCAAATGGGCCGTGTGAAAAAAATCCCCGTTGGTTGCTGATTGGTTGGGGGACTATACCAACCGTTATATCATGGGGAAAGGGTTTCAAACTAGGGGAAACCATATCATAATCCATTAGGGGAAACCCTATCAACTAACCGGAACTAACCATATAAAGGGACAAGGCAGGGTTTCAAACTGTGCTCAAATGGCCTTTTTTAGATTTGCGAACGATTCCAATCTCCCCAGATGAAAGGATCAGCTCCGGAATCCCAAACTGTGAGCCACTCGATGTCCTGAACTGTGAAGCCCAAATCCATCTATTCATGGTCTACTTCGGTCGGGAAAACAATGTATCTGGATTATGTTTGCACCACACTGTGACCTGGACTAGTGCTAAGGGAAATCATCCACACCCCAGGCCTCATTTAGTGAATGAGTATATTTCGGCCAGGAAAAAAGACATACACAGTGTATGTTGATGGTTCCTCCCTATATATATATATATATACCCATGCATTGAGTTTGGCAGGCTTGGGTGTGCATGTATCATCTTTAAGTGATTCAATAATGCTATCATTTTGGCTCAAGGGAGTTGACCCAAAATAGCATTCATTGCTTTTTCTTTCTTGGTCTTGGTAAGGGGTGACCTTCCTAGACCTTGATTGATTCCAGGGGTGACCTGGGTGGTAACAAGGGGTGAACTGTATGCAGCGCAAACTCCCAGGGATAGATATCCCAGCAGCCACCGAGGCGAAGATCCTTCATGCGGCTGCCTTTGTGTGGAGTTCAAACAGCACGTGGAGAGGCTGGCAAGGGCTGGGTCAGATCCGCAAGCCTACACCTATTGGATGCACAGGGTTGAAGTTTGCCACTCCCCCTACGTTTTGGCAACAGGAACCGATTCAGATCTTTTCCCCCCTTTGCCGAAGATGCCGTGCTGCGTCAATGTTTGCCAGCGCTGCGCAGCCCATCTTGGCGGGTTCAAGTTCCCCTGGCTCGGTCTGTGGAATAGCCGAGGTGTCGTGCTGCCTCCTGATGTGGCTCCCAACGAAGCTTGGGACTACTACTACCGGCACCAGGATCGCATGGACCTGCTGCTGGTGGCAGCTTACACGAACTTTAAGGTGGCCTCCGACGTGGTTCCTCAGGAGCTCTACGCGCTTCAGCTCAGGTGCACAGCGGGTGACGCCGGGCAACTGGGCTTGGGGCAAGTCTTTGACCAGTGGCGTACCTGGAACAGGAGCATGGGCGGCCGTGAGCTCCCGGGCCGAAGGCCTTCCTAAAAGACATGCGCCTACCAGCCTTGCAATGACAAACAGGTACTAGTCCTATCACATGTACAGCCTTCAGAGGAAGATAAAGTGAAAGAGAAGTGTACTATAGGGCGAAGGCCCCCCTAAAAGACATAAACCTACGGCCCTTGCAACGACAGATTGGTACTACCCCTTCCACATTCAGAGCCTTCAGAAAAATCACAATGAGGAGTGAAAAAGAGGAAGGCAAGGTGAAGAAGAGCAGTGGACACGTTATCAGGCCAAAGGTTCTTCTTAAAGACATGCGCCGACCACCCTTGCGACGAGAAATAGATACTAGCGCTGCCAAGTCTTGACAATAAGACAAGTGGATAGAGCAGTAGGCCGAAGGCCTTCCTAAAAGACGCAAACCTACCATGATTGCAACGACAGATAGACACGAGCCATACCACTTTCAGACCCTCCAGAACAGAACAATGAGCAGAAGAGAGGGCGAAGGCCTGCCTAAAGACATCAACCTGCCATCCGCGCAACAACAAATAGATACTAGCCCTGCCATCTGCAGGCTCTGAGACGAATTCCAAGAAAAGGACAGAAGTGCAGGGGTAATCTAGATAAAGTGACAGACAGTCAGTGATTCAGTGAGTTAGTAAGTAAAAAAAAACGAGGTTTATAGCTAGGGAGATCGTTTGATAGAGAGATAGATAGGTAGATAGGAAGATAGGTACATAAGCAGAAAGATACATAGATGTGTGGCCGCACTACAATGTAAGTGTATGTGCTTACATATGTTTACACATATATATATAGTACACACTTTTTTATTTAACATATATCTACATTGCATTTATCTACTTATCTCGTCAAGTGTGCTCTTTCATGCCCCAATGATCCAACCCTTCCAACTTCAACCAAGTAAAAGGAAGGGGAGAAGAAGAGTACATGACATACGGTGAACATGAAGCACTAGTAAGAGGCAAGCCTTCAAAATTCCAACTGGGAAGCGTCTTCTCATTCGAAATGCAAAGCCCCACCACGTTCATCCCACGAGGAAAAGACGAGAAATGGGAAGTGTACTAGGCCGAAGGCCCCCCTAAAAGACATAAACCCACCACCCTTGCAACGACAGATAGGTACCAGCCCTACCACATTCAGAGCCTTGTGAAGAAGACAGTGGGAAGAAGAGACGTGGAAACAGTACCGGGCCGAAGGCCTTCCTAAAAGACATGCGCCTACCAGCCTTGCAATGACAAACAGGTACTAGTCCTATCACATGTACAGCCTTCAGAGGAAGATAAAGTGAAAGAGAAGTGTACTAGGCCGAAGGCCCCCCTAAAAGACATAAACCTACGACCCTTGCAACGACAGATTGGTACTACCCCTTCCACATTCAGAGCCTTCAGAAAAATCACAATGAGGAGTGAAAAGAGGAAGGCAAGGTGAAGAAGAGCAGTGGACACGTTACCAGGCCGAAGGTTCTTCTTAAAGACGTGCGCCGAGCACCCTTGCGACGAGAAATAGATACTAGCGCTGCCACGTGCCTTCGGATAGGTGTCTTGACAAGAAGACAAGTGGATAGAGCAGTAAGCCGAAGGCCTTCCTAAAAGACGCAAACCTACCATGATTGCAACGACGGATAGATACGAGCCATACCACTTTCAGACCCTCCAGAACAGAACAATGAGCAGAAGAGAGGGCGAAGGCCTGCCTAAAGACATCAACCTGCCACCCACGCAACAACAAATAGATACTAGCCCTGTCATCTGCAGGCTCTGAAACAAATTCCAATCTAAATAAATTGACAGACAGTCAGTGGTTTAGTGAGTTAGTAAGTAAAAAAACGAGGTTTAGAGCTAGGGAGTTGGTTGGAAGAGATACATAAGCAGAAAGATACATAGATGTGTAGCCACGGTACATGTGTATGTAAGTGTATGTGCTTACATATGTTTACACACATATATATATATTAGTATACACATCTAATATAAATATATTTTATTTAATATACATATATCTATATTGCATTTATCTACTTACGTTGTCAAGTGTGCTCTTTCATGCCCCAATGATCCAGCCCTTCCACCCTCAACCAAGTAAAAGGAAGGGGAGAAGAAGAGTACATGACATACGGTGAACATGAAACACTAGTAAGAGGCAAGCCTTCAAAATTGAAACTGGGAAGCGTCTTCTCATTCGAAATGCAAAGCCCCACCACGTTCATCCCACGAGGAAAAGACGAGAAATGGGAAGTGTACGAGGCCGAAGGCCCCCCACCACGTTCATCCCACGAGGAAAAGACGAGAAATGGGAAGTGTACTAGGCCGAAGGCCCCCCTAAAAGACATAAACCCACCACCCTTGCAACGACAGATAGGTACTAGCCCTACCACATTCAGAGCCTTGTGAAGAAGACAGTGTGAAGAAGAGACGTGGAAACGGTACCGGGCCGAAGGCCTTCCTCAAAGACATGCGCCTACCACCCTTGCAATGACAAACAGGCACTAGTCCTATCACATGTACAGCCTTCTGAAGAAGATAAAGTGAAGAACAGAAGTGTACTAGGCCAAAGGCCCCCTTAAAAGACATAAACCTACCACCCTTGCAACGACAGATTGGTACTAGCCCTACCACATTCGGAGCCGTCAGAAAAACAACAATGAGGAGTGGAAAGAAGAAGACAAGGTGAAGAAGAGCAGTGGACACGTTACTAGGCCGAAGGCCTTCCTCAAAGACATAAACCTACCACCCTTACCACGACAGATAGATAGTAGTTCTGCCGCATTCAGGGCCTTCTGAAGAGGAAAATGTGAAGAAGAAAAGTGGAAACGGTACTAGGCCGAAGGTTCTTCTTAAAGATGTGCGCCTACCACCCTTGCGACGAGAAACAGATACTGGCGCTACCATTTGCCTTCAGACAAAATATCTTGATAAGAAGACAAGTGGATAGAGTACTAGGCCGAAGGCCTTCCTAACAGACATAAACTTACCACCATTGCAACGACAGGTAGATACGAGCCATACCACATTCAGACCCTCCAGGACAGAAAAATGAGCAGCAGAGAGGCCGATTTCTCCCACGGTGTGCAGGTGGCAGGGCTAGTGTCTATTTGCTGTTGTAAGGGTGGCAGATTTACGTCTTGACAGAGCGCCTTCATCTTTCCACCTAGGGCAGTCACTCTTCTTTACCCATATGCAGTGCCGGTACTATAAGCAATTATCTCTTCATAATGTTTGTGCCTAGGCCCCATTCGTTGTTCTAAGGGTGCTTTTGTTACGTCTTTGTAATGCACTTTGCATTTTCTTCTCACTCCATTTCCCTAATCTTCCCAGGCTAGGATGCATTTGTCGTTGCAAAGGTTGCAGATGTACCTTTCTTAGAAGAGACCTTCATCCTAGCACACTTCCCATTTCTCGTTTGTCTATTTATTTAGATTACCCCTGCAGTGGGGGTAGTGGACCTGGGGCTTCCTATAATCACTTAATCCTACAACCTTCGCAACAGCAATTTGATACTAGAATGGAAGTAGATAGATAGATAGATAGATAGATAGATAGATAGATAGATAGATAGATAGATAGATAGATAGATAGATAGGTAGATAGGTAGATAGGTAGATAGGTAGATAGGTAGATAGATAGGTGGACAGATAGATAGATGGTAGATGGATAGATGGATAGATCGATAGATGGATAGATCGATAGATAGATGGATGCATAGATAGATAGATAGATAGATAGATAGATAGATAGATAGTTAGATAGATAGATAGTTAATTAGTTAGGTAGGTAGGTAGAAAGACAGACAGACAGATAGATAGATAGATAGATAGGTAGGTAGGTAGGTAGAAAGACAGATAGATAGGGAGATCGACAGATACAGGTAGATAGGTATATAAATAAATTGGAAGGAGGTGATGGAGAGAATCCTTCAGCCCAAGCTGGGGCAGCCAACCCGTGCTCCCGTGGAACTAGCATAGATAATGGGAGGGATAGGCAAGATTATAGATGGAATATAGATAGAGTATGCACCTTGCTCGTGTGACGGGATTGGCGTGGTGAATGCGTTTGGGCCAAACAAGGTTGCGAAATGAAGCAAGTAGAAGGCGCGTTTTTTTATGCTACGCGCACGCGCACCGGTCAAAAAGGTCCCAATCTGCCCGGCCACGCCCCAGCTGAAGCATGGATGAAGCAATTGTGAACAAAGAAACGTAAGAGCGAGATCATTGGTGGAACATGAAATTGTTACTGACTCAAAACTGTAGGAAGTGGTGGGCTAATAGAAAATTGGATACGTATAGGGAAGACAATTCTACCTGTGATGTGGGTTCCGATGCATAAGAAAACGGGAAGAAAAGAACGGTGACAGAGTGAAAGAGATGAACAAGAAATATAGGGATGAACGTCAGAGTGAAGTGAGTAAATGCACGAAGGAATTTCATAGGGAAGATGACTGTTTGATCTGTGGGTGTAAGGTGAGAAAATGCAAGAAGATAAGACATGTCAAGAGCAAGAGCCATCTATTGGGGCGGGTGGAGAATGAAAGTGCAGTATAGAGCATATCCTTTAATAGTGTGTGGGAAATTTTTGTTTTTGTTTTGCGCAACGTACGGTAATTTTTTGCGAAAAACGCGCCGCGCCACATAGTACGTGTTTTTCCCTGCCACGGGGGTGACCCTCCCGGGGGCTCAGTTGATGACATTCGCGGCGGCCTACAGCCACAAGCAACAGTTCTGGCGACGCTACAAGATGAGGTTTCCCCCTGAGATCCACCCAGCCGACACCACGATCTCGAGGGTGGCCAGGGAAATGCAGAAGCGCATGCTCTGCGTCTTTCAGGCAAACAAAGAGTCATCGACAACGGCGACACTGGAGGACAGTCAGCATTGTCGTCTGACTCCAACAAGCTCACCTTGTGCAGTCCTGTGCGGCCAGCGCAGCACATCAGCCTAGTGATGCATCGATGGTCGGAGGAGGACATTGCCGATTTTTGTTTGCATGACGCCTGCAAGAAGATCTACCCTCAGCCTATCGGTACTGCCCCATGTCACAGCAGGAGAGTTTAGGCTGCGTGGTGGTATTGGTTCCATCACGAATGGCAGACCCCTGCATATCAAGTCTATGCAGGTCTACTTTTTAGGCTTCCGCTGGCAGTCACTTCCTTTAACAGATTTTCCCGACTGTTGGAGGCACTGACCCGGCGATTTTGCCAAGTTTTGACATCACTACACTTCGACGATGCCACCATCACAGATGTACGTTCAGCCAAAGGCTCAGGCCAATGGGCAATGAACCAGCTATGTCTGATGATTGGATCCCCCGCCGAAGACAAGAAGCAAACTATGCAGAGCACGGGCACCTTCCTGGGATTGACCCATGACCTCACCAGCATCAACAAGACAGGTCATGTTCGTTTTTGGGCACGAGACCGACTCCATGACAAAGTTCGTGACATCTTGGCCACAGCAAGGGGCACAGGCCACTTCAGCCGAGGTACAGCCTCGAAGCTGTATGGTCTTTCCAACTTCCTGGAACAGGGTATCTATGGCCGCGTGGGATATGGAGGCCTTATGGCCATCAAGGCACGGCAAGACGAGAACACCACGGCCATGACCCCGGAGATTGAATCTTGCTTCGAGGTGATCGAAGCTGTGATGCGCTTTCAGCCAAAACGGGAATTTCCCGTTCTTCGCCTGGAGCACCTTCGCTTTCTGGCAGCATCGGATGCAGCTGTTGAAGCAGACAATCCAGGATCAGGTGGTTTCCACCTCATATTTTTCCAACCTGATGGGTCACAAATCCGTCACAGTTTTGTTGCAACCAATTGCGCAGAGCTCCAGAGCCTATGGCAACCTGCAGAGACCCATATCGCCCAGCTGGAGCTTTCGATGGTGCTCTACGCTTTAGTCGAGCGACCTGACCTTTTCCGACACCGACATGGTCTTTGGTTTCTGGACAATGTTGCGGCCGTCATGACACTATAGAGGACGTTCCAGCAATGCAGACTTAGCAAAGCTAGTTCATTTGATCCACTTAGCCCTGTTTGCACTGCGAGCCCCGGGTTACTGGGAGTACGTCCGGAGCAAAAGCAACTGGGCCGATGACATCAGTCGACTGGGTGTCGATGATCCGTGGTGGCGCTGCCATGGATTTGAGTTTCATTCGTCGTACCTCCCTACCATCTTTTTCCAGCTGCCTTTCGTCGCAGTCATCCTCACCTTTGAATTCCTTTAGTGCTTTGGGAAACTTTAGTGCATTGGGTGATACCTGCAAGAGCAGGTTCCAACCTGGAGGATCCAGGTAGCTGACCAGTGGTGAAACTGGTCTGAGGCTATGTACGTGTCACACAGTGACTACCCAAAGCAAACCTGAGGATTGCGGAGTTCATATGGCACTTTGAGATGTACCCATGCATTGAATTTGGCAGGCTTGGGTGTGCATGTATCATCTTTAAGTGATTCAATGAATGCTATCATTTTGGCTCAAGGGAGTTGACCCAAAATAGCATTCATTGCTTTTTTCTTTCCCCACCCACCCAACCCTAAGAGCCGACCTCCCGTGGAGATGTCCGCCTAGGTTAAGGGGGCCTGCGTGGCAGGCGAGTATATAGCCTCTATCGGGGACAAGACTCTCTTTTCCTCCCTTAGGTTAAGGGACGGGTGATACCTGCAAGAGCAGGTTCCAACCTGGAGGATCCAGGTAGCTGACCAGTGGTGAAACTGGTCTGAGGCTATGTACATGTCACACAGTGACTACCCAAAGCAAACCTGAGGATTGCAGGTGAAACTGACTCAACATTGGCAGAGCTGTGAAAAAGAGAAGCGCAAGCGTGCGAGTGGTACGGAGTTCATATGGCACTTTGAGATGTATATATATATATATTATGTATATAACTCATGAGTATGGTTATATGTATATATATATATACACATTGTATTTGATAGTATTTACATATGCATGCATGCATACATATATACATTTACTATAAATGTGTATATATATATATATATTGTATGGAATTTGCACTTTCTTTTGTATATTGTATATGTTCAATATTTATATTTGTATTACCCATTTGTTTAATTACATATAGTAATATGTATATATATATATGTATATATTTTTGTGGCCCAGCGTTTGGTGGTCCCCCTCTCCCCCCCGAGACGGTGATGGTTCCTATATGTATATGAAATATATATATATATACACATCTACACACACATATATATATATATACACATACGTATATACATACATATACGTATACATATTTAAACATGTCTATATATATATATACATATACATATATTTATACATATAGTGTATATATATATATATATATGTAGTGTATGTATATATGCACATATATGTACAATGTATACGTATGTAGTATGTGTATGTGCAAATGTATATAGTATGTCTATGTATGTTTATACCTGTGGATGTGGTGGGGGGGTGGGGGGGGAACCGCCCCATACCATATGGGGTGGGGGGAGCGTGAACACGAGACACGGGACCCTCTGGTAATTTAACATAGCTATTGAAAATGACAATTTATAGTGGATTTACCCATTGAAAATGGTGATTTTCCATAGTTATGCTAGCTTACCAGAGGGTATACATACATGTAATCACTGGAGTCAGGTACATATATATATATATTTATGTGAATGTGTACATCTGCAATATGTAATAAGATTATGTCGCATGCACGTTTTTGCAGGCATTTTTTGTTGATGCGTCTTGGGTAACTTGGAACCTGCCAACGGCCAGCATTGTGGCACAACGGTCACTATGCCAAGGCTGCCGAGGCGCCCTGCAGTCCTGCAGTTTGGCATCATGCCACCAAGAGCAATGGTGTCTGAGTCTTCGGATGGCGGAAAAAAAGGGGGTCCCCAACGGTTCAGTCCATTGTTCAACACAAACATGCCACACTTTGTGCCCTAAAATGCCATGGCGATTCAGCCGATGGATCGCCATGGATCACCATGACTGCAGAAACCTCCATATGAGAAGATAACAAACACAATGAGCAAGGTTCACAGACACATACGGTACCATTTTAGTTTTATTCACGGGGTTTTTGATTCCCTGGGGCATGCCTTCCTTGGACTTGTTTCTTTATGGGGTTGATCCACCCTTTGAAATCAGACAAGGTTTGCTGAAATTCCATGTTCAAGTCCCATGTTCAACTGACAAATCATCCATAAAACCATCTTTGATTCCCAGTTCACCGAAAACATCACTCAGTAAATCCATGCAAATCCATTCTGTATTCTGTATCCCGTCTCCAAATCAATCCTGGGTAACTGCGTGCGGTTAAACTCGCCAGGATCAAGGAATGCTTGCCGCCACCATCTTCAGAGACCTTGATTTTGATGTGCGGCCCGTTGCAGAGCCCAGCGGATGAATCGATGAAAAAAATATGATGGTGGGTTGATTTTCGTGGCTAATGAACACATGGTGGCGGCGAATGAGACAAAAACAGTCACTAGTCACTAGCCGCGAATGTATACATGAGATGTTTTTGATACTTCATGATCTCAGTAAGAAATGAATAGAATAGAAATGATAGTTACATATAGTTACTGTAATACACAGAATGATCATGTTGCAACTGGATGAAATCTTCTATGAACTCACGGTCTCACGGTGACATCCGCAGATCGAGGCCACCCATGGTGGACTTTGCCTGCAAAAAGAACCTGCAGGCGTGGTAGATGCCACCTGAGCATGTTTTTTAAAAAATATGTAAAACTGGGATGTTGTAAAACTGGGTATTACTCAGATTTTGATACTGATTTATTCTGATTTTACTAATTACTTGGGATCACTTGGGACTATTTATTGCTGAATGTTGCCGTTTTAATTGTTACATCCAGGCAGAACGGATCCAATTTTGATCCAGAAAGGTTCCAGGAACCCATGGGATTTTACTACCAGCTTCTATGGAGATGTGGTAATTTTTCCTGTAAAGGAATGATGCATCTTTCTCTCTCTCTCTCTCTACATCATATATACAGTATTATAATATATATATACATACATATATATATATATGGGTTCGGTGAGTTTTCCCGGCCCCAAGGGTATTATGATTAGGGTTGGTTATCGTCATTTTTTATTAAAATGGAAAACGTACTGAGCCCATGTGTATGTCAGTATGTGGTGTATCATGATATGATGTCTCATGCGTTTGCTTCACAATTAGGCTTCTTGTCTCAATCTGCTTTCATATCACTGATGCCTCAACACAACATGTTTACAAGCACACCATTGTTTATAAACATTTTGTTTTAGATAAAAACAAAAAACAAACAAAAATGTCCGAACCAGTTTGCAGAATATTGTTTTTTTGGTTTATAGAGATTTGCCAGATAACAGGACGTATTTGCTAGATGACAGAAAGCATTTGTAGATGAGGCTCCATGCCAACAGTGCCGATGCACTACTGTCTGACAAAGGATGGAAATTATTTTAGAGGAATGCATTTTTTTGCAGAAACTTCTCCATTGGAAATCATAATATTCCTTGAAGTTTAGCAGCATTCCTTTCGAGAAATATATGCCCTTTTCAGATTTCAAGATGGCTGCTTCTATTGGAAACTGCATTCATCTTTGAAGTTTTTTGGGGAAAAACTATTCATTACCAAGGGAAACACAGTCGGCCGCCAAGCAACAGCTTGTACCTTTTTTCAGGCCTCAGGTCTTGAGCCAAATGCCCAGTTGCATTCGGCGGGTGCTTGTCATCCATGTGCGTGTCATCCTTGCTAGCAGGGGCCTCAAGGCATGGAGCTGCCAGCTGGAGACATCTGTACTATCTTTGAAAAAAGGGGTGGTTATGTGCTTAACTGTTTCACAGCTCGCACTCCCCCCACTCCAGTGCCCCAGCCCTGGAGTGCTACAAACTCAAAAATTTCTCAGACCTCCTCTATGACGCTCCATTCGCCGCTAGTTTCCTCGGCATTGGCGGGAGGTCGCGGGGTCTGAGAACCAGCCTGTACAACTACTCGGCTCCTCTCAGCAGCGCCTCCTCGGCGGTAGCCCCAGCGCAGAACAGCGCCAGAAGCAGCAGCCGCAGCCGTAGAGCTCGAAGGTCCCGCAGCAGCATTCGAGGTAGAGCTCGAAGGTTCCGCCGCAGCATTCGAGGTAGAGCTCGAAGTCGTTGTAGGCCCAAAAGGTTCCTGAGTTGGCACATACGGTAAAGGACCATCTTCCCCCGCATGGTAGCGAGGTACCTGTCCGATACCGTCCTGGTTTCCCTCCAGGTTCTTCAGCTTGAAGAACGTGAAGCCCCTCCAAGACTCCTTGGTGGGAAAGAGATCCTTAGGTCCATCCGACCATCGATCTCGGTGGACAGTCCTTCGACCGTCCGGTCCAAAGGCTACGGTCACCCGCAGCGCTTCCAAGCAGTTGGGGTCGAACGGAACACCACGGTGCAGCGGGTGGAACCTTCGCTCTCGCATGGTTCCATGTTTTCTCATCACCCAGCCCTTCAGCTGTGGCGTCCATCCATCCTTCTTTCCCGAGGGCGGCTGTTGGAACTCAGCACGTTCCCAGGGTTCCCCTTCATCGGCTTGGCCTTCTTCTCCCTGCTGACGTCGACCATGACCTTCATCTCGGCCAGTGCTGCACGGCATCCTCAGCGCGGCCAGCTTCAAGGCAGGTGCAGGAGGATCTGGTGGTGGATCACGCGGTCCCCTTTCGATGACCGGCAACCTCTCGATCTCCTCTTTTTTCTTTTTCTTTTTCTTCTCCTTTTTCTCACGATCCTTGTCGGATCGATCTTCTGATTGTTCCTTCTCCGAAGGAACTTCTGGCGGCACTTGCTCCTCAGGCTCTTCTGCGGACCCAGCTGGGCCTCCCGTCCACTCTTCGTGCTCTTCGGACCGATCCGGTGAAGATGGCACAATCACCATTGGCTCACCCTCAGGAGTGTAGTACCCCCATTCCACAGTCCTTCGGCCAAAACCTCGCACGGAGTAGGACACCAAATGCCCAGGAAGATTCATCGAGCTTCTGGAGCTTGAAGGTCCGTCATCTGTTGTCGGCCCAGCATCCGTAGTCGGTCCAACATCTATCGTCGGGCCAGCATCCGTAGTCGGTCCAACATCTGTTGTCGGCCCAGCAGCTGTTGCCGTAGAGCCCGCCGTTGAAGAAGTCCTCGGCGGATTCTTTGGTTCCGGGGGCCTGAAGCTACCATGTTCAGCAGCATCAACCAAGGGGTATAGCGGTGGTGTGGTAGGCACCGCTTCTCCCAAGATCACCACTGGCGTTCCTGGAGCAGCTTCCGGAGCTTCAGGCGCTTCAGTTGGCTCTCGGTCCCCTCTATTTCCTCTCCACTTTCCCCAGTCATCTTCGGTGTCTGCTGAAGGTTCGGAGCGGGTCTCAGCAGGTACTGCGACGGGGGTTGGCTCCTCCTTTTTGGCTCTCTTGAAGGACTCCAACTGATCCTCCGCAGTTTCCCCTTCACCTTCATGTCGGTGCCCCTTGCCCTTCTTCTTCTTCTTTTTTTTCTTCTTCGAAGGCTCCGGCTCATAGTCGCCCTTCACCCAGGACTTGTCCGGCCGATCTTCGTCAGGTTCATCTCCTCCAACTCCACCACCAGTCGTGCTTGCCATGGCGTCGCACAAACGCAATGCGCAAGCTCTGAACGACCCGGGGCAGCCCTCAGGGCAGTGGTTAGAACCCGAAACAACGAAAAGAAGGGGTTCAGAACAAGGTTCTGCTGCACCGCCACTCTCAGTACTAGCCACGCGACTCCCAAAAGCGTCAAAACTGGGTTTACTATCCCCCAAACCTTTTTGGGTTCCCAAACCAAAACTCTTAGGGGGTTCCCTTCCCAAAACCTTGGTTCCTTCGGGGTTTTCGGGGGTCAGCCCTTGTGTTGAACCGGGTTCATTTTCCCTCGGAACAACTTCTACCTTCCTTAGGGTCGGTTCATTTTGACAAGACCTCTTGAAAGTCTTGTCGGCCAATGGCTCTTGTTTGTTTTTCCTCGTTGATCATCTCATCCAAGGTACCTAGAGCTTCCAAGATTGAAGAAAGGTCGTCTAAAGACTGTTGATTTAACCCTGGCCAGTCCGGATTCTCCAATCTCTTCAGCCGTACAACCAATGACATCACCACCAAAGTGAAAACCACAGCTACAAAAGCCTTGACCTTTTCGGTCACCTCACCTACGATGGGCACATTGACCCATTTTTTCAAGGAAGAAACTACCGTAGCGGCCTTCACCTTGAGCTCGTCAGCGGTCTCCGTCTCGCGCCATTCCAACTCGGCACCAGCGACCACATCAGGCAAGAAGTCTTGGTTCTCAGGCTCTCGGTCACCGACCTCAGTGTTCCTTAGTGGTTCATCCTCAGCCACCGGGTCACATCGGGATTTGTGGGTACCCAAAAATTTCCAAAACCTCTCCCAAGCCCCTTTAGCTACTATAGGTTTGGTTAGGTAGTCCGCTATGAGTTCCGTCCCCTTGAGGTGTCGGATCTTCCAGTCTCCCTTTTCGGAGCGGAGTTTTTCCTTAAGACAGTTGGACCGAAGTCTCAAATGTCTGGTTCTCCAGGGCCCGTCGGGCTGCTGTAGTATTGATATGGCAGACGTGTTGTCACCATATAATACTTTTTCAAACTGCTGTGAACCATATATCACTTGCAGCAAAGCCTCTACCGACTGAACCATCACCATAGCTTCCACGTACCCGACCAGCTCACTCTCAGCTGTGGACAACGTGGCAAAAGCTTGTCTTGTTGCTTCCCACAAGAGCGGTGCTCCGCCCACACAGGTGAGAATCCCCTGCAGGCTCCTTTCTCCCTGTGGTGCAAAACTGATGTCACTGAAGGATTCTATCAGTTTTTCGTGCCTAGGGATCGGCAAGTTGCCTTCCGGCCCCCTGTCGCCCTGCCTTCCTTCGTACATCAATCCCAAGTCAGGAGTTCCAGCCAAGTACTCCAAGATTCCTTGACCCACCTGAACCGCCCACCGCGGTCGCTTGGATACCTGACGTCCCATCTGCGCCACGGCAAAGCTCAGATCTGGTCGGCTCCGTGTAGCAAGCCAGAGTAGTTCCCCCGTCAGTGCCTGAGCAGCCTTGATTTCTTCCGCAGTCACGGATTCCTCCAAGGCCTCTGGCACCTCTATCCTGGACATTGGCACGGCCTTTTTGATTTTCACCCCATGTCTCTGCAGGAGATCTCTGGTGTAAGAAGGCTGTGCTACCTGGAGGCGATTTTCATCCGCCCACTTCAGCTCGAAACCGCAAAACCGGACCCATTTCTGGTCATCCACATGTTCCGGGGCAGAAATTTTCCACTCCTGCTCTACCCTGTTCAGGAAACCAAGTCGCACTGACCGTTCAGCCCACACCATTAGATCGTCCACATAGACAATGATGTGTCCCACGCATTCCGGCTCAGTTGCTTCTTCACGGCCTTCTTCCGCAGCCTTAACCTTCCAAATCTTCCAGAGATTTGCTTCCTCCGTCGGGCGAAGGTAAAACATCCATTCACCTTCCAGCCATTGAAAGGTTTTCATTGTTCGATCTCTGTGCGCTGACCAATGCGCCGGGCTCGAGGTGAACCCGTAAAGCGCTTTGTGCACTCTCCACCTTTCGGTGGCCGGGATTACTCCCGCTTGTATCATCACCTTTGGCGGTACGACTATGACCTCTCGTCCACCTTCAGGCTTTGGACGTGGTGCGAGCAGAAATGCTGTGCGTATATCGGTGACGGATGCACCCCAGTTCCGTTGGACTCCATGGTTGATCACAGCTCGGATCATTGTTCCATCCGCCCCTGAAGCGTAGGCTCCACTGGGCGCTGGATCCCAGGCACTGTCCAGCAAGTTTCCACAGATCACTGCTCTGCACTTTTCCGTCCACCATTTTTCCCCGCCTTGCGTACGCACACCAGTTTTCCTGGGACGTACTCAACCTGCTCATCTTCCAGGTCGCAAACCGACACCGGCTCGATGGCTTGAGTCTCCTTCACAAGGCTATTGTATTCCCCCTGCATTGCAGGAGTCCAAGCGGCCAAATCCCTTCTGACTTCTTCCAGTGCCACTGTGGTGGACTGAAGAACTTCTTCCTGATCCCCTTCACCATTCTTCGGGATCCCCTCAGTTCTCAGTCCGCACAGTCGAATCATGTCCGCCTTTTGCAGTTTTGACAACACTTGGAGCATTTCTTCCAGCTCCAGGCGATCTTGAAGCATGTAACGTAGCTGTTTTCCGTATTCCAGTCCCTCCTGTTCACTCGTTGGGACCCGTCTCAATGCTTCACTCAAACCCATCAGAAGCCGATTGTGGCTTCCCAACAGAACCCCTTCCGCTTGTTCCTTGCGGATTTTTCTCACTATAATTTTTTCCAAGTCAGGCACATTCAGCGCCGAAAGAGACTCCCCCCGGAGGCAACCTCCGGAAGCTCGAGTGCCGAGACCCTCCCCCCAGAGGCAACCTCCGGGAGCTCGAGGTCTGCAGTGTCTTCAGGGCCCAAACTAGGAGAGTAAGGCGCATCCGCTGGCAACTCGGCTGGTAAGAAGCCTAATTGCGCTGGTGCCTCCCCCGTTTGTTCAAAGTCATCCCTGTTGACGGTTGAGTCTACAACAACCTGTTGAACAGGACCATAAGCTTCGCGGTCTGGCAAAGCGATCCCTGACCGACTGGATGGCGGCTGTTTGCCCACGAGCCTTCGTCGTGAGGGTTCCGCTACCGCTCCATTGTCATCTTGTTCTTCCAGTTGCGACAAATCAGCCGATTCTTCCCGCAATTCCATGGCCACCTGCTCTCCCAGGGATGCAGGCAAAATGGCCTCTCTTACATGGAGCACCTGCCCAGCTTCCGACCGCACGACCCAACCTTGACTCATATTGGGGCTAGCAGCCAGAAGCGTGGCATTGACATACGGAGGAGCAAGTACTCCAGGGGAATGCCATCGTTTCCTTTTCACAACCACAGAGGCACCATACGGAAGCATGGGCATCATGGTGACGCCCAGAACCCTCATTCTCTCTTCAGCTGAGTACCGGAGAGCGGTGGGCCACTCATCGTTTGTAAACCCAGCATTCCGCAGGTAAAGCCTAGTTCTGCGTTTCAGTTGGTTGATTTCCGCTTCGACATGACCATTATTGGCGGGGTCATCGCCACCACCAAAGGTATGTCTGAGACCATTTTTTGCACACCAGGCAGCTGTTTGCCTACCAATCAGTTCTTTGGCCCGATCGGAGTGGAGACGATTCACATTGATGCCATATGACTTCATACGAACCACCAATTGTGATAGCGCGTTGAGCACTACGGTGGTAGATCGCGACTGAACCGGTTCTACCATTGTCACATGTTTGAGTTTCAGAGGTCGGCTGCACTTGCTGATCTCCTCATCAACCCAGTCACCTGTCTTCTCAGGGGATGCCTCCCCCCCATTTTCAGGGTCAGCCCCCGGAGCATTGGCTGGATCAGGGGACGCCTTTGCAACTTCGTCGCCGAGCTCTGGTGACCCAGATTCTTCTTCTCCCTCCAATGGGAACTCAGATTCCCCCAAACCCTCCCCCCAATCTGGCGCTTCCACCACTTCCGTGGGCAGCTCTTGGAGCGGAGGTTGGTGATCCTCATCGAATACCGGAACTAAGGCGGTGGCTACCACCGCATATTTGACCTGATCCCCAGAAATGGAATCTTTTGTTTCCCCAAACAGAACCACATCTACTCCAAGTGACCATGCCGAGGTTCCAGAATACATTCGCCGGCGATGGGGTGGTCCTGCCGCCATATCTAGCACACAAGCACGACAGTCGCGCCTGTACGGTCGATGGCCTTGAAGGATGTGAGTCCTCCATTCTTGACGGCTCAAAGCCTTTTTCAACTGGTTGTCCGCTAATCCACATTGGTGGATCAACAGGTTCAGAGACACCCTCAGGGCGTGTTTGAGTCCTGGGGCCCATGCAGACCAGTCATCGGTCTGTTTGACCCTCTCTGGAATTTCTGGATGCAAGACCTTTCCCTGCGGTCTTTCACAGCGCGCTTGATCCAGGTCCTCCAACAGCGGAAGATTGGACAAGCAAGAGGTTGGTTTCACCCTCTCATGTCCGTACCGACCCTGATCAAACGATATCAACCGCATGTCAGGTTGTTCTAGGAGTTGAGTGACTTCCGGCCATACCCAAAAGGTTGGAGAGTTCGCTTCATTTGCCCACACGGCAGGGTCTTCCGGCGACTCCAAAAAGAATCCCACCCTCGGATTGTCATCCGTTTTGGATTCCTCGGCCAGCCGGTGTAACCCAACCTGTTTTAGCAGAAGAGCACTGTCTCCATCCACCTTGTGTTGTTCTTGGTCGCTCAGCCCTGGGAGTCCGAACCTGTGCTCACACCGATCTCTCAGTGGTCGCGGTCCGGGCTGAAGTGCTCGTAAGCCATTCACTGTCCGACATGGCGGGCCGCCAATGATTGCCACGATTGGGTGTGTTCGCACCACATGTGCGAGAAAGGCCCAAACCTCTGGTCGGTGAAGATTCTGTTGATCACTGTCGGCCGTGTCGACCGTGAGTATTTCGATTCCAGGAGGCCATCCCTTCTGCCACTCTCGAGCAGACTGCCTCGAGCCTGCAAATAAATGGATTATAACCCCCTTCGCCTTCCGCAGGCGCTTGCGCACTCGGCGGTTCCACGGTAGGGTTTCTCCCTTTGGCATTCCAGCATTCTGCCCCACCATGAATTCCAAAACTGAATCCGGAACATCCGGGTACCTTTGATTCCACCATTGACGCTCTTCCGCCGAAAGCTGCCCCGCGGCCAGCTTCGGACCCAATCTCTTGAACCTTTCTTGGTCCTCAATCTCTTTGATGAGTTGAAGCGCATGTTGCTTCCTCACTACCGGACATCCATTTCTCAACCAACAAGAGATGCGACCCACCTCTGGATGTGAGATGACACACCCCCGCGAATCCCATCGGATTTTGTAGCCCAACGCCACAACACCCCGTAGCGGAACAATCGGTTCCACTTCGGTGGGCGAAAGCAGCACTCCGGTAGACATGTTCTGGTACAACTGGACAGATCCAGTTGCCAGCTCCACGTCAACCAATGTTGCCGCTTCGATCTCTTCCTTGGACCCCTTTCTCAACGGGTTGGTAGCCCCACCATCCAGAAGACCGGTCTCAATCATCTCGCTGGCAGCCTTACACAAGGCCCCCTTGGCACAGATGGTCTTCATGACCGGCACGATCACCTTCAAAACGGATTTGCAATCCTGCACCATATCGTCCACACCCTCCTTGTCTTCCAACGGTTTAGTCGGAGTACCTTCTTCACGGTACGTGGTGTGACGACTTGGCTCAGCCTTCACTGCAGTTTCCGCACCGCCCTTGGCAGCGGATGCAGAACTACTGGCATGATCCTTTTCAACCTTTGTCTTGGCAATCTTCTTTTTCCCCACCGGGCAATCCTTCTTAGAATGCCCCACAGCGGAACACTTGAAACAGCGGTTGTCCTTCGGATTCAATACCGAGTGAACATACCGACATTGGTCCGCCTTGCGGCAGCCGTTCTCAGTGCCCCAAAATTTGCACGCCATTGACGACGTAACTGATCCCGCATTAGCCGCTGTGATGCCTGACCCCCCAGCTGGTTTCCCAGCCTTGTCGCCTTGGTCAGCACCATCATGCTGAGCTTTGTTCGCTGGAGCGCCCGGGCTTGGTCCATTCAACGACTTAACGTTGACCTTCCCGCCCCCACTCTTTGAGGTAGGTTGGCCCAGTCCCAGGCCTTGAGAATTCACATTCATCTCTTCGGCCTCCGCTTGGAGGTGTTCTGAGTACGACATGACCGTGTCCTTTGTGGGTTGGTGATCCACATTGAGTTGTTGGCGTATCATGTTCAAACGATATGCCACCTGTGGTGACTTCTGGCTCAAAAAGTCCGAAGCCCGCTGCAGAGCTCCAACCAAAACCAACGCATCAGGCAGAGTCACCCCCAATTCAGAGGCTCGGTTCACATTTCTTCTCCAGTGTCGGATACCTTCCAACACTTCGGTCATGGTTTCTCCAAACATCCCAATAGATCAGGTTAGGTTACTTTCTGCCTAAAAGGTAATTCCTTACCTTAAGCAAAAATATAACCTTAAAGGTAAAATCTAAATAACCTAAAAAAGGCATTTGTTTAACCTAACAAAAAATTAATTACCCTTTTTTTAGGTATTTTTTAAAACTTATTTTTACCTTAAAAATGTAAGTTTTTCATTGTTTGTTTTTCAATTTTTAGCTGAGATGAATGTGGGAAAAAGCAATGGACCAATGGCATTCCAAACAACTTCGGCTCCAAGTCCATGAAAAACCAAGCAGTCCTATGAGCAAAAGTAATCCTATTCCTACAAGTAATCCTAATCCCAACAGTAATCCTATGACCAGAGTTTCCACAGCAAGCCATTCTGGATCTGGACTTGTTTTCCAACTCACAGCATGCCTGCTGTGCAAGAGCTTGTTCAAGTCACGACAGCCCTGCCTTTGCATCACTTCATTGATTTTCCTTCCCAATAGATCAGGTTCGACAATTTTCTGCCTAATAGTTAATCGTTAATTTCCTAACTATTTTAAGTTAATTTTGCTACCTTCAAAATTATCAATTTAGTTAATTTCTTTTAACTATTTTTAACTATTTTTGAACTATTTCACTATTGTTTAACTATTTAAAACTATTTTTTAACTATGTTTTAACTATTTTTCATTATTTTTAAAATATTTTAAACATATTTATAACTATTTGTGATTTATATTTGAAGCTATTTGTTGATATTGTTGAAACATGTTTCCATAGGGAAAAATGAAAAACTATATAAAGAAAACATTTTTTTCTAGGATTACTGCATGGGTTTCTGTATAGGATTACTAAAGCCACAATACCACAGATCAATTCACATGCAAGCAACATTACAATCCACAACAAGACAACAGCCAACAAACGAATCATTGTTCAAAATATTCTCTTGTTGTCTTTTCTGTTGTTTGAAGCACATGTGTCTTTTTGTTTTGGTCTTTGTCCTGCTTGCTGGGGTTGATTTCAATGTAGCCTTCTTCTTGGGATTAACCCTTGCTTGGGCCTTTCCTTTGCTTGTTGCCTTTGGCTTTTGCTTTTGGATCTGGCTCACTTGCGCCAGATTCCAGGGCAAGTAGTTTTGTCTTTTGGTTTGCAATCTCTTCCTGGCTTTCTGCTGCCTCTATTCCTGTTGGCTCAGCTACTGTTGCATTTGCTTCCCCTGGTTCAATTGCTGAAATGGCAATTTGTAGGTAGGTGGCTTCAGGCTAGAGGCTGGTTTATTCCTTCCCATGTCTTTGGTGCAGCTCCTTGGGTTGAGAGGGTTGGCAAAAGGGTGAGACTAAAAGTGTGAGAGAATTTGGCGACATTGTGGTACCATATTGCAGGTGTAATATGCTTCCTTAGTCACATAATATGTATTTATATATTTTCGTGTATAAATAAATACATTTGTGTGTGTCTGTTTGGGTGTGTGTTTCTTGTTTTTGTGCTTAAGGTTTATCTATCTACCTACCTACCTACCTACCTACCTATCTATCTATCTATCTATCTATCTATATGTATATATATTTGTTTAAATACAAACCATCATTTGGTGGCACCATCAAACTCATGTGTTTTCACTAATCCACCATGAAAATTGAACCACAGCACATGGAAAAGAACAGAGAATAATATGGATTTTTGTTTGGTTTCATGTGCTTGAAGAAATTGCCACAACTTCTCTGAGCCAAGCGTAGGGAAAGCAAACCACACATCAAACAGAAAACTACAGCCACAACCAAAACCCAAACAAACGGAGCAAAGAAATGTTCTTTTGGCATGATTTACCTTGCCCAAGTGGATGCAAAACAACCCAACACCAAAACAAATGCAGCAAAGTAATCCTGATTTTTTTTTGCCATGGCTTACCTTACCCAAGTGAATGAAACCCAATCCAAAACCAAAACAAATGCAGCAAAGTAATCCGAATGCAATGGCAGTGGTTATTCACACTGCTGAAGGATTGTTTCTTTCGACTTTCAGTGGAAAAGGTATGGTATACATCCTTTCTGTCTCTTTTTTTCTTCTTAGTGTTGTACATGAACTGATGCTCTGAGAAGCGTGTGGTTTGCAGTGGTGTCTGTGGAATGGTTTGCAGCAGGGTTTGATTATAAAGACCTGTAACTGAAAAAGCACCCAATCATTAACAATATTGGATTTGGATTTGGAACAGGTAGCCCGCCAAAACAAGCGCTACCGGGCCCGCACTTCCCCCCCGGCCGAAGCTTGGGGAAATCATTAACAACAAGACATATGAGACTAATGGAGAATAATTTCTTATGTATAGAAACCTGCCTGTTGGCATGAGCCGCTTGGCTGATTGCGCATTTTCCCATTATGATGTCGTTTTTTCTGTTTGAGTAACATTTTGATACCCTGCATGTCTGGGTCACATGAAGTGGTTTTCACTTTCATGGATTATCCAAATATGCCTAAATAACATCTATTTTTGGATACTGGACTATCTTCATGTCATTGATATGGATTGGGGTTGAAAGTTCCTTTGCCAGGCCATGACATTGGGAGAAGTGATAGCTGGACAGTAGAAACCATTTTTTGTAAAGGTAAAAAAATAAAATATATGTAAATCCTATAAATGATCAATCATTTTTGATAAAAATCATCAAGTGTTCAGGAACTTTAGGAAAACATCTGATGAGGTGTGGATAAACTAATCAACAATTATTTCAGTTATTCCCATTTGTTTCGGATATATATATATATATGTATTTTTTTGATCAGATTTATTTTTAATGGCTAAAATACAATTTTTTTTTGGTTTCTAATGTGCAGGTATGGTGTGTTTTTTCCAGTGTCATGGCCTGACACTGGAACCTTCAGCTCCACTCATCATGAATGACATTCATGAAACAGAGTATCCAAACAACTATTCTTACTCAGTGAGTTTCCTTGCCAACAAAATTTAAAGTTTTGACCAGGAAATCAAGTGACTTAAACATCCATGGGATCAACATGTTAGATTTTCTCCAAACTCTTGGGTGCCCCAAGTGTCCATTTTTTCTTAAATAATGGTTTTATATAAATATAACATATATATATATATACATACAGGCAACTATACATATATAGAATTTAACTATGCGGTACATTAAGCAAAACCACTGTTTACTATTTTTCACCTACTTTTTTAAAATGGGAACACACCCAAATTAAATAACTAATCCACCGCTAATCCAGTGAAATAGCCAAAAATATATTGTACATTGAAACTATTCACCAACTTGATGTTTAGCATTGAGCCCTTGTTTAGATATAAGTCTTTAGTCAAACCCTGCAAAGACCTCGTCCATGAGAAAAAAATGGAATTTGCCAAATGAATGCAGGTGTGTTTGAACTAAAGATTCAACTTCTTTTGGTGGGAAACCAATGCCAATTTCAATGTGGTATGAAAGTTTGATTGAAAGTTTGCAGTCAAACTTTCATACCCCCCTGAAAGTTTACATTGAAAGTTTCAGTGAAAGTTTCAGGGCCCCTTGAAAGTTTCAACTGAAACTTTCAACCCTGCATTTTGGCTACAATTGTAATTTAAATTAGGTTGAAAGTTTCATTGAAACTTTCATTGCAAAATTTCAAGGGGGTATGAAAGTTTGATTGAAACTTTCAGTGCAAACTTTCAAGGGGGTATGAAAGTTTGACTGCAAACTTTCAACCAAACTTTCAGGGGGGTATGAAAGTTTGACTGCAAATGTTCAATCAAAGTTTCAAGGGGTATGCAAGTTTGACTGCACAATTTCAATCAAAGTTTCAAGGGGTATGCAAGTTTGACTGCAAATGTTCAACCAAACTTTCAATGCAATCCAAAAAAAACATCAAAGATGTTCAAAAATGTTTGTTGTTTTTGTTTGAAACCAAAGCAATCCACCAAGATTTGTACAAGTTTTTCCTCATAACAATGCTCAAATGTTTTTTTTGGTTGATCAAATAAACCCACCAGGGTTTGCATATGTGGTTCTCATGAGAGTAATCCTACGGCAGCAAAGTAATCCTACAGCAAGAAACCAGTTCTGTTTCAAGTTTGAAAACAAATCATGATCAAAGTAATCCTACAGACCAAAGTAACCCTAGGAACCTAGAAAATATGTAATTCCATCTCAGGAGTGGTTAGGATTACTTTGTTGCTTGGGAAACAAACTAGAAATACTTGGAGGTGTCATGGGACTAAGTTTTGGATTCCTTTTCTTCATTGGTTAGGATTACTTTCTTGCTTGGGAAACACCCTAGGATTACTTGGTGGTGTCATGGGACTAAGTTTGGGATTACTTTTGTCTCCTGGGTTTTTTTTTAAGATTATTGTTGAGCCCAAAGGGGAATGTCTCTTTGCGTTTCCACTGGCTTGCTCAAGGAAATTTTGCAATAGCAACCACAATGTTGGCAAACAATGTGCATATATTTGTCTTGCGCAGGTTCCTAAACAAGGTTTAGTGTTTCTACATACACATGTATATATCTAAATATCAACGTAATGGTTTAAACAAAAAAAAACTATCCAAATTTGTTACGAAATATGTATTGTCACCACATGCAAATCTTGTGGTGCATGGAGGTATTCAAATTTGAACCCCACCCAAAAAATATAATGTTTGGTGAGGTCCAAACTTGAAGATTAAAAAATGTTCTTTGTACATTTTGCCGAAGTATTCAGCAGGCTAAGGAGGATTGGACTTGGCGAACACATTTTAAAGGAATCCCAGTGTCAAAAGAAGGATTTGGAACCCCATTATTTGGGAATGTCTCAAAATAGCGATGCTCGAACATGTTTGTTTTTAACCAAAAAGAATAGGTTTCGAACATCCCTATTTTGAGACATCCCCATTTGTGAAACCTCCTGGTTATAGGATTCCTTTTCAAAAACAGGAATCTGCTCAAAAAAAATGGCAGGCATACCATTGTGTGCAACGAACCTGCACTTGCATATTGTGATTCCTGCATTTCTCTTTCTGCTGCTAAAAATCTGGAAGATCACCAGGGGTGAAAAGATGCTTGAGGTTGTTGCTGTATCGAGTGTGCATCATGAAGGTTGTACACCATGTGGAGTGAAAAAGGTAATCTTAAAACTATGCAGTTATCCTACAATATAAGACAAACCAAAAAACAAAACAAAAAGTACAAGTAACAAAGTAATCCTAGGATTGCTTTGTTGCATCTTTGTTGCAAAGGTGTTGGCAAATTTCGTCTTTATATGTTGATTGTGTTCCATCCACTTGGGCAGGTAAGCCATGAAAACAAAGAAGCAAACATTGCAATAGGATTACTTTGCTGTATTTGTTTTGGTTTTGGATTGTTTTCCATCCACCTTCAGTAGGGTAAGTCATGCAAAAAAACAAACATTGCAGATTTTTTTTGCTACATTGTT
Organism: Cladocopium goreaui; assembly: GCA_947184155.2. Taxonomy (NCBI): domain Eukaryota; class Dinophyceae; order Suessiales; family Symbiodiniaceae; genus Cladocopium; species Cladocopium goreaui. Next base: position 131,520 of record CAMXCT020001497.1, read on the forward strand.
TTGGTTTTGGATTGTTTTCCATCCACTTCGGTAGGGTAAGTCATGCAAAAAAAAATGACAAACATTGCATTAGGATTGCTTTGCTGCATTTGTCTTGGCCTTGGATTGCTTTGCATCCACTTGGGTAAGGTGAGTCATGCCAAACAAACTTTGCATTAGGATTACTTTGCTGCATTTGTTTTGGCTTTGGTTGTGGCTACAGTCTATAGTTGTGTGTTTGGTGTGTGGTCTGTTTTCCCTGCGCTTGGCTCAGAGAAGTTGTGGCAATTTCTTGAAGCACCTGAAACCAAACAAAACAACTATTATTTTGTGTTCTTTTCCATGTGTTGTGGTTCAATTTTCATTGTGGAATACTGGAAACAAATGAGTTTGATGGTGCACTAAATTTTGGTTAGTATATATATATATATGTTAGTATATATATATAGAAAGATATCATGCACAAAGAAAAAGAAACACACACTAAGACACACACACAGGTATATGTACATGACTAAGCAAACATCTTACACCTACAGTATGGTACCACAATGTCGCCATTTTTTTTCACACTTTTAGTCTCACCCTTTTGCTAACCCTAGCAGCACCAAAGCAATGGGAATGAAGAAGCCAGCCCCTCGTCTGAAGTCACCTACCAAAAATGCTATTGAACCAGGTTCAGCCATTGAACCAGAGGAAGCAGATGCAACAGTAACAGCTGAGCCAGCAGGAACAGAGGCAGCAGACAGCTAGGAAGAGGTTGCAAACAGATCCAAAAGCAAAAGCCAAAGGCAACAAGCAAAGGAAAGGCCCAAGCAAGGGTTAATCCCAAGAGGAAGGCTACATTGAAATCAACCCCAGCAAGCTGGACAAAGACCAAAACAAAAAGACACATGTGCTTCAAACAACAGAAGCGGACAACAAAACAGTGGATAAAAAATGAAAATAAACAAGCATATATAAAAAAAATAAAGGAAAAGGAGAAATAGCTTTAAACATAATTAAAACAATTTAAACATAGATCAAAATAGGGAAAAATAGTTCTAAAAATATTTCTAAAAATAGTCAAAAAATAGTCAAAATAGTTTTAAAAAATAGTTAAAACAATAGTTAAAAAAATGGCGATGGAGAGAGAATAGTGAAAACATAGTGTAAAACATAGTTTAAAAAGTTAACTATTTAGTTTAAAAAAGTTAACTATTTAGTTAAAAAAGTTAACTATTTAGTTAAAAAAACTAATAGTTATTTTTGTCTAAGATAAGGAATTAACTATTAGGCAGAAAATTGTCTAACCTGATCTATTGGGTTTGAAGGTCATTGATTGAAATCGAAGGGTCAGGTCCAAGTCTGCTTTTGCCAGTCATGGCAGCAAAAAGGAAGGTAAGTTGTAAAAGTTTGTGTATGTTTGCCATTTCCTGTGTGTCAAACATGATTTGCCTGACCAATGTCCATGTGTGACTACATTGAAATAGGCAACCATGACATGTGCAAACTCTGCCATGTGGTGTCATGAAATAGGCTCGACCTGGGGGTGGTTTGATAACCCATGAAAGTGCAAACATTTGCACACATTGCATTTTTTGGCAGCAAGTCTTGAAGCCAGCTTGGGCCAGTGTGACAACTTTCCACAAAAAACTAACAGTAATCCTATCTGCACAAATTCTTGACACAAAGAAATCCTACTTGGTAAAAGTAATCCCACATGCAAAAATACAACAAAAATCTTGGGAAACACACATTTTTAAGACAATTTTTCAAACAAAAAGAAGAAAATACCTTTAACAAAAAACCTTCAAATAACTAAATAACCTTAAGAAAAAAAGTAAATAACCTTAAGAAAGGTTATTCTGCAACCTTAAAAAAGTATCAAATTAGGTAGGAAATAAGGAATTACCTTTTAGGCAGAAAATAACCTAACCTGATCTATTGGGATACCACCAGTGATGGCCTGAAGGAGTTTGGTACGCTCACCTGCCCCACCAGGCTGGTAAACGACCATCAATTTGAAGATGATCTGTTCTGAAGTCATCCTTCTTGACGACACCAGGTCATCTCGGATAGCACTAGGAATGGCCTGTAGCAACATCGCCACAGCTCTGCGTTCAGTTCGAGGCCAGAGACTTGCATTGGCATCCAGGGTTGGTCTAAGCCTAAGTCTTTCCAGCGGACCCGATCTCAACCACTCCCCATAGCATGATTCGGCCGCAGACTTCACCATACCCCACCAGAGGTTGGAGGAATACGACAGATCTCCCATTTGGGAATCCACCATACTCATCCAGTCCCCGAATTGTAGGGCCGTCGTGTCGACTGTGAGCCGAGGTAGCTCAAAGGTTCTCAAGGTCTCATTCGGATTCTCTCCCAGAAAGCCGGCTCCCCGACTTACCCCAGCGGGCTCCACTGGAAAAGGAGGAACAGGGAGCGGCGGAGGCGGTGGCGGTCGACCACCACTTCCACTACTCACTCCATCCATCTTCTGCGGTGAAGCTGGCGGTGGTCCTGGAGGCGGTTTCGGTCCGCCCGTCTCTGGAATTTCTTCGGCCGAGGCAAAAGAAGCTTGGGACCCCTGATCCTGCTTCATCATCAACAGCCCTTGCCGAAATTTTTCTTCAGCTTCCCGCAAGCACCTTATACGGAAAAGTTCAATGGGGTCAAGTTCTACATGCTGTTTTTGGGGGGTATCTGGTTCAACCCATTGTCCTATTCCCCAACCTTCGCCTCTCAACCTTTCCATTGCTTTCACCTCAGGGCTCCAAAACGGGTTCAGCTGAACACCAGCAGAAGCGCTTGCTTCCGGCAAACTATCCGGTCTTTTCACCATTTGGGATTCCGGCGCACCATGCTGCAACAACCCCGGAGGTCTCTCCACACTAGCTGGACTACAGAGTTTCCTATCCCCTGGACTAGATCCCATCAGCACAACCCGATCCCCTTTCGAGGCACTACTAGTGATCCCATCCCCATTTGGGTTACCACCAACCACATGACTACCATCTACAGTCCTCTGACCATCTTCTCGCCGAGCAACCGTAGGACCAAGTGCAGTCGGGGAACCAACAGGGTGTCGTAGATCTGCAGCTTCTCGAGGGTCTTCACGCTGTGCATGCTGTTCACCATCGCCAGTTTCAAGTACAACCACTCGTCGAACACCTGGTGCTTCATCTCCGAGTTCCAACCCAGCAAAGCTCGCTGGTCCCTGTGGCTTCAACGGTTCCAACGGGAGGAGAGCCCCGGAGGCCGTCGGCCCTTCAACCAAAGCACCCGCTTGGGCGCCACCCACCACGGTGCTAGTCGAGGCACCACTGACGCTCAGAAACTCTGAGCCATGAGCCGCTGCTTTCGGTGCTGCAGTTGTAGTTGGAGTAGCGTTGAGCTCATCCTGCAACCTCTCCAACATTTCCTCTGCGGTTTCACCGGCAGAAGCTTCTGCCTGTCGCTGCGAAGCGCGCCGACGTTCCAACATGGCGCTCATAACCCAAGGGAAACACAGTCGGCCGCCAAGCAACAGCTTGTACCTTTTTTCAGGCCTCAGGTCTTGAGCCAAATGCCCAGTTGCATTCGGCGGGTGCTTGTCATCCATGTGCGTGTCATCCTTGCTAGCAGGGGCCTCAAGGCATGGAGCTGCCAGCTGGAGACATCTGTACTATCTTTGAAAAAAGGGGTGGTTATGTGCTTAACTGTTTCACAGCTCGCAATTACAAAACACAATACCCCTTGAAGTGTTGCAGCAGCAGCAGCATTCCTTTTGAGAAATATTTTCATTACAAATGATAATATCCCTTGAAGTATTGCAGCATTACTTTTGAGAAACATGCCTTTTTCAAGGTGCCTTTTTCAATTGTAAACTACACTCATCTTGGAAGTTTTTTGTGAAAAAAATCTTGATTACAAAACACAATACCCCTTGAAGTGTTGCAGCATTCTTTTTGGATTGTTTGAAACATACATGCCTTTTTCAAGATGCTTGCTTCAAGTGGGAAATGCATTATTGTTTGAAATAAGACACAATTCCTTTTTGGGAAATGTATATAACTTTGTTTGAAAGAGTTTCTTCATTACAATCCAGATTGTTCCTTGAAGTGTTGCAGCAATCGTTTTAAAAAATGTATGCCTCTTTTCAAGAGGATTGATTAAATTGGGAGATGTAATATCTTGCAAAAATATACTATATACTTGATTTAGAGCTGCCAGTTTCAATACCAAAGTACAGCATGTTTTTGCGTTTGGGTTTTCTTTACATCAAATTGCAAGATTACTTCAATTATTTGTTACATGTACCGATTGGGGTGTATGTAATTTATAGAAATGAGAAATGAAATGAATGAAGGTGAAAAAAACATTAAAAAAATTGAAAGATATCTTTGAATTCCTGGATAAAATATAAGTTTATTTGTAATTTCTGCGTAACATCATTTTCCAGCAAAATTCTCAGGACAAATAAGGCACAACATACAAGATTCCCTGGCAAGTTTAACTGTTTTTTGTTTTTTATATGTAAAAGACTTTATACCTTAAAGTCACACCACTTGATGACAATTTTTTGCTCAGAGTTTGTGGAAGTCTTCTACCTTAATTCTACTTCAATCCAAGAGTTGCATGAAATATTTGTAATAGGTAAGCTTATCTTTCTTATTTTCAATTCTTTGAAAGGTCAATGCAAATTCTATTTTTCTTTATATGTTGTATTAAGACAGTGTGATTTTAAAATTTGTGGCAATCTAATTAGATATGTTCTAGAAAACCTTGGGAGGTTTTAAGATCGACTTACTGTATTTTTTTTTATTATATGCATGACACCTTAAAGAAAACCCAAACGCAAAAACATGCTGTACTTTGGTATTGAAACTGGCAGCTCTAAATCAAGTATATAGTATATTTTTGCAAGATATTACATCTCCCAATTGAATCAATCCTCTTGAAAAAGGCATACATTTTTCAAAAGGATTGCTGCAACACTTCAAGGAACAATCTGGATTGTAATGAAGAAACTCTTTCAAGCAAAGTTATATACATTTCCCAAAAAGGAATTGTATCTTATTTCAGACAATAATGCATTTCCCGCTTGAAGCAAGCATCTTGAAAAAGGCATGTATTTTTCAAAGAATCCAAAGAGAATGCTGCAACACTTCAAGGGGTATTGTGTTTTGTAATCAAGATTTTTTTCACAAAAAACTTCCAAGATGAGTGTAGTTTACAATAGAAGCAGCCATCTTGAAAAGGGCATATATTTCTCAAAAGGAATGCTGCTAAACTTCAAGGAATATTATGACTTCTAATGAAGAAGTTTCTGCAAAAAATGCATTTCTCTAAAATAATTTCCATCCTATGTCAAGCAGTAGTGCATCGGCACTGTTGGCATGGAGCCTCATCTACAAATGCCTCAGTTTAACTGCGTATATATACATGTGTATATACAGACTACAGACATATATATATATATATACACCTGTATTTATATATATATATACACATGCATACATACATACATACATACATACATACATACATACATACATACATACATACATACATACATACATACATACATACATACATACATACATACATACATACATACATACATACATACACACATGCATGAATGCATGCATGCATGCATACATGCATACATGCACGCATGCACACATGCACGCATGCACGCATGCACGCATGCACGCATGCACGCATACACGCATACATACATACATACATACATACATACATACATACATACATACATACATACATACATACATACATACATACATACATACATACATACATACATACATACATACATACATACATACACGCAGACACGCAGACACGCATACATGCATACATACATACATACATACATACATACATACATACATACATACATACATACATACATACATACATACATACATACATACATACTACATGTATATATATATACATGACTATATTACATATATATATATATATATGTATTACATACATACATACATACATACATACATACATACATACATACATACATACATACATACATACATACATACATACATACATACATACATACATACATGCAGGCAGGCAGGCAGGCAGACAGACATACATACATGTGTATATGTATATATATATGTATATATGTATATATGTATATTTGTATATATGTATATATGTATATATGTATATATGTATATATGTATATATATGTATACACATTATGTGCGACAACATGATTTCAGGTTCCTTACACAATAACCTGCCATGGAAGAATGTAATGTTCATTGCTTGGGTGGGATTTCCCACGCTGTATTCAGTGACTCATCTACAAATGTCCAGCAGGGACCGCACCTAGGAAAAGCGGGAAAAGAAACACAAGGGATTCAGATACAGTCATAGTCTGTCACAGTATGAAGGCTTTGGTGGTCCCAGATGGTGCTTCTGCCTGACTCCCCCGATGGATCACGTTTCCGCAAGCTCCAATGCACCGATGTATCATTTGATGGATCTTTCCAAGAATTCATTTCTTGTGTCTCCAGACATGTCCATCCTACGTATCATATACTACTGCATATATATATATATATGTGTGTGTGGGACTATAATACATATGAAGTTACATATATATATATATAAATCCATACCCAATGCATACCCGTGAACCATTGGACTTTGGTGACCATGCCCTACCCGCTCTACCCATCCTATCCACCCGTCACAGGAGCTGGGATATCCGAAGGATAGGATGGTGTCATTTTAAGCGATTCGATGAACGCCAAGGCCCATGGTACAGCTAGTGCTCTTCCAACCACCCAACATAAAGTCATGGGTTGATCCATCAATACGGTATTTCATAGGTCTTGATCTATCCCCAACTGTGGCTAAGTTCATGGTTTGCGCTTTTGCTGTTGTACATGGTTCGAAATGGACGATTCTCCGATGGCTTGAAATAGAATAGCAATGCTGCAAATGACAAAGATGGATGACCTTTATTTTTGAATGTTTGCAACCTGCAGGTGTTATACAATAAAATCTGGAAGAGCATCAGAGGCCGGCCCTTTCCGCCAAGCTTTCGACAGCTTGGAGCAACAGCAAAACAAAATCCAGAGCCAGCTGTGCCAATCGCACACTTTTTGCAGCTTGGAAGATGGATTTTACTGAGTTCGAAACATTGACAATTGTTGGACCTGGAAGGTGGGTTAAGATTCTTTTAAGATGAATATCTACTATTTTTTTGACTTGAAACCGGTGGCTTTGGAAGTTGACTACAGGTCTCTCTGCACGGCATGCGAAACTGCGAACTGCCACAGCCCTTTTCGTTGTTTCAGACTAGGGATGATCGATATTTGGCATTTGGCTCAAACATGGTTCAGAACACAGATCTACAACGATGAAACAGCAAAGAAACAATTCGTCACTGTCCAACGAACTGTCCAACTGCTCATTTCCTGTTGCAGCCTTGGCCACACTGAGAACACACCACAACGAGTTTTCAAGGGAAACTCCAGCAATTTCGTCCGCGTGTCGCGTCGCGGCAGGAGGGGTTTTTGAAGAAAATCCAGCGCAAGACCTGCATATTGATAATTATTGGTACTAGTTTCACATCTCAAAAAATGCGTGTATATATATGATTGATAATTATTGATGCTGGTTTCACATCTCAAAAAAACGTTCATGTACTATTGACTATTCATATATATATATATTCATAAATATGTATGTGCTATTCATGACTATTCATTCTATCATGATCATGAATGATGTGGCTTTCTCCAACCTGGGAGATGATGCCAGGAGTCCATGCAAAATGAGCAGATACCTGTCGTAACTTGGAGACACGTTGGGATTTCTGGCAATACATTGGTAATTTGTTCAATACATACACATACATACACATACATACACATACATACACATACATACACATACATACACATACATACACATACAAACAAACATACATACATACATACAAACATACATACATACACACATACACACATACACGCATACACACATGAACACAAACACGCAAACACACATACACACATACACACATACACACATACACACATACATACACACATACACACATACACACATACACACATACACACATACACACATACACACATGAACACATACACACATACACATACACGCATACACGCATACACGCATACACACATACACACATACACACATACATACATACCTACCTACCTACCTTCCTACAGACAGACAGACAGACAGACAGACAGACATACACACTTACACACATACACATACACGCATACACGCATACACGCATACACACATACACACATACACACATACATACACACCTACCTACCTACCTTCCTACCTTCCTACCTTCCTACAGACAGACAGACAGACAGACAGACAGACAGACAGACAGACAGACAGACAGACAGACACACAGACACATATACATATACATATACATATACCTACACATACACACATTCACACATACATACATACATACATACATACATACATACATACATACATACATACATACATACATACATACATACATACATACATACATACATACATAACATACATAACATACATAACATACATAACATACATAACATACATAACATACATAACATACATCATAACATACATCATAACATACATCATAACATACATCATAACATACATACATACATACATACATACATACATACATACATACATACATACATACATACATACATACATACATACATACATACATACATACATACATACATACATACATACATACATACATACATACATACATACATACATACACAGACATACATACATACATACATACATACATACATACATACATACATACATACATACATACATACATACATACATACATACATACATACATACATACATACATACATACATACATACATACATACAGATAACTACATACATACATACATACATACATACATACATACATACATACATACATACATACATACATACATACATACATACATACATACATACATACATACATACATACATACATACATACATACAGACACACACACACACAAACAAACAAACAAACTAACAAACAATCAATCAAACAAACAAACATACATACATACATACAGATACATAAATACACACGACATGTACATATAGATATACATACCCAAATATGTTCGGATATGAGCACCCAATGCTCCCATAACTTGGCTTTTTGATGATTATATAGATATTATAGATGGGTTCGATTGGTGAAATGATGTTAAAACCATCTGTAACAGCAATTTTATGAACACTTTTCAGCCGGGGGCTCAACAAACCACAAAGATGCGTGCCTGGCGGTCCAGCAGTTGACTTGGTGGTGATTTTATATAGGTATTGAACATGGTGAGTCCTCGCTCAAAGGTACAGTGATCCGGGCATAAAGTCGGGAGCTCAGTGTCATTGGAAGCCTAGGAAAGCCATGGCTGTTGCTGACTACGTGTTTGCGGAAAAATTGGTTGAATTCCCTACCTCTTTTTTTTCAGACCCTACGATGTCAGTCATGATTACTGTAGCTATGTTGGTGAACCATATTTGGAAGACACCTCAATCCATCAGTTCTTAAACCGTCAACTTATGCTTTCTGATATGTATAGGTCTGTGCATGTAACACGTATGTCTGTATTACATGTGTGTACTTGGGTATGTATATCTATCTATCTGTATTTGTATATATACATACATGTATGTCTGTATCTCTGTATGTCTATATGCCTGTATGTCTGTATGTCTGTATGTCTGTATGATGGATGGATGGATGGATGGATGGATGGATGGATGGATGCATGGATGGATGGATGGATGGATGGATGGATAAATGGATGGATGGATGGATGGATGGATGGTATGTATGTATGTTTGTTTGTTTGTCTGTATGTATGTAATGTAAATTGTAAAATGTAAACTGAAAAATGTAAAATGCAATTAATGTAATTCATGTAATTAATGTAATTAATGTAATTAATGTAATTATTGCAATTAATGTAATTAATGTAATTAATGTAATGTAATGCAATGTATTTATGTATTGTATGTATTGTATTGTATTGTTTTGTATTGTTGTGTATTGTATTGTATTGTGTTGTATTGTATTGTATTGTATCTATGTATTGTATGTATTGTATGTATTGTATGTATTGTATGGTATGTATGGTATGTATGCATTGTATGTATTGTATGGTATCTATGGTATGTATGCATTGTATGTATTGTATGTATTGTATGTATTGTATGTATTGTATGTATTGTATGTACTGTATGTATTGTATGTATTGTATGTATTGTATGTATTGTATGTATTGTATGTATTATATGTACTTTATGAATGGTATGTATGGTATGTATGATATGTGTGGTATGAATGGTAGTATGGAATGTATGGTATGTATGTATGTTATGTGTGGTATGTACGGTATGTACGGTATGTACGGTATGAACGGTATGAACGGTATGTACGGTATGTATGCTATGTATGCTATGTATGCTATGTATGCTATGTATGTATTGTATTGTTTGGTTTGGTATGGTCTGGTATTGGTCTGGTATGGTCTGGTATGGTATGTATGCATGTAATGTATGTGGTGTTATGTTATGCAATGCAATGTAATGTTATGTGGTGTAATGTAATGTATTAATGTAATGTAAGGTATTAATGCAATATATTGTGTAATGTAATGTGTTAATGTAATGTAATGTAGTGTAGCGTAATGTAATTTAATGTAATGTCATGTAATGTTTGTATGTATGTATGGAACAAATCCATCCAACCGTTGATTCTGGTAGCTCCAGTATGTAGTGTACATGGTGAACGTTGATAAAATGATTGATGTTTTGACATGTTTCTGCATGAGTTTTCCATCACTGTCGTGCATGTTCCCAACACCTTGCAGAGGTCTGGACAAAGTTGTTCATGCCTGCAGACGATCTCGCTACAAACCACAAGAAGCACTTTACTTAAGCTTTGGTTCTGTTGAACACATTGTTGTTGGCAATATCCATGAATGGATCCAGATATGGTGTGCCCAGGTAATTTCGACCTGGGTGGACAACCCCGCTGGGTTGTCTAATCGGAATCCCCCCAATAACTCAACCAGGACCCAGAGGTGAGCAACCACCAACTGGTCAACATCTTACCACAAATTCACAAATGGTGCAACTTTCAGCGTGCTACAATCTAGTTTTTGTTGATCTTGGCACCCAATTATTTGATGTATGGATATAGATTTGTAAAGATGTTTGTGAAAATGGAATCCCAAAATTGCCATGGTGCTTCACCAAACATCGGATGCCAGGGGGGCTTTTAGGATGTTACCACCATGCCATAGATCGGTCACCAGCCACACCATGTTGGCCACGCATCGCCATCGGTGCCATCGCGCGTCCGTTTGTGTGGCCAGTGCGCTGTTGGCAGTGAGGCCGAGGATGGCCGACATGTGTTTACAAAGGCCCCAAAGGAAATCGCGACAAGTGCAGATAACTAATATGATAACTAGGCCAATTGAATGGTTTATGGGGAATATAAGATGATATAACTATAGTATTCATGGGGATTATAAACCAATGACCTTGTAGCTATCCATTACTTTATGTTCACGCAGGATTTTGCCCAAAAAACAGTTTTTGAAAATGGGGTGGTTAGCAAGTCTAGTAATAGAATGGGCTAACGCCCTGGTGCCGCCGACCCCCTTTCAAGGGTGCGGATAATATACACGTGATGTTATAATATGCTTGAACGCCCTAACAACAGAGGCTATGTGCAGGCAAACGGCAGGCTGCAATGCTGGAACAGTAGGCGCTGACGGCCAGAGGTCTTGGTGGCAGCTGCCGCGAGGAAGCTGCCGCGAGGCGCCCTAGGCATGGAGGCCCTAACGAGGCGCCCTAGGCATGGACGCCCTAACAACAGAGGGCCATGCAGGCAAACAGCCGGCGAAGGAACAGCGGAGGCAAATGGCCGGCGAAGCATTTTAGGGGTTGTAAGGGTTTGAAGGCTGGCAAACGGCAGGCTTGAACGCCCTAACAACAGGGTCTATGTGCAAGCAAACAGCAGGCTGCAACGCTGTGAAGGATGGCACTGTGAAGGAAAAAGCGTATGTTTACGATTGCCCCGCGTGCAAAGGGAATGTGGCCAGTGACGTGAAGACAGGGCAAATAGACCATCGAACGGTGTGTGGGAACAAGTTTTCTGTCAAGGACAGCGCTGTGAAGGAAAAAGCGTATGTTTAAGGGTTTTAAGGGTTTTAGGGGTTTGGAATGCCTGGCGAACGGCACGCTGGACCGCCCGGAAAAAGCTTGGACGCCCATAAGAAGCCATTGATGTGGCCTTGGGATGCCTGTTGGCTGCGAATGCTTGGCGAACGGCACGCTGGACCGCCCAGAAGAAGCGATGGATCTGGCCTTCGGGTAGCTATTGCTTGCGCTGGACGCCCATAAGAAGCCATTGATGTGGCCTTGGGATGCCTGTTGCTAAGAAAGACAAGTTCGAACGGTGTGTGGGAACCAGTTTTCTGTGAAGGATGTCGCTGTGAAGGAAAGAGCGTATGTTTACGTTTGCCCCGCGTGCAAAGGGAATGTGGCCAGTGACGTGAAGACAGGGCAAATAGACCATCGAACGGTGTGTGGGAACAAGTTTTCTGTCAAGGACAGCGCTGTGAAGGAAAAAGCGTATGTTTAAGGGTTTTAAGGGTTTTAGGGGTTTGGAGGGTTTGGAGGGTTTGGAGGGTTTTAGGGGTTTAGGGGTTTAGGGGCTGGCAAACGGCAAGCTTGCACGCCCATAAGAAGCCATTGATGTGGCCTTGGGATGCCTGTTGGCTGCGAATGCCTGGCGAACGGCACGCTGGACCGCCCAGAAAAAGCTTGGACGCCCATAAGATGTGGCCTTGGGATGCCTGTTGGCTGCGAATGCCTGGCGAACGGCACGCTGGACCGCCCAGAAAAAGCTTGGACGCCCATAAGAAGCCATTGATGTATAAGAAGCATTGATGTGGCCTTGGGATGCCTGTTGGCTGCGAATGCCTGGCAAACGGCACGCTGAACCGCCCAGAAGAAGCGATGGATCTGGCCTTCGGGTAGCTATTGCCTGCGCTGGACGCCCATAAGAAGCCATTGATGTGGCCTTGGGATGCCTGTTGCTAAGAAAGACAAGTTCCACACCTGCGGTGGTCCCAGGCGCCGCCCCTGCCTTGGCGAAGGCCGGGGTCGGCGGATTAGTAACTTAGAAAATTATTATTGGGGGCAACCTTACTTAGTTGTCAGGCTTGATGAATCCAGGTTGACATTACAATAAGTTGCTTCTTTGATCAAAAAAACATAGCTATTGATGTCATGGTGGGGGATAATATGACATTGGAATATCATATATCATCATGAAATAGAAACATGTTTTAAGCCAACAATTTGCAGACACACAAGGATGGTTTGTTGGCGGCAGGCATGCTTCACAGCTACCCTTCACATGTGTCGTGGTTCGCCACGGTGAGACTGCGTCTCGGTCCCAAAGAGCTGAGAAATGGGGTGCCTCATTGGCGTTCTGGGTGTGGTTCAAGATCTTACACCTCACAACTCCAACTCCAAAAATCGTCAATTAAATGATATTAAATGGATGTCATAATGGGATCATTAGATATTTTTATCCAGATGTATTAGAACTGTTTTTTCACACATCAATTTTGTGGCTCCTATGGTACCTATGGTAGCCTATGGTACCCTTCGCCATGGCGATGCCACCAAGGATTGGAACAGGCAGCTGCGTGTTCAAGGCACTACGGATGTGCCGCTGAATGCACGTGGCCGCCTGCAAGCAGAACGGTGCCATGGCGGAATAGCGATGCCTTTGAAGAAATGGTAAAGATATGGAATTCGAAAAAATACGACCATTTTTTGTGCGAACTTTTTTTTGGGGATTACCGTTCGACATTACCAATTGCGACACAGTCAGTTTTGGAATGATTTGGGACAATTGTTCTATCGATTTGCAGTTGGACCACTGTGATGATGATGTTCGAGTGATATTCCAGGCCGGTGTCAGGTCCCCCACAAGCCCTGGATGGTTTGAATTGGGCTGTGCCATTCCCATTCCACGTCTGAATGCGTCTTAGCATTCAAAGATATTCAAAGTATTTAAACATATTGAAATTCTGTAATTATCATTAATTATCCCTGAATTGGGACCACTTCTGCGAACGTTTGAAAGTTTCTTGTTGATGTGGAGCCTGAGGTGTGCAGATTCGGTATTGACCCAGTTGACCCTGAGCTGCAGATTTTGGACCATTCCGAATGCCAGGGCCCTTGTTTTTGTTGCTTCTCCCCGAAAATTCGTGTTACTTAGATCATCCCATTTTGTTCCCATTGTAAACAATGTTCCGATGATGATTTGTTGTATATCATATATACTGTATTCCCATTCTGGTATAATTCCCATTATACTGCGTAATTCCCATTATAAACAGAATAATAATGATAATGATAATGATGAGGATGTGGATGACGATGGTGATGGTGATTCCAATGATTCCAGTTTGAATTGGGGATGGGTCAAAACCCTGGTACCTAGTGAACCCCAAAATAGCTGGTAAATGGATGTTCATCCCACTAAAAATGTATCTATAGGTATTGACCCATACCCAATTCTGTTCGGAATTCCCAGCCTTTGCTCGGCACACCCAGTCGGCACCGCCTGTGTCCCTCGGAGCGCTCCACGCCGATCCTCTCCAGTTCCCTGCAGCGCGCCGCGGACACGGCGCAAGCCATCGCAAGAGCGGTGACGGCGGAGGTGCACAAGGCGTGAGCAAAGGATTCTGGTGGGGATGGGAAGATATATACATTATGTATATATATGTTTTTTCTATATTTACAATTGTATTATTAATAATATACATATTTAAGTTTTTGTATATGATAGGATATATCTATAGTATAATTCGACTGACAATCTGATAGAGAATCTATACCTTCTAGATGGTGTAACAAGGTAACTAAAAACTGCTTATATATCGGATCTTGTATACTGTGTGATCTGATTGATTTTCTTTTACTATGATGAGTAATTTTGACAAGCATGGGATATACCATAGCTTTAAGGATAGTAACCATTATCCTAAGAGCTATGGTAATCCTACTATTATCGTATTATTCGTTTGGTATCCTCTATGCTGATATGCTAACTATGGTATATTGCGGTACCAAAGTATGCAGTTCTGGTATAGTAACTCTACGGCCAAACACCTCGTCTTGCCCGCGCCTGTTGGCCCGCCATAGAATGGGTGCTTTAAAGAATTCACAAACCTTGGACAGGTCCGATTTTTTTCCAGGCGATTTCATTTCGCAACCCACTGTAGGAACCCTTATCAAGCAGCAGATCTGGGACGAGACCTTATCATAGATGGGAGGTGATGACAGTTGAATTTAGTTTGCCATGGCTGTGCCGATCAAGAAAATGTTTGATTTACATTCTAAGTCAGTGACTTGGACAGACACATTATATTTGGAAATCATAAACACATTGCAAACACATTATACACACATTGATTTACATTTACTATTTTTCAAATCATAAACACATTATATTTGAAATGACATTGTCCAAAAACCTAGGTGAAGTATAATGCCGTTAGTAACTAAGCAACAATAAGCCACCCATAGATGGTTTACGTTTATACTACCAATTCATGGTAGAATTGGGGATGGTTTCTTATTGCTTTACTAACATTAATGTGAAGTCACTAAAACAATGGTTAGTAAGGGGGATCATCCCCAAATGGCCCTACTTCAACTATTTCAATTCAGCCAGAACGATATTCTTAACTACAGAACTTCCTATCATTTTCAGAACTGACACAACGGCATCTAAGAACCATTGACAATCCATATTATATTGACCATTGTTTTTCCAAAGTTTTAGGCAGCAATAGCCCTTAACTTCCATTAGGAACCACTACCAACAATACTTGGACAATGGTAAATTTAACATCTGTCCATGTGAACTATTGAACATTATTGGTACCCATCTTAATCCCATGTTAAATCTCATTAGTTACCGTGAGCAACCGCACGAACGACCCATCAGGACATCCGTTTGAACGAGTGGAATCTTGGAGTGATCGAGGGAATGAGTCACCTGGCGCGGCTCATGAGTCGTGGGTCTACACTCCCTGACTTAACTGAGCGCACTTCCAGTTAAAAAGTTTGTAATATATTTAATTTGTATATATACTATATACTATATTACATAATATATACTATATATATATATACACATAATACACATACTATTTACATACTGGTTATCACCCTGGTTATCTTCGTTCATAACCCCAACTGCAACCCCAAGTAAATCTATGAAACCTGAATACTATGGGGCCTGGGTTCGATGATGTTCCGCACTTTGACTCTGATGTGGCCATGAATATAGGTTTCATATGGTCTAGGCATTCAAATCCTGTAGGCTTGGGATGAAATGGGATGGTTTGTGACGAGAACAAATCAGCAGTCCTTTGCGATTTCGCTTGGGCCTGCCATTCTGACCCGTGTAATTTTGCTTGAAATTGAGAATGGATCCGGGTTTGAAAACTGCAAATTGACAGCTTTCACTATTCTAACTTGATATCTCTGGATGTGGCATTTCCAGTCCTTGCTCGCAATGGTTTTGAGGCAAGCCATGTGCCTAAAGCTGTTTCCATAATGTTGCTATACACTTGTGAGGATTTTGTTTTTTTTCATCAGGTATTCCGGCCATGTCCCCGAATTTGACCCAACGCAACTGTAATGTACATAAACGTTTTTTGCGTCATATATTTTTTCTTTGATGTGTTGTTGTTGTTGGTCGTGCCTCAATTTGGATTGCTTTGCCTTTGGAAATTAAGCTCTTCGAATCGCGATCACACATGAGGAGCGAAATTGAAATTGCAAGCTACTACTGCTGCTGCTGCTGCTGCTACTACTATGTACTGGTACTAGTGCGGCTACTACTACAACTGAACGCGGTGCCGCTCCAGCTGCTCTATTGGTTACCACCGCTAGTACGGCTCTCACTACTGCGGCATAGGACCTCGGCAACCACGGTTACCGTGTTGCCGCGGTTGCCGCGGTCCTGTTTCATTACGTACTACTATTATCACCATTACTACTACTACTACTACTACTACTACTACTACTACTACTACTACTACTACTACTACTAGTCCGAACATGATGACTAGTCCGAACATGATGACCGTTGGGCTCAATGACAATCGCTTTACTTATTCTCATTCTCATCAGGAATTTCGATAGGAATAGCCCAGGGCAAAAACATCCAGCCCAAAGGTGGCAACGCTGCCAAATCCATAGTTGCTGCGATAAGTCGTGGAGTTGGGATTCCAACTTTGCTGAAACAAGGATAAGCGCGTGAAAGGGAGCGCGATGCCGTTGTGTTGTTGTTGTTGTTGTTGTTGTTGTTGTTGTTGTTGTTGTTGTTGTTGTTGTTGTGTTGTTGTTGTTGTTGTGTTGTTGTTGTTTTGTTGTGTTGTTGTTGTGTTGTTGTTGTTGTTGTTGTTGTTGTTGTGTTGTTGTGTTGTTGTTGTTGTTGTTGTGTTGTTGTTGTTGTGTTGTTGTTGTTTTGTTGTGTTGTTGTTGTGTTGTTGTTGTTGTTGTTGTTGTTGTTGTTGTTGTTGTTGTGTTGTTGTGTTGTTGTTGTTGTTGTTGTTGTTGTTGTTGTTGTTGTTGTTGTTGTTGTTGTTGTTGTTGTTGTTGTTGTTGTTGTTGTTGTTGTTGTTGTTGTGGCTGTCGTCGTCGT
>CAMXCT020001498.1:0-70000 GCA_947184155.2 Cladocopium goreaui
AAACCAATGCCATAGGGGAAGACAAAAGGAAATGCTAAAGCAAAGTAAAGCGGCTGAAATTGATCCAAAAGTTTGGTGCCCGTATACAGTGTCACTTCTGGAAGAGGCTGCGCGGGCGCTGGCTGACTGCGGGTCACAATGTCTTCCAGTGCAGACACGTGTTGTGCATTTAGATCGTGACATCCTGCAGTTGTTTTCTCTAGAACGACCGCGTTCGGTTTCAGCAAACGTCCGAACTCACAACTCACTTGTGCTTCAGACATTTGGTCATTGAAGGGCGTAGCTGCTTTTTGCCGTAAGACGTGATTAAGACTCCCATCGTTATCCAATAAGGCAATGATTTCGGCGGGAACGTCATTTTCTGGTAACATTTCGGCACGTGCTTCCACGAGTGCCATATCTATTCCTTTGTACGCAGGATGGCTTCGCGCAACCATTCTTGCGATTAATCTCACAACGACCTGACGCCGGACAACTGCTTGGTGAATGATGTGTTGACGCATCGCTGCTTTGTCTTTCTTGTCTCCTATTTTTATTATAACGGCAATTTTGTCACTTAATGCTTTGCCTACGTGCGGTAGGCAACCGGCAGGCGTATTCGATGCCAGTTTTTCGTCTAAACGTTGGAATTCGGACAACAAGTCTTCCCATGGCAACGGAAACGTCGTTGCATTTCCTTTGGCGCATAGGCGGTGCCGGTTCATAAATGCATCTTGGGCTAAACTCCGGTCTTGCAGGTAGCGCCATTCAATGCTAAAACACGTCAAGGCAGTCATGCAAGGGCTTGCACACAAGAGTTCTAAGACAGTGCATTCTTGCGCATAGATCTCCCGCGGTGGATGTCCGAGTATCATATCGTTGCTCAATGCTGCTGGTGGTTTGCTCCTATGTCGATACACATAGTTCCAACAAGAGGAACAAATTGGTACTTCGCAGTGCGTGCACACAGACTCCATGGAACAACGCCTGTAGCAAGTTTTGTCTTCGGGACATGCAACCACACGAATCGTGTAGGAAGGGCAAGACATGTTGCATGTCCACTGCCCCAGTTCTGGTTGCAAACTCATCTGTGTGTCGGCCGGGAGGGTAGAAACATAACGGGCATGGTACGTGTGGAACCCTAGCATTTTTTCAAGATCCTCTGCGCTTTGCCCAAAAAACTGCCCTGTGATTTGGTCAAAGGCTCGCTGCCACCTAATTTCTTGGTTGGGAAAATCGTGCACGAAAGGGTACCTGCGCGCACAAATAAAACAAATTGCAGCACCGACTTGTTTGCCGCGCAAGTTCAGCCGCAGTCTGCGTAAACATCTCCGGTCAACAGAGCAATTGGCAATGGGTGCCAGTTGCTGACAGTGCCATGTTAGAACCTCGTGATATGCTTGCAAGGTTGCTTTCGGCTCAGGGACTTGCAGTGACCAGTGCGCAGACAAGCTATGTAGAGCGTCTGCGTGCTGATTGGCGATGTGTTCTGCCAGCTCCTGTTGCGTTGCACACTCGTACCTGCAGGCTCGAAAAGCACAATGAAAATCAGGCAGGTCATATGCTTTAAGCGGATCGTCTGCTCTCCAAAAGCGTTCCGGCAAGGTGGGCTTGTCGGACAGCAGAGCAGCCGCGTCCTGTCGTGCCCCATCAGACGCAGCACGTGGATCTTGATTCCCTTGAGAGGGCCTCCAAAGCCGCAAAAGGTAGATATCGCCATCATCGCCCTCGGTTCGCTTCATTGCTATTCCTTCTGCGTGCATGTGCCCAGACTTACGGTCTTCCATGCCAGAACCTGGCGCCGTTTTCTGGCGCAGCCGGCGCAAAGGCACCGCGACATCTAGCTTCCTATCTGTGCTGACGCTACTTCTTCGCTGCAGCCGCTGCTGCTTTCCCTTTCCTTGGTTCGCTTGTTGGGCTTTGTTTGCGCTGATTGCTGTGCTTAATTTTCTTTTGCCGCATTGCTTTGGGTTTTCATCATTCTTTGTAGACCTGCTCGCGCCTCCTTCATCAGTTGATTGTCCAGAGGATTCTTTGCTATCGTCCTTGCTATCTGCAGCATTTGGTTGGATGGGCACAGTCGGCGGCAGGTGCTCGCCTTCGTGGTTTGTGGCAGCTGAGGTCGAAGTTCCTGCCAGTGTTTGTCCTGCACCTTGCGCGCAGCAATTCCGAAAACTACGAAATTGGTCTGCTAAGCGGCGGGCGTGATGTATCCCACTATCTGCAAATCTTAACCCTGCTTGCAACAATGTATGAAGACAGATGCCTTCTGCATCCCTGTCTGACCACGCTTCTTGCAAACAACGAACGTCTGCTTTACTGATTTGCACCTTTGCGCCCCGGCTGTCACAAAAGCGCTGCAAAATCTCGCGCATTTGTTCCATATTGGCGCTGGGCTCGCTACTCCCTGCATCTGCCGTTCCAAAGACATCTTGCGTCTCTTGGCTGGAACAGCTGCTTACACGCATCAATGCTGGCTCCTGCTGCGATACTGCTGCGGGCGCATCCGGCAATAACGCGGCATACTGACCATTTTGAAAACAGTAGAGTCGGAAAATTGGCACTAGCAAACTGTCGGGTGGACCAATCCTGTAACTGTCTCGTGGTACATTCAAGTCAGTTGTACTTGCATCATGAACATATACATCAGCATTCACACTCTTGTCGCTGGTGCCCAGAAGAAAAAATGTTGCGGCCGCAAGGTGGCTTTGCAAGTCGAAAGCCTGCGCTTCTGCCTCGTCCGGCTTTGGCTCCAATTTTAGATGTCTTTGGCATGATCTGCATAGTTGATGTCGTGCTTTCTGCGATGCCATCACAGAAGGTCTCATAGAAAGGTATCCGTGAAAAAGCAAATTCAATAGCAATGCTTCAAGCCAGGGGATATCAAAACTAGAACCGCAAAGGCGCCATGCCAGCTTGGCAAATACTGCTTCTGCTCTTCGATCTACGTCTTTTTCTGTTCTGTCCATGTTGGCGCTTGTCCTCGTGCTGTCCGTCTCTACGGTTGGTTCAGCTTCACGCACAGTGGTTTGGCGCAACAGACTATCAAAATGATATCCCCTGCCTTGCACAGAGGTGTGATTGTATATATGCAGCTGTAAGGCATGATGCTCGGGATGCTCGAACCCAAGATGGACAAGAATCTTGTTCCGGTCTGGGTCTGCCGTGCACTCACCAAATCGGTCGTGCACACGAATTATCATGTTAGCGCGCGCAACAGCCCGAAATCGTTGCAACAGAAATGTCACAATGTGTGCGGGCCGTCACGGTGCGCATCTAAATATGGAAAGAATCCCTTCGCGCTTGGAAGTACTGCTTGCCCAACCGCTTGAACCAAATGCTTTCTGCATGCAACTGCACTGCGTCGTCTTGCTGCAACATCTGCGCCCAAGTTGCTTGGCAAAAGACCTTCATACGCTAAGCACAGCATCAAGGAATCGATTAAGCAATTGTTGACGCCGTGTGACAGAGCCTGCTGCCACCTGAACCCTTCAGCTGCCAAAGCCTTTAAAGCTTGGGTATCAGTCATGCTTCGGCCAGGAGCATTTACCTGTGCGATGTCACACAGACGGTCCGCAACTGCAACGCAGTGAGCCTCTGTCCTGCTTGTTTGCAATTCTTTCCAGCCATCCCAAGTGGGCACCCAATTCTGCCCAAGTACTTTTGCTGCGTCCTCTGCTGTTCCAAGTCTAGATAACAAGATTGCTGCCACCAGCTGCTGCGCGTCGTCCCAAGGAAGCTCTACGTCTGCTGCTTCCTGTGGCTGCACCTTCAGGCCTTGTTCGTCATAGTTTCCCATTCCTCTTGGACGGTTTATTCCTCCCGTGCACAAAGTCAGCATTAAGTCGTTAAATGCTTCCTCATTCGTATGTAGCAACCTTTGGTTCTGAAAGGTTTTGCTGAGACATCTTACTGCAAAAGTGTCCTTTACCTCCGCCAAGAAACCATCGTCAGTTGCATGGCAAAGTGCACAGTGGAAGTGTCCGACTTCCCAAGATCCGTGGTTATCGCACGCTCCGCGACCACAGGTGTAGCAGTGCGACACATACTCTTCACTCAATTGTTTTGGGACATATGCTCTCTTATATGCTAAACACATGAAACACTGCAATTGTTCTGTGCCGCCTCCTTGAAATCGCACAGGCAGCGCCCCGCGCATATCAAGTGCATACTGTCTTGGGCGTTTTGCATGTTCGAGCTCAATGGGCGGTTTTCCCGTGTGTATTTGAACTACCGACCCCAACGCGTCTGGGGACACATCAATGGTGTTGTTGGCTACTGTCTCGCGGATGCCTTTATATGCAAGGAGCATCGCAAGTTGCACATGTGTGGCTTCTCTATTTCTTTGTCGCTCATAGTAGCTGGCAGGCCTCATGTCGGTCTTTGCGTTTACCGCGGCTGCAAGCTGACAAGGTTGTTGATGGCGTGCATTCTGGCAACGCTTGACCGTCCAAGACTCGTTGCCTTGGCACGCAGCAAGCTCACAGGTGCAGCAGTGCAGCACGTACTCATCACTTAATTGTTGGCGGACGTACGCCCCTGTGGCGTTCCTGTTCTTTACTCTTTGTAAACCTACCTTTTGCTGACAAAATCTGCATCTTGAGTGAACATGTTTATGCCTTAGCAAATTGCTCTGATGCAATGGAAACTGCTGCACTATGGCATTTGTTGGAAAGAGGGGCTCCTCCTTGTTTTCATTGCTAGACTGGAGAATGGTATCCTTAGTATACTGTCTGCTCACTAACTGTTTATCCGCCGGCCCCGCTGCACGGGGAAACACATCGGTAGAGCCACCTGTTGTGTGCTGTAGATAATTAGAGGTGCCAAGCACTAGTTTCTTACTTGCACATTGAGATGACACCTCGTGCGTAGACCTGGAAGACTTGCCACGGCGAAGAAGACGCAACCTGCTTGCACAACCAGTACCCTTCCCATTATTTCTAACCCTTTGCCTTTTGACCGGCTTCTCGTGCTTACACTTTATCAGTAATACCTCTTTGTGCTTTTGACCCGCAGCGTAGCAGCAATACCTCGCACAGTGGTACCTGGCCTGTTTCATGCGCATCCGACCCACCCAACGACATACAGATGCTACGCGGTTTGTTTTACCTGCAGATTTGTGATACTCATTGCGCTCTACGGTCGTTGTGTGTTGATGCTTCTCGGGCAAGTAACTGTGACTCTTCTCTTCGCCATGGCACCTTAGGCCTCCCAGAGTATAACTATCACACCCCGTGCGCACTGCGCGACAACATGTACAACTTGTAACCCCAACATCAAGACCAGCACCAATCCGAGACAGATTGTTGACAAGGCATGCCTGCTGA
The DNA here is from genome assembly GCA_947184155.2 of Cladocopium goreaui. NCBI lineage: Eukaryota > Dinophyceae > Suessiales > Symbiodiniaceae > Cladocopium > Cladocopium goreaui. The sequence continues at coordinate 5,307 of CAMXCT020001498.1, forward strand.
CCCACGAAAAGTTGCAACTGTGCCTGCACAAGTCTCATTGTGTTTGCTGCATTTCCAATCATGATATTTGGCAACAGTGGCACGCACCACTCTTGCCAGCGTGTTGCTGTGTGTGCTTTGCCGAGACATGCTAGTGCATATTTTCTACGACGGCAACGGGAACACAAGGGAGCTGTGATATAAGTACGCTGAATGGTCTCGTTGTGCTTACTCTCACTGTTTTGCTTGTATTCTCCGAAGTTTTCCTTCTTGCTATCTTGGATTTTGTCCAAGCTAAGTGAACTCTCACTGTCATTCGGGACTAGCTTGCGAGTGCTAGGAGACCCTACCAGCACATTGGAACCACTCCAGCAAGCGTGCGCATAAGCTTGGCGACAGCAATGCAGACAACGAGAAGGCAAGGCAACTGTCAGTTCAGCACACTTTGTGTTCGAAACTTGCTGCTTTTTCTTTCTGCGTTTTGGGACGCAACTCCCTCTGCGTTTTGGGGCGCAACCCCTGCGGCGTTTTGGGACGCCACTCCCTAGGCGTTTTGGGGCGCGACCCCCTATGCGTTTTGGGACGCCGCTCCCTACCTTAAGGGCTCTCGCAAGCTCTGTCAACATGTTTGCCTGACACTGACTGCAATGACAAAAAACAGGACTTTTGATGTTTTTTGCATACTTTTCGCGAATGTGTTTCAGCCAAATTCCTGCCTGCGAGCTGCCTCCTTTTCTTAAGTGTCTTTGAAATGACACAATATACCTGCAAAGCAAAGCTATGCTATCTACGAAGAAGTGAACACATGCAATCGCGATTGCCTCACATTTCAAAACACTGGCACTAGTCTGGCCTCTTTTGTTCAGCCTGTTTCAATCTGGCTCAGGTACCACTGCACACCTGTACGCGCAAACCGTATGCAATGAAATTTCTGCTGGAAACAAGTGGCAAACAACGCATCTAGAGCCTGTATCGCGTGCTGTGCATAAGCGCCCCCTCTGTTTGCCAAACTCATTGGCTTTACTCAGGGCTAGAGCCAGAACTCCACACATCGTCTCATAGTTGACCTCCCATTGAATGCAAACATTGCAAGATGCTTCAGCATGAAGCAGTGTCTAGGCGAAGCCCAACATCTATGTCTAGGCGAAGCCTTCTAAAGAGGCGAAGCCTTTCAAAGTCTCACAACAGTTGCCGGATACCAGCCACTTACATGCCGGCGACTGTCACATCCACGCCCCGTTTTTCAATTGCCCTGAGTCTGAAGGTTGCACTTTGCGTACCTCTCACCTTGTTTATCCAGCTCCACATAGCTCTGGATCTCTACTAAAATCCGCAAAATCTTGCAGCAAGCAGGTTAAAGTAGAAACCATATTGAAGTTTTCCGTAAATCTTCATTCATGAATCCATCTTGCTCTTGTTTCACCAAACAACGAATTCTCTGAAAATGACTGAGCAGTGACATCAACGCCACCTACGCTGTTTGAACGCTATCCCTATTTCCTACCCGACCATTGTTTTTCAATCATAGAATATTGTTGCTACCTGTACGTATACGTATTTATACTATGGTGATGGGATGATTCCAATGATAAAAGTATGAATCCACGAGCGATTGTCTTGCTGCAAGACCTCCCAATCAGAAATGGCCGAACTGTGCACATCAGACCGTTGCTGTCCATCACGTCCTGATGAAGCTACACACAAGGGGGCAGTAGTAGTCTTTAATGGCAATCTTATTACGATGGGCCATGTGGGAGTACCTCCACATCAGAAACTACCTATGTGAAGCGAAGAGTATCTATGGTGAATTAATTATAAGCAAAGCTATGCTATCTACGAAGAAGTGAACACATGCAATTGCAGTTGCCTCACATTTCAAAACACTGGCACTAGTCTGGCCTCTTTTGTTCAGCCTGTTTCAATCTGGCTCAGGTACCACTGCACACCTGTACGCGCAAACCGTATGCAATGAAATTTCTGCTAGAAACAAGTGGCAAACAATGCATCTAGAGCCTGTATCGCGTGCTGTGCATAAGCGCCCCCTCTGTTTGCCAAACTCATTGGCTTGACTCAGGGCTAGAGCCAGAACTCCACACATCGTCTCATAGTTGACCTCCCATTGAATGCAAACATTGCAAGATGCTTCACCATGAAACAGTGTCTAGGCGAAGCCCAAAATCTATGTCTAGGCGAAGCCTTCTAAAGAGGCGAAGCCTTTCAAAGTCTCACAACAGTTGCCGGAGACCAGCCACTTACATGCCGGCGACTGTCACATCCACGCCCCGTTTTTCAATTGCCCTGAGTCTGAAGGTTGCACTTTGCGTACCTCTCACCTTGTTTATCCAGCTGCACATAGCTCTGGATCTCTACTAAGATCAGCAAAATCTTGCAGCAAGCAGGTTAAACTAGAAACCATATTGAAATTTCCCGTAAATCTTCATTCATGAATCCATCTTGCTCTTGTTTCACCAAACAACAAATTGTCTGAAAATGACTCAGCAGTGACATCAACGCCACCTACGCTGTTTGAACGCTATCCCTATTTCCTAACCGACCATTGTTTTTCAATCATAGAATATTGTTGCTACCTGTACGTATACATAGTTATACTATGGTGATGGGATGATTCCAATGATAAAAGTATGAATCCACGAGCGATTGTCTTGCTGCAAGACCTCCCAATCAGAAATGGCCGAACTGTGCACATCAGACCGTTGCTGTCCATCACGTCCTGATGAAGCTACACACAAGGGGGCAGTAGTAGTCTTTAAACGATGGGCCATGTGGGAGTACCTCTACATCAGGAACTACCTATGTGAAGCGAAGGGTATCTATGGTGAATGGTGATATGGTTAGTGGATAAGATTGGTGGGTGAATCTCACAATGTGACTCTATAGACTTATGGAATGGACATAGAGAATCAACAGAGAGTGATGATTATGTTCTCTTATTGACTAGAGTCATCATCTTTATGAGAGTCTAGACTGACAGTAAGGGCAGTAACTCTCGATATGATCTCTAGATCCATAGCTAAGTCCATTAAGCATGTTGCATATGTGTCTAAAATGATACGTGCCTTAAGAACACTTACGACACCTTTCAGTTTGCATAAGTCTCATCGTGAATGGATCTGGATTCAGACACTTCGTTTTCTGACACACCAGATGGGAACAAAATGGCCACGTGGCGTTGACCCTCAAATCAGGGGCGAACCTCAAAGGTCAGCGATTGCAGCATTTCATCTTGGCTCCTCGAAGACATGGGCAGATCTGAGCCACCACAAAGAAACAACCAGAAAATTCTGCGGTGTGCCCCGTCGGATTTTCTCAGAATCATCATGTGAATGCATGAATCCAAATAAACATTAATAAACATCCCTAGCACACCCTACACATCATGCATGTTGATCCTCTACTATGAAGTGAAAAAAACAGCCGCATCTCGCCTACACATCATGCATGTTGAATCAGGGTCTGTACCCAACCAGCTCCTCGAGCTCATTTTTTGACATGGCTTCAACCTTCGAATCAGCTCTGACATCGACACCAGCATCCTGGCGCATCGAAGAATGCCATGGGTTTGGTAGTGGCTGAAATCAGGTAGCTATGGAGCCACAAAAAATCATCACACAGAACTTGGTGATTTGTAGAGAGCCATCCAACTTGGGCCTCAAATCAAATTGAGCCATAATAACTTTGTATGTGACTCTAGAAAGGTGGAACAATGTATGTATGTATGTATGTATGTATGTATGTATGTATGTATGTATGTATGTATGTATGTATGTATGTATGTATGTATGATTATGTATGTATGTATGTGTATGTGTGTATGTACGTCTGTACGTACGTACGTATGTATGTATGTATGTATACACGTAATTACACCGAACAAATTTATACTGCATAAATTGAGAAATTTCCAGCAAAAAAACGACCTTTTTGAACAGCCCGCAAAAATATACGCAAAATGATGCAAACATGACTTCCATCGCACCTGAGGTCGTTGCTTTCCGGTTTGAACTCCGCAGGAGGGATCAGGAAGGCATCCGCATCCACCTCGCAGCCCCAGGGGATGATCAAACGAACCTAGCCAATCCCAGCCATGGGTGGATTTTCCATAGCGAACTATTAATCATAACTAAATGGTATAATATGTCGTAGTCATGTGGCGTAAACTTTACCAAGCCATGACAAAAACATATGTTCATAATCGTATAGTCATGTGTAGAATGTTTGTAATGGTCATTTTGTTATAGCCCTAAATATGATCTTTGCGTATCTTTCCATTAACTCCTACAAGTATCATTTCTTGATAACGCCGCCAAAGTGCTACAGCTCCGCTCCTATCGATGTGTAAGCCCCACAGTGTGCCTCAGGTGATAGAGAAAAAAATGGTACCCCTGGTAGTGAAAACACCAAAATCCCTGGGATTTATAGATAATTTATAGATGATTCATGGATCAAGAATTTAAGTAGCTATGGCTATTGATCCATAGCCATCCATAGCCATCATCATCCTGCAGTGGAATAATATGGAATAATTATGGATTATGAATATGGAACATATGGAATGTTTGTATTCAATCCTATTCACCTCTGTTGATAGAATATGGATTTTCATGAAAAACTTGTCAAACGTCCTCTGAAATGTGAGCATGTTTGAACACTTCCACGATGATTTTGTCCAGGGGATACAGGTAGATAAAGATAACAATCATAAAGTGAGATGATACTGGGATGGTGTCAATCCATGGATTAGGAAAAAAACATCAAAAATCAAAGACCTAGTTGTGTTGGTTGTCATGTTGTCATTCTGAGTTGCTTTTCATACTTTTAACAAGTTGCATCACGGTCACGGCTGGTTGTCTCCTGGCTTTGGAAGCTGTTGTAGGAGACGTCCAAATGCTGCAAGCTGCCACAGCGCTGAAAGACCTGCGACTCCGCTCCGCGCTGATGCTCCATGGAAGGGGATCCAGCTATCAAGCACTTTCGCACTTGGAAGTATGAGTACCCTCTGGTAAACTAACAGTTTGCTATTGAAAATGGCCATAGAAATAATGGATTTTCTCATGAAAAATGGTGATTTTCCATAGCTATGTTAAATTACCAGAGGGTAACTTTAGCTAAATTCAGAAAATTTCAATTAGTTTGAAGTGTATGATGATTCGTCATGTTCATCCTCAAAATTGAGCGCTAGAAAATCTGCCGTCTAAAAGAAGAACTTGCGCTTACAATCCCTAGTTTATATCATTTGGATTGTGAATTACCTTGCTATCTTTTCGGTGAATATCACACAAGCAATTCATCCAATTGCGCTATGTGTATGTGTATGTGTATGTACAATATGTATGTAATGTAATGTTAGGTAAGGTAATGGTATGGTATGGTATGGTATGTATATATATATATATCGCTACGGATCAAAACCCATCAATTGCCAGAATTTTCTGACATTCACAGCCATAGCCAGTGCCTGTGACATCTCTTCTGCCACAAATCTACTCTGCGGCCCCTGATGCTGCGGCTTCTCATCAAACGGTCATCAAACATGGCAAGGAAAAAAAATCCCCAACAATGACATGAACATTGCAAATGGAACATAGCCATCTCATATCTGTATATCCCCAAAAATGAAAAGAAAAAACAAAATCTGGAGATGAAATGAGATGAATCTTTCATAACCAAAAAACCGAGGCCATCAGGGTCCAGTAACTCAGTATGCCATTCGAACACATAGGCCTAATTCGAAACTGGGGATATGGGATAACCAACAACCATAGGGACATAGGGATATTAATGTGATCTATGTATATATATATATATGTATATATATATATATGTATGTATGTATATATATATATGTATGTATGTATATATATATGTATGTATATAGTTGGTTATATATATATATATCATTATATATATCCCATTAATATCCCCAGTTTCTGTTTCACTTGATGCCGGCAGTACATCGCCAGGCTTCGCCTTGCCCAAACAGTTCCAGCTCATGTCCAAGCAACTCAACCTCCGATGCACATCAGGACATCACTGCATGCTACGCACTGTGCTAAAACATGGTAAAACCCAATATCAATGAATTGGTTTAAGGCAAAAATCACAGGAAACATCAGGATTTTCCTATGAAATATAGGGAGAAACACCAAAAGTGACATGTGAAAATCCATGGTTGAATGACCACGTGACTGTACTCAAAATGCTGCGGGTGTTGCACAAACTATAGCCCCAAAATGAAAAAGCTCCCAGATATATATAGATACACCAGTACAATATCAATTCCATCGATCATTGGACCCAATCCCTGAGCCATCGTCCAGGGATCCGCACGTGCGGATCGCAGTCCAAGAGTCAGGCCTCCATCAAAAGCAAGGCCGTCAGACACTATACTGCTTAAAATGAATTAAGATGATACATTACGCTGCGCACATGTTATGTTAAATGCTGTGCGTAGATCTGCTCACTCAGTGGCACCGCCGCCGCAAACACAGCAGTCACTTTGCGGATTTCCGCCAAGAACGGTGTTAGACCAGATTGTTCTTTGAGAACAACAAACATCTGATGCTTGCTGTTAGCTCTCACCTTCTTCACCGCAGATGTATCAACATGCTTCTCTAAGAGCCGACGTGCACCATCGTGATCCATCCCATGGCTCAAGCTAAGCTCTGGTGCAAGCTTCACGACAATACTGGCCATGATCTGAGATCTGCCGTATTTCTGTGTGGTCGTTACGTTGACCGGAAATGGTATCCTTTTGGGCCAAATGGGGGGCATCACTGGAGTTGCTTCAGGGCGAGCTTCCTGCAATGCATCAGTCCCCATTGTCTATATTATATATATACACATATGTAATTATATCATATAGTTATATCATTATATATATATATATAGCAATTATAATATCCCCAATATTTTGTGCGAACGTCCTGGGCGAAAAAACTGCCGATGACCCAAAGGTTAGATCCTTCATGCAAAAGTGACATGAAACATCAATAAGATGTGACCCCAAATCTGGCCCATACCCATATGTCTGTTTCTTTAATCTCAGATTTTGGAATTAGATACCACTTTGACTGCGGTTTCCTTTTTGCTCAGCAAACTCTTTGCGCCCAAGTTTCATTTTTTCTATAATTGGAAACGTATGAAGCACCATTTCCACATCCATTTACAATGTTCCAAGCACTTTATTTCAGAAATTTATAGAACTTCTAAGTTCACAACAAATCCAATATCCCTGGCCCCACCTCCGAACAAAGGAAGACATCGCCCTCCAAATTGTTGTCGCGAAAAACACGCTTAGCCAATTTCACCACTTTGGGCATCTGCCTTGGAAAAACGCTGAAAATGAAACAGACCCAGCAAACCAGCAATGAAAAAAGGGTGGGATCTTATACCAAAAATGGTGTCTACATAATATATAAATATAACATATATATATATATATATTATTCAGATGATATAATTGTATTATCTATCCATCCATCCATCCATCCATCTATCTATATATATATACATACATATATGATTATATATGATCATATATGTTCTATGTATTTCTTAAAGAGATGCCGACGCAGATTTTCCGATTGCTTCTCAGATTGCTCTGAGACTCCCGGGCTCAATCAACCCACCACAGAATAGCCATGGGTCTCAATCTCGTTCTCGCTGATGCCAGCCTCCCTGGCGCATGTCGCCGTCAGAGATCTGTCCCAGTCCTGGGGCTGGGTCGACATCTCGCACCTCTTGACCGTGCAGAATGACCGGATGGCCTCTAAATCCGTCAGCGGCACTCCACTGAGGCGTTCCATTGTCAAAACCCGCTTGGCCGAGGCATCTGTCAAGTTCTGTTGAACTCCATTCCGACACACCCATACAATAATACATCAGCCCTATATTGTCTTTGTACATTCCGCATTTCTCAGTGGATTTTAGGAACATCAGCAAATCTGTCTTTAAATTATCTAACCATAGTATCCCCTATTTATTCAATATCAGTTCCCTTTAGTTAAACCTATACCCTGGGCAATAAAACATTGCAATGAAAATCCTCTATTGATAGTGGGTTACAGTATACCATTAAAACCTCCATGTAGTTCGGGGATTTCCCAGCAGTGTTTGATTGCTGGAGGGTATATACACCATACAATCCCTATTATATCCCTTTTATAATCATATCACTATTATTTCCATTCATCTCTTATCATATTCATATACGTCCCATACATTTCGAGGAATAATCCCCTATTACATTATTGTTGCTTGGCATATCCCATGACTTACCACAGAAAATACGTGAAAAAAACATCCACCAAGTGGCTGCAATCTGGTCCAAGCCGTTGCCGGTGAGCAAGTCGCGATAGACTTCAAGGTTACGTTGCTCCTGATGGGATCACAGAAGTGTTTCAGAAATGGGGATGGGAAAACTATGGAAAACTTGGGACCATGAAGACGTTTGGGTGTGATTTGCTATGGAGCTTTCCTAAGTCATAGGGGTACCCCGATTTATCATCCATTGATGAATTTTCCTCTATAAATGGATGACTTGGGGGATTTCACTAGGCTAGAGGGATGATTTTTTTCCGGATAGTGCGGCAATAGAATTGCCATAACTTGGAATGTAAACCTTTCTGGACAACCGCATACCATACATATGATTGGTTGTCCCTTTGTATCCTCACTGTATCCTCATAAAATGGTTGGATTATGTTGGGTTTATATCCCATTCTGTTCCTCGAATCTTCCATCTTTGAACTTAGCTTCCAGCATGCCTTCCCAAGTTTCTCCACATCCTTCGACGTTCTCACAACTGAGCAGCCGGTGGGTGACGGCTCATAGTCCCATCGAAAAAAGAAAATCCAAAAAAGTTTCCTACATCTTCCCATAGCTTCTAAGGCTGTTCCCGTCTTTTTCACCATAGTTTTCCCACCTGTTCCCATGGTTTTCCCAAACCCCAGCCGCTGGCAGCCATGTACTGGCATTCATAACCCAACTATATCTCATATGACAATTATATATATTATATATATACTATTATTATATAATACTATATAATATATTACTATAATAATATATATATATGTTATTATTACTATTCTATATATAATATTATTTTAAAAAAATAATATGGAAGCCGTAATATTAGATCACCGGGGACATCCTTGGTCTATCCAGTCTATGATATATCTACCATAAAGCAGAGGTCCCAGGGGTCCAACGTGAAACACTAAGCGCAAAGTTTCTAAATTGTATCCCAAGCTGACTATCCGGAACGCGCTGGTAGTTTTGTTGATTTGTTGGCTCTTCAGTTTGACAGCCCAGGTTCATCAATCCCAACCTCAATATCCGGGGATCCCCTGGCAGTACAACTGGCCTGCTTGGGAAGTTCCAGCAGTGGCGATAGCACATCTTCAGTCGCCATACCCAGCCGGATCCACCACCAGTTGGCTGACCATCAAACAGCAAAAACCATTTCAGCGGTCATCGCTGCCATGTGCACGTGGAATGGAGAAAGAAAGGATATTTTCAACTGAGGTGTGTGTGTGTGTGTGTATATATTTATATGCTGAGTGTAAAGCAAGCGCAAAAAGTTCGAGAGAAACAATCTTGCACAAAAGACTAGCAAACTCCTCTAAAGTGCTTCCCTGGTCGAGTATTTCTGCAGCTAGCCTTGAAAGAGGTTGTCTGGACTCATCGCCACCATGATGAACACTTCAGTCTCCATGATGAACAACAATATCATCATCAACAACAACGAAAAAACAAGCTTTCCTGGATGCCAGGATGAACAACAATGATGGACAACAATATCATCATCAACAACAACAACAAGAACAAGACAAACTTTCCTGGATGCCAGCATGAACAACAATGTCATCATCAACAACAACAACGACAAGATAAAACCACCTCTATAGACAGGCGGTACAATAAGCAAAACCACCAAAAAAACACAAACACCGAAAAAAGCAAAAAAAAACGAAAAAAACAATCTGGAATCTTTGTTTTTTGGGTTTTTTGTTTTTTTTTTTTGTTTTTTGGGGTTTTCAGTTTTGGAGTCTAATTTTGTCTAGGGAATTTTGTTCTTGGACTGTGCTTGTAAGAGATGCAATGTTGAAATGACATTACATTTCATTGCATTGCATTGCATCGCATTGCATCGCATTGCATTGCATTTCATTGCATTACGTGCATTACATTGCATTGCATTTCCTTGCATTGCATTACATTGCATTGCAGTACATTGCATAGCATTACATTACATTGCATTGCATTACATTGCATTGCATTTCATTGCATTGCATTGCATTACATTTCATTGCGTTACATTGCAATGCATTGCATTGCATTGCATTACATTGCACTGCATAGCATTTCATTGCATTGCATTACATTGCATTGCCTTGCAGTACATTGCATTGCATAGCATTACATTGCATTGCATGGCATTGCATTGCATTGCATTGCATTACATTGCATTGCATTGCATTACATTGCACTGCATGGCATTGCATTGCATTACATTGCATTACATTGCATTGCATTACATTTCATTGCATTGCATTACATTGCATTTCATTGCATTGCATTTCATTGCATTACATTGCATTGCCTTGCAATACATTGCATTGCATGGCATTACATTGCATTACATTGCATTGCATTACATTTCATTGCATTGCATTGCATTGCATTACATTGCACTGCATAGCATTACATTGCATTGCATTTCATTGCATTGCATTACATTGCATTGCATTACATTGCATTGCATGGCATTACATTGCATTACATTGCATTGCATTACATTTCATTGCACGACATTGCACCTGTGCGGCGCAACCATGCACCTGTGCAGCGCAAACACTCTCTGTGTAATAATAAGTAAGGCCTATATATATATATATCCATGATCCATACTATTGTAGCAAGCGCCTCGAAAAGGCAAGGTGGGGGGTCAAAGAAACAAGGTGGAGGATCAAAAAAACAAGGTGGGTTCTCAAAAAAAAAACAAGGTCAGAAGGTCAAAAAAAAAACAAGATGGAACGTCAGAAAAACAAGGTTAGGGGTTAAAACACAGGGTGTCAAAAAACAGGGTGGGGAGTCAAAAAAAAACAAGAGGCGATCAAAAAAACAAGGTGGGGGTCTAAAAAATAAGAACTCTGTATACTTTGATAAAATATCATGCACCTGGTTTCATTTGGGATTTCATTTAGAGTATGTTTAGAGTTTCGTGTAAGGTATCAATTTAGACTTTGATTTAGAGTTTCGTTACAGTTTTTCGAGGGTTTCAGTTCAAGTTTCATTTTATGTTTTTTTTTCAAAGTATCATTTAGGATTTCTCTGGGATGTCATTTGAGGTAATTATCACTTAAAGTTTCTGTGCGAATTTATTTGTGGTTTCTGCATGGGTCATTTATAGCTTCGTTAGGGTTCCTTTATGGTTTCATGTAGGGTGCTTATCAGGATTTGTTTCAGGTTTCTTTAGGTTTCACCTAGAACCTCGGGTCTCTCTAGGGTTTCATTTAAGATACAAACGGGAAAAATACAGGACAACAAAATGAAAAACAAAGAGGTGGCCCAGTTCTACCACTGGAATAGTAGTCTAATGTGATAGATAATCTATATTTATATATACGTATGTACATGGCGCTTGTGCAGCACCATTTCATATATTCATATAGCGCTTCTGCAGCACCATATCATGGCGCTTACGCAGCACCATTTCATACGGCGCTTCTGCAGCACCGTTTCACATGGCGCTTATGCAGCACCATTTCATATGGCGCTTCTGCAGCACCGTTTCATGTGGCGCTTATGCAGCACCTTTAAGCTTCATTAATTACTTACTTCATAAAATGAATAATTTCACGAGCTCAAGACCGACACTCTGGTTGAAGTCGTCGAGGAACTGCTCAGGGGGGTGAAGGGGTTTGGTGGGTGAATTTTCTTACTATATCAAAATATTTTATCAAATATATTTTATAAAAATATACATATGAAAAAAGGGAAAACCCTAAAAGTGCGAAGCACCGAAGAACATTGATGCCAATTTGGTTTCATTCATTCACCATTCTTCCGGGGTCGGCGGCAGGGGCGGCAGCCCTTAAATAATGTTAGATTAGATATTCACCCTCATACTTGCCTGCGCACACATGCTGAGGTCGTGTTGCATACATGTGTGGTCCCTGAAAGGGCCAAGATCAAGGTTTGAGGCTGAACTCACTGATTTACTGCGCCCAGCTCTGATATGGAATGCTGAGAATCAAACGCAGTGACGGCCAGGTTTCGCCCATCTGTTGCCTGGATGTCCAAAATTGAATCTAAGGTTGCAAACATTTGCAAATGATGTGATGAAGAGTGACTTGCAACACAGAAAACCCAAGAGTGCTTGGGCTTGATCCGGAACTTGTGTGTATCACGGTTTCATGGAGATCAAACACACTCAGGCAGTCAACTGCTGCTGATCCAACAAACTGTGTCAGTTGTTTTTCTAGGGATGGAACCATTTCCACTAGATAGTAAGCACCGCTGATGTCCTGCGCTTCCTTCAAGACGTACCTGGACGTGGCATTTCTGAGTCAGTCAGATCATTGCGCCACCAACAAACGGAGGCTGCAAAATTCCCAACTGTGCATGAGTAGTCCATAGTCCGCCTCACATCTATGTTTGCAGAAAGCGCGTGCACCTCAAGTCCGCAGAAGGCGACTCGTTGCCAATTTCTCCAGGAGCAAACGATTTCAGCGAGCCTGACAGTCGTATCAGTCAAATCAGGGGCCATGCGCAAGTTCTCAGTAGGGGGGGCTGATCTACACTCTGAATGATATCTATAAAGATGTTTCACTCGTATTGTTTTCACGTGTGTCAAATGAGATGAGAAGTGACCCATTATAAATTGTGTTTTTTTGGCGAACATAGCCCTTGCTTGCATGGTTGCCTGCCAAATCACAGAGCATCATCAAACAATGGTATTGCTGTTCCAGGCGCAAGTATCAAAAACAGTCAGCAAAACAATGGGCAAACCATAACCGTGCCAGACCCAGGATGATGTTTCATGCTAGTATGTATTGATTATGTATTGCTATATTGTTTCTTGACTTGTCGGCCTGTTGTTGCAGCCATGCCCTTAGCCTGGCACTCGTGTCTGGGGAGAACCGAGGACAAAACTCTCGTATTTGCACAAGAAATACTCCCTGCGCTGCAACACAAGATTACTCCTGCAAGGGTTCCCAAACAGCGTGGGCGGATGCTTGAAAGACACTCAAAGGATCTCTACGCAAGGATTCACAGGATCTCCGGCACCCTTCAGAAAAACTCACAGCATCTCTGTACAAGGATTTTCTATATACCATTATATACCCATCCTTAGGGGTGCCCCCCGTCCGAATATCCCCAGAAATCCCAGAATAGTGCGGTATAATTCCGGATAGGTTTGAGTTTCTTTTTGAAAAGGTATTCCAGGGGCTGTCTAGTGTTGCGATTAATTTTTGCATATTTTTGCTAGAAAGGTCTGGATTTTGAGTTGTTCTATGTTGTTCTTCTTTTGGCCACCATGTCATCCTTGCAGGGTATATTTGAATCCAAGTTTGGGGTACCTTTCTGTCTCCATGCAGTGTTCACATTCGATTTCAATCCTTCTTCATTGCCATTGTCTTTCTGGAGACGCCTAGATTTGAATGTTGGCCATGCGTTATTTTTGAACTACCAGGAGAATTAAATTCAGATTTGTGTTCTTGCAACCTCATGAGCCTCATGTTCATTATGTTCATTGGAATTCAAAAATCAAATTTAATTCTATTGTGGAGTCATGGGGGCATGATCTTGTGGTTTTGTTTCGAATCTAATTTATTTTCTGTATTGTTTGTCATGTGGTTTGTTGATTTTGATTCGAATTGGTTGTTCCCTCTTGAAGGGGCGTCAGGGAAAAGCATGAGAGGTCATTCACAAGCAAGCGTTGGATCCCAGTGATTCATTGAGGCGTGCAGGGCAGAAATGGTTTCAGCAGCACACCAGTCTCCATAAAACTCTGACGGTTTCGTCTGACAAGGGCGTCAAGACCTTGATAGTTCGATGCTCCAGTTGTTCGAGTTGTAGCAAACAGTGGTGTTTTTCCAACAGAGAGGGTCAGTTCCACGGTTTTCCTGTCGTGGTGGTTTGCTATGTGAAAGGCCATCACTATGAAGCAACTGCTTCGCTCGAAGCGTGAGGCATTCGTGCAACTGCAGCAAAAAAAATGAATCCAGAGCCACGAGACAGGAAAGAGTTGGTTTCGTTGCAAGGATTTAATCCAAATTTTGGAGCCCAGCCAGTTTGTGCCACTTGGAAGGACATTGAATTTGAATGCAGCCTTCTTCCGCATGCACGTAGATGGCAGCAGGGGGGCATTAAATTCGAGTTCAATTTTTTTTTGATCCTGGAACCAAATCGTTTCAAAATCCAGAAGTCAGCCTCGCCCATTTTGAAGGTTTAAGCGGCGAAATCTGCTTGCATCACCCCAAACATCAAGTTTAGCGGCCATTGAAACGATAATCCGTTCCCCTAAACTTAAGCCCCCCTCACCCCCCCAAAAAAAAAACACCTGGAGTGCCTTTTACGACTAGGGGGAATCTACTGAGGGGTGGAAAGTTTCCCTCCAGTAACCAAATCAAAAAACGATTTCCAAATCGATGAAACTATTTTGAGAAAAATAGTATGTATATATATCTCTCTCTCTCTCTTTCTCTATCTATCTACCTATCTACCTACCTACCTATCTATCTACCTATCAATCTATCTATCTATCTGTCTATCTATCTATCTACAGTATCTCTATCTATCTATCTATCTATCTATCTATCTATCCTTCCATCCATCTATCTATCTATCTCTCTCTCTCTCTCTTTATCTACCTGTAAGATGTTGCCAAATTTTGACTTCGAAGTTTTCCTGCAGTGATCAAACCAAACCCTGAGATTAAATTACGGTATCCCGGCGAGAGGCCCAAACAGTGTTGCAAGGAACATGAGGAAGGTTAGGTTGTGCAAGTTCCCCTGCGAAGATCTCTGTAGAAGATCGTGTGCAAGATCTGCTTGACAGGTTCTCTGTATAGAAGCTGCTGGGTAAGATCCCTTTTTAAGGCTATCTGCCCAAGGTGTCTTTAACAGGTCTCCTGGCAAGATCTCTGTACAAGATCTCTAGAAGATGTCTCTTGGCAAGATCTCCTTATGAGATCTCTGTGCAAGCTCCCTATAGGAGCACTCTTGGCAAGATCTCTGTAAAAGACCTCTTGGCAAGATCTTAACAGATCTCTATGCAAGGTCGATGCGCAAGATCTCTATAAGGGGTCTCGCAAGAAGCTCTCTGTACAAGCTTCCTATAAGAGGTCTCTTGGTAAGATCTGTTTAAGAGTCTTTGCACAAGCTCTCTATTAAGAGCTCTCTTGGCAAGATCTCTGCCAGGGGCCTCATGGCGAGATCTCTGCACAAGGTCTCTCTATAAGAGGTCACTATACAAGATTTCCAAAAGAGATCTCCCTGGCAAGATCTCTGCGCAAGCCCAAGCTCTCTAAAAAGAACCCTTGTCAAGATCTCAAAATCTCCTTTATTACCAAAATGAGCACCGCGCCGTCACGAGAGCGATCTGACAAGCCCAAAGTGCCAAGGGGGTTGCGCGAGCGATCTCAAGATTCGCACCGCGCCACGGCGAGAGCGATCTGACAAGCCTAAATTGCCGAGAGGGTTGCCCGAGCGATCTCAAAATTTGCACCCATCATGTCCCAAATCGAAAATGACGACAGTTTCACAAAACGATGCTTTCGGCCCTTTCGAAGCGTTGCCGCGCGGATGAAAAAGTGTCCGATGTCCTGCACCTGTCACACCAAACGACGTTTTAGGATGTTTTAGGCCTCAAAATGTCCCGAAAGTGCCACGCGTGCCACAAAAAATTGACATAGCTCCCAAAACGAGCGTGCCGCGCCAGTAAACTAGACCTTCGGAAGAGAGGTCTCCGCTACAACCCGTTTGTGCTAGCCTGCCCAGTCGAAATGCACATGGACATCTCATAAGGGAACTTTTGTGCTGTAAGGGTCACCAAATTTGCCGGAGACGGATGGGACCACCTTGAATGAACACCAAGCCTTAACACCTACCGTAAGAACCCTGAGTATAGCCACACTGTTTGGGGAAAAAAGGACTCAAGATTTTCAAGTCTAAAAAAAGTGATCAAATCCACATGTTTTAAAGTCTATATATATCATACAACATGGCCAAAAATTGAATTTCGAAGCTTTACCCCAATAATCAAATCAAAGCCTTCATTGAAAAAACTATTTCAACGGCGGACCCAAATAGAAAACATGTCAAAGTGAACCAGTTTTCGTGATTAGGGGGCTGGATCGCATTTTTGGTATGCTGGTTTCCTATTACGTTTCGCATTTTTTGAATGGCCCTAGGTCCCTAGGTTTTAACCGCTTTCTCATCGAGGTCTGGAAAGTATTGCGCTTGCCACGGAAAATGCGCCTGATGCTTCTGAAGTACTGCACCTTCCACATGATCGCCAGGTACCGAATCCAAGAAAGACGGCGCTCTCAAAAAAGGAGCATGTGGCGTCCAAAACCTCGTCCACCTTTACCAATGCTGCTCCTGCTACACAAAATGACCTCCAGCGCCACTGCTCATTCTTAGCCACACCTGCCGACGTCTCAGCAACGTGCACGAAATAGCGCGCCCGCCACACGGATGAAAAAGTTTCCAAAGTCCTGCACCTGACCTGTCATACAACAGAAGGCTCTGAACCTCCAAAAATTGTCAAATCTTGTGCGTCTGCCACAAAACGGACATAGCTCCAAAAACGGACACGCCACGCTGGCAAAAGTACACCTTCAAATGAGAGCAACTCGCTACGTTGATTTGGCGCCCGCCTGCGCACTTTAAACGAACGTGGAAAATTCGGAAGGAACTATTTTGTGTGAAACGGGCTAATGGCAGCCACAGATGCAGACCCACAATCATACCCGACCTCTAACAGCTTTCGTAAAAACCCCTTAGTGTGGACTCGCTGTTTGGAGAAAGCTGTGTCTCGCCAAAAGCTGCAAGTCAGCCAGGAGCACTTTTCCTCCAAGAGGTGCAAGGCTGCTGCTTGACCTGTGTCTGCAAACCGGTATTATGTAGTACCGTTCATACCGAACACACCCAAAGCCTTTGTTGGTAGGTCTTCCCATACAACCCAGGGAAGATCCAGCTACTCCAGACTTAGCCAGTGCACGAAGAACAAACGATTCACGATTGCGCATCTGTTGTGAATGCAATCCGCAGGAGCTGACTTACTTGATAACTTTTCTTTTACTCAGACGCATTTTGCTACTTGTACAAGCACCGCCCGGGCTATTACCGCCCCAGTTACGCCATTGTTCATGGCTGCCTACGGGCCTACAGGCCGCGAATCGGCGCCTATTCTCACACTTGCCTGCACTAATTTCATCTTGCAACTGGCGAATTGGAGCAGCCTCTGCTAGTGCTGTGACCATTTTCTCCTTTGTCACTTTTGCTGCTTGGACCTTACATTTTCTCCACCATCTCGCATCGGCGGCTGATCACCTGCAAGAATTCGTCACTGGCAGGTTGAAGTTGAAGCTGCATGTCGTTCCTTCGCTTCTCCTGGGTAGCCACGCGTTCTTCAAAACGCTCCACTTGAATTCCGTCCACCTATTTCAAGCAATCTGCCAGATCATCTGCTGAGGCAGCATGCCTCAGTGATAGTTCGCAACTGCTCCTCTTCGGCAACGCTTCTGCCGCAGTCCCAAGGAACTCCTTTTCTGGCTGCGCATATCCTTCTCCTCCTCGGCCTGTTTCTCCAAGGCTTGCAAGCGCTGCTCATGGCCTTGGAATCTCGGCACCAGGTGGCCACATTTTCTGCAAACGCCTCTTGAAAGGCGTATTACCATGTATTACCTCGTCCAAATTCGTCCAAGTCTTCCATTGTGGCGAAGCGAAGGTGCGGGGGATCATAGCCATCTTCGCCACCTTTGCCACCTTTGCCACCTTTGCCCTGTTCAGCGCTGCTCAGGGAGCTATATTTCGGACTGGTGACTTAGGACTTAGGCCACCATAGTGACATAGGAATTTGTGCACCAAGTCCTAAGTCACTGGTGTTCTTACCAGGTGATTTGTGTGCACCAAGTCCTAAGTCACTGGGGTTGTGATTGGATTCAAGCACTTTTTAAGTTTAAAAAAAAAAAAACTTCTCTGAATAAGTCATCAGAATCTACATACTTACAGAACATTACAGTACAGTACATTACATCACTACAATACAGTAAAGTACAGTACATTACATTACACTACAGTACATTACATTACATTACAGCACATTACAGTACATTATATTACATACATGCACAGGACTTGGTGCACAAAATCGTATGTCACTAGAGGGGCACAAGTCCTAAGTCACCAAACCTACATACTTACAGAACATTACAGTACAGTACAGTACAGTACATTACACTACAGTACATTACATTACCTTACAGTAAAGTACAGTACATTACATCACACTACAGTACATTACATTACAGTAAAGTGCAGTACATTACAGTAAAGCGCAGTACATTACATTACGTTACATTACATTACATGACACTACGGTACATTACAGTACATACATGCATAGGACTTGGTGCACAAAATCGTATGTCACCAGAGGGGCACAAGTCCTAAGTCATCAGAACCTACATACTTACAGTAAAGTACAATACATTACATTACATTACACTACAGTACATTACATTACAGTACGGTACATTACAGTACATACATGCATAGGACTTGGTGCACAAAATCGTATGTCACTAGAGGGGCACAAGTCCTAAGTCATCAGGACCTACATACTTACAGTACATTCAGTACAGTATATACAGTACATTACACTACAGTACATTACATTACATTGCAGTAAAGTGCAGTACATTACATTACACTACAGTACATTACATTACAGTACAGTACATTACAGTACATACATGCAAAGGACTTGGAAATCGTCTGTCACCAGAGGGGCACAAGTCCTAAGTCATCAGAACGTACATACATATATTACATTACATTGCAATACAATACATTACATCCCAATACATTTTTCATTTTTTCAATTTATTTAATTGCTTTAAAATACTGTCTATATATAAATCGAAGGAAAAAAATGGAAAATCACAGATTTTTTTTGAAATATGTTTTTTTGAAGATGGGCACAAGTCCTAAGTCATCATTTTTTCAACGATTGGCTCGAGGACTTCGACCCAACGACGGGGTAGTGCAATGGGAACCACAATAGGGAAACACAACGGGAAGTGGTCCCCGTTGCGCTACCCCATTTTTAAAAAAAACATATTTCAAAAAAAATCTGTGATTTTCCATTTTTTTCCTTCGATTTATATATAGACAGTATTTTAAAGCAATTAAAAAAATTGAAAAATATAATTTTGTTTTTTTCACTTTTCCTTTTTCTCTGTGGTTTCCCGTTTTGTTTCCCCGTTGTGCTTCCGTATTGTATTCCCCCGTTGCACTACCCCGTCGTTGGGTCGAAGTCCTGGAGCCAACCGTTGAAAAAATGATGACTTAGGACTTGTGCCCATCTTCAAAAAAATATTTCACAAAAATCTGTGATTTTTTTTTCAGATAGATATGAACAAATTTTAACATTTCACTATGTTACAAAAGCAGTTTTTTCTAGTTTTCAAAAATCTGTGATTTTCATTTTTTTGACATTTCTCATTTTGCATCATTTCCCCGTTATTTTTCTCCCTTTGTGTCTCCCCGTTGTAACACCCCGTTGTGGTTTCCGTTTAACGCGCGCGCGGAAACCAGAAAAATAACGGGGAAATGATGCAAAATGAGAAATGTCAAAAAAATGAAAATCACAGATTTTTGAAAACTAGAAAAAACTGCTTTTGTAACATAGTGAAATGTTAAAATTTGTTCATATCTATCTGAAAAAAAAATCACAGATTTTTGTGAAATATTTTTTTGAAGATGGGCACAAGTCCTAAGTCATCATTTTTTCAACGGTTGGCTCCAGGACTTCGACCCAACGACGGGGTAGTGCAACGGGGGAATACAATACGGAAGCACAACGGGGAAACAAAACGGGAAACCACAGAGAAAAAGGAAAAGTGAAAAAAACAAAATTATATTTTTCAATTTATTTAATTGCTTTAAAATACTGTCTATATATAAATCGAAGGAAAAAAATGGAAAATCACAGATTTTTTTTGAAATATGTTTTTTTTAAAAACGGGGTAGCGCAACGGGGACCACTTCCCGTTGTGTTTCCCTATTGTGGTTCCCATTGCACTACCCCGTCGTTGGGTCGAAGTCCTCGAGCCAATCGTTGAAAAAATGATGACTTAGGACTTGTGCCCATCTTCAAAAAAACATATTTCAAAAAAAATCTGTGATTTTCCATTTTTTTCCTTCGATTTATATATAGACAGTATTTTAAAGCAATTAAATAAATTGAAAAAAATGAAAAATGTATTGGGATGTAATGTATTGTATTGCAATGTAATGTAATATATGTATGTACGTTCTGATGACTTAGGACTTGTGCCCCTCTGGTGACAGACGATTTCCAAGTCCTTTGCATGTATGTACTGTAATGTACTGTACTGTAATGTAATGTACTGTAGTGTAATGTAATGTACTGCACTTTACT
Source organism: Cladocopium goreaui (assembly GCA_947184155.2). NCBI lineage: Eukaryota > Dinophyceae > Suessiales > Symbiodiniaceae > Cladocopium > Cladocopium goreaui. The sequence goes on from CAMXCT020001498.1 coordinate 25,989, forward strand.
GCAATGTAATGTAATGTACTGTAGTGTAATGTACTGTACTGTAATGTACTGTAAGTATGTAGGTCCTGATGACTTAGGACTTGTGCCCCTCTAGTGACATACGATTTTGTGCACCAAGTCCTATGCATGTATGTACTGTAATGTACCGTACTGTAATGTAATGTAATGTACTGTAGTGTAATGTAATGTAATGTATTGTACTTTACTGTAAGTATGTAGGTTCTGATGACTTAGGACTTGTGCCCCTCTGGTGACATACGATTTTTGTGCACCAAACCCTATGCATGTATGTACTGTAATGTACTGTACTGTAATGTAATGTAATGTGCTGTAGTGTAATGTAATGTACTGCACTTTACTGTAATGTAATGTACTGTAGTGTGATGTAATGTACTGTACTTTACTGTAAGGTAATGTAATGTACTGTAGTGTAATGTACTGTACTGTACTGTACTGTAATTTTCTGTAAGTATGTAGGTTTTGGTGACTTAGGACTTGTGCCCCTCTAGTGACATACGATTTTGTGCACCAAGTCCTGTGCATGTATGTAATATAATGTACTGTAATGTGCTGTAATGTAATGTAATGTACTGTAGTGTAATGTAATGTACTGTACTTTACTGTATTGTAGTGATGTAATGTACTGTACTGTAATGTTCTGTAAGTATGTAGATTCTGATGACTTATTCAGAGAAGATTTTTTTTAACTTAAAAAGTGCTGCAGCGCACGAGCGTGATGACTTAGGATCATCTTAATATATTTCTGCTAGTTCATTCCTATGTCATCATGGTTTTACAAGTGGTCCATGCCGCACTAAAAAAAAATCAAACATAGTTTCTAATCTCGTCGGACACCTGATGAGTTGGGACTTGTGCCGGGGGGGTCCGACGCATGATGAGATAGGACTTGGCCACACCAGGGTATCTTTCACAAGTCCTAAGTCACTCGCTTGAAATATAGCCCTCTCTTTGCTTTGCGCTCGCGGCATGGCAATGGCAGGCATGGCACGGCGCTGACTTAATTGATAACTAGTCAGCAGAATGGCAGACATACGCCATACGTCTGAAATCTTTGGCATTCCCTCAAATCAACTCCTTTGCAACAACCTCAAAAATGCGTTGCATCGAAATGATGGAGTATTTTTCATAGCCACACTAAATGACCAACTTGTGTATATAAAGGCATTCTTTCATGATCGACCGAGAATAGCAGTAGACACGCAGATGCTATTGTTGTCTGTTGATTGACAGGCATGAAAAGCATGAAATCTGTTGAATTCTGAGAGTTTAGAGCACAGGATCGATGCCTTCAATAACCGTGGTCTGTTGCTTTGTCGGCAGTTCTATCAACCACATGTTTTTATGTTTTGCGGGATGGATGAGCTGCTAGAGACATGAAGAACCGGTGACTTTCAAAGTCCGCCATCATGCCCATTGCTCCCATTCCGCCAGTCCCATCATTTAAGTCAACATGTGTCAACATCAACATTCATCCAACTGTCTGGAAAGACAATGCAATCGGAAGATGAGAAGCCTCTGCACTGTCTTCTTCTTCAAGGCAAGCGGATACTCGCATCCATTCCTGCGAGGGTGTTGCTTTCGGTACCACGCTGAGGATTCAACCTGCTCCCTGACTGTCTTCTTCCAGGGGAGTCAAATGAAAAAAACAATCAAGTGGGTAGCTTTTTCCGCCCTTCCTTTTTCCACAAGCCATGGTGTCTTCTGCACAAGCGTATCTTTCGTGCAACCAAAATTGAATCAAACACTTGGTCCAAGCTTTGCAGGGCAGAGATGAAGGCATCCGATGCCAATCCAAGCAAACTGGCTACTGATCAAAAGTCAGGGCAAATCAAGGCAGTAGCCCGTTCTTTGGAGACCATCTCTGCTTTTCTTTGGAAGCTAATGGCCCTTGTTTATTTATCTTCATTCATTTATTTATTCATTTATTCATTTATTATCATTCTTATTTATGTATTTACGGCGGCTCCTCTGTGTGCAGTCAGAGAGCGACTAGCAAAAGGGCTAACAAAATGAAGGATTCACAGTACTTTCAACTTACAGTCCGCATGTGCTGCGCTCTGTTTGACTGCAATATACATAATATTCTGCAATTACCATTCAACTAATCAGCAGTCAAAGCATGGTGGCAGGCGCCCTGCGTGGAGGATAGGGTATCCTCCTGGGAGACTTTAGAAAAGACTTGTGAGACCTTCAGGAAGCTGTGCTGGTCATTTCGGCCAGCAGGCTACCAACGTTCTCTCTACTGTGGAATACCTTGGCATCACCATGCACTGCACCAACCAGTATGCGAAGGTTATCTTGTGAGAGTTGTGAACCGGAGAGTGTTGTGTCACAGGTAGAATCTGTCAAGTTCCATTATTTCTATTGAGTCTGGTACATTGTGTAGGCCACCGCCACATACATGCTGCGCATAAAGAGGTCCCGAGGAACGAGGCTGCTCAATCTGGTCCTGGCAAAGACGTGCACAAAAAAAGGGAAAGCAAATCTCAAGTACCACAGACATGATCAAACAACCAGCATTGGCTTTGGCCAATGAAGTAGGGCACAACAAAAGGCTGGCCTCCCGCTCGATGTGTCCAGATACTGCTCTTTTAGAAACCTTCGTTTGAACATTCCGCATTCATCCGATGATAAAGGCAAAATGCTCAATCCACGAGGTGTGCAGTCTTGTCAAAAAAATGCAGAGAAGTGGCGATACCATCTTTTCGCGCTGTTCAGCTGCGGGCAAATTCCTTCATGACAGAAAAGTTTGGCACTGCTGGATGGCGCTTAGTGTCCAATTTCATCTGAAGGGCATGGCATCTACGGTGCAGTCCGGTACAACAACTATGCAACTATCTACAACTCAGTCGCAAGAGCTTCTCCTGAGCTCTGGAGTGGTAACCGTATAGCCATAAAGCTGGTGTACCGGTGCAGAGAAACAGGCTGCAAAAACCTGGGCTGTTCCATCCGCACAGTGAAAGCTAAGCAGAGACAGGAAAAAAAAGAGTGAGAAAAAGAAAACAACCGTGTTAATAGCTATGAGTACTGTGAAATGACTAGACTATGACCATGCAACGAGCAAAAAAGAACCTTGTGAGGCTCCGTTTAGCCTAGTGGCATTTCCCGTGAAGTCTCCTGCAAGAGTTGTCCTCACAGGCACAAGACACACGGTCGGTAGAAGCAAATGAGTCCAAAGGAGTCCCATAGAGCAGTTCTCAGCCCCATCTGGCCCCATCTGAACATCTGAACCATATCGAACCATATCGAACCATCCTCAAAAAATATCCTTTAGACTTTAGACATCTTGAGACTACAAATGCACATACTGAGGCGCCAGCATGGAGTTGCTCTTTCCCGTGATCTGAGTTGGCCCAAACGTTCAATCTCTTTGCTGAGGCTAAGTACAAACTCCCAGTCATGGGAGTTATGGACAAGGCCGAGATATCTAATAGTCATAGAACTGACGAAGTCATACTGGATCGAATGTTGTTCTCAAAGCAGCAACACATCTAAGGCCAGGGCCCCTTCAATGACATTTCTGCAGGGCAGGATAGAAAGTAGCAAGACCGGTCGCAGGTAAAAATGCAAAAAAGGAGGGTGATCACAGCAGTGGAGAATGTTGAGTTTTTTTTCGTCAGGCCTGCATGGGGTGCACAACATTCGCAGGCCTGCCTGCACCGAAGTAACGCTCAAAATTATAGAGCTGTCTTCATTTAGCCTCCTTAAAAATGACTGCTTTTTTGACTGCTGGTGCTGTTATTGAAAGGCGGAAAACCGGCCGTCGCGATGACATTCCGGAAGACGTGGATCCCGAAGCCAGGTCCATAAGGCTGGCAGCAAATGATGTAAATGGTACCATGGACAGCATTTGCAGTGTGCAGACTGTGAGTTGATGATAGTGGAATTTCTAGAATGTGCAAGGTTCTAGACTTTCAGATCTAAGCACCGGGGTGAGCCGCCTTCCACGATGGGTGCACTGAGGGGATACTGCCAGGACCTTGTCGCAGCTTTCAGAATGATTGCAACACCCAAGGTGAAAGGTGCCCCAAAATCTCTTGTCGAAAGATTTGGGGAGCATAGAGTTCTGGACGGTCGATCAGAAAGCATTTGGCAGGCATGCACCAGCTTTTTCCCAACAATTGGAAATCTGACCCTACAAATAGCCCGCACCAGCAAAAATCCCTGACTCTCTAACCTCTCCCTGTTTCTGAGTCGGTTGCTCTTCTGGTTCTTTGCCATCTGAGCGTTGCAGGTTTCTGCTCCGTACACGATGAGCGTCTGCAGTGGTAAAGCGGAAATGCAATTGCAATATATTGCAACATATATATATAATATTAATTAATATTATATGATTGCAAGATATCTAAAATATGTTAATAAATGTTAATAATATGTTTATATAATTTTATATAACTGTTCCAAGATGTTCAAATTGTTGATGGAAATGACTGCGACGTGTGATCAAGAGACCTGCCTCAGTGAGGCTGGTTAACAGCACTCCGCCACCTCAAGACTAAATGATCTAAATGTTCAGGTTTCTGCAGGTTTGTTTCTGACTTCAAACCATGTGTTACATCCTTTCTGCGGTTCCGGCCTACACCGGAAAAAGATGCATAGAAGTGATAAGCTGGACCTGCGCTTGAAGCTTCAAGGTTAAATCAACTGCTGTGTTTGAATCTAAGCGTGCCATAGCGTGCCTAGGCAAAGGAACTGTGGACAAGCAGCTCGTGCTGTAAAACTTCCGCCTAGTCTCAACGCTCGGGGCAAAGGGCAACAAACACAATCTCACTGAGGCTTTTCATTCTCTGCATCCCACATCGAACTGGACAAAATCGCTGGTAGGGCGACGGCCAGTCCAGCCTTTGGCTAGACCTCCAGCAAAGACCTTCGAGTCCATAAAATTGGAAGGAAGCAAGACAAGAGCATTTCCAAACAAGCGTGAAATGCATTGACACGTCGTATCACAGACTCTGGAACAGAGAAGCGATGGCTGCCTGTCTGTACAGCTCGACCGCGCTCGCTGAGCTGGTTGCACCTTGTAATACAAATAAATAATACGGACCAGGATGGAAAGAAATTGACTAGAATAGAACTCACCTCGGATTATATCTTAGTGCATTCACAATATGCATTCAAACGCATTCAATATGTAATAGATTCTCATCATTTCTCATGTACTCGTCAACACTCTATGCAGCTTCGATGCAGCATTCTGTGTGTCCAATGCCAAGCTCTGCACCAAGTGTCAGCCCATTCCGAAATGGTGTCACCTCCAAGTCGCTTAAAATTGCCAGCACAAAACAACACCTTCTAAGACAAAGTGCAGCTGACAATGCCAGCTCCACCATGCATCTCAAGTATGGCATTCCAAAGATGTTTTTACCTGAAGAACCTCAGGACTATTTGCAGATATCCAGGAGATGCTGAGCCCGCTGCACTAAACATCACGGCTGGACCTCCTAGCCTTGATGGCGGGCAGGCCAACAAGCTCATCAAGCTCAGGTTTCAAGAAAGATTCAAATCCGTCATTGTCACAGCATACCTTCTGGATGCCCTGCTTTGTCCCGCCAAGATCGATTATTGGTGAATTTGGAGCGAAACTGGCCAAACTCCCGGGGATTGTTTGCATGCGTCCTTTTTCGTCAGCGCAAAGCTTCAAAAATTGGAACTGTAGAGCAAGATTCCATACTGAAAAGTGCGGGAGATCAAAGACCATCAACGTCAACAACAAAAACGTGCGATAAGTTTAACACCGAGTTCCTGACCCACCTGCCACTATCACAGGCAAGCTGGGCAGCTCGAAAGCCATGCTTTCTGCCTTCCAGAACTGAACTATTCTAAGCGCGTGCTGTTCTTTAATGTTCACGGTGTTCACGAGTTAGACATTACATGTTTCTTACAAGGCCTTTTGCTGCCTGGCTTCCTCTGTCTGTGTCTGTGCTTCTTGGGGTCTGGGTCTGGCTCCATCTCTACTCTGGGGCACCTTGCCTCTATGATCCCTTCAAAAGAAACTTTGCTGGAATTGTCTCTCATGTGCCATCTGCAACCGTAACCCTATATGCAAGTGATGAAGATAGGTTCTGAAATCCTACGAGCACTAACATGAATTTTAGTTGATTTGGAAGGCCTGAAGTAGAACTGGACAGCTGCTCAGTTTGCATCAGTTTGCCAGATTTGGAAGGGGTCAAGATCAAAATGCGACACTTTTTGGAGTTCGAGGCAGGCTGCACTGACAATTTGCTTAACACTGTTCAAACACTGTTTGAAGGCTCGGAAAGGTCTCAATCCCGCCTCTGATGCCCGGCTTTCAATTGACAAAATTGCTCAAAGATGCTCAAAATGCTCAAAGGCTGAGGAGTGATGCTTACTGTAAATATGCTGAAGGTGGTTCCATATGTGTCATGTGTCATTCAGAAATCGCAATCTCTACAGAACCTCCCATGTTCTGCTTTGCCGTAGTCACAGCATTCTCTCATGCAATCTCAAAGCATCAAGAGCAACCAGTCTGAGAACAGCTTGGTCTCTCCGAATGAAGTGCCAGATTTGAATCTTAAATACGTACCGGTATCCGTCAAGCTCTAGCCTCTAGACTCTAGTCACCTTGTATTACTGACTTTGCCTTGAAACAGCTTTGTCCCACACACAAGCATGGGAGGCATGGGATGCTGGAGGCACTTCATGTACACCAAGCTTTTCCGATAAGAATCATCCCATTCCACGTGATTGTAGACAGGCTGAGCCTGGCCAACAAGGATAACCAGGCGCCATGTCAGGCCATGTCAGGCCATGTCAGCTGTTGTCTTAAAGATGTCTTAGACCGTCTCAAGTCTTATGAGTCTTATGAGTCTTGTGTCTTGATGCCAGGTAGAGGCACTTGCTACAATGATCTACAATGATCTACAATGTAGCATTTCAAGCATTTCAAGCCTCTTGATACCGAGATTGCGGATGCAGTTTGTTTCAGTTTGTTTCATTTCCGTCACTAGACGAGGCAGGCTACGCAAGCCCCACCTGTTGGATTCGCTTCAGGATGGCGTGGTTCTCCTCAAATGCTTCTGATCTTCTTCAGGCCACACAAACAGAACATATCTGAATACGATTGAATACGAATGCACATGAAATTCAACATAATGTAACATGAATTGTAAAATGATTCAGAAGTCTGGCGACCCAGTTAGGGCCAGATGGATGAATCTGTCATTTTCATGATAAGTGGCTGAGGGTGATATGAGGGAAAGGAGGTAAACGAACTGTAAGGATCAAGGAATCAAGGCCTCATTATAGATGTGGGTTCAACAGATCCCAGAAAGCACAAATTTGAAGTGGCCTTGGTTATCCTACAAGTTTTGATAAGTTTTGTTGTCGCTGTGCTGTAACAACATTGCAGAAAATCTCGCCAAAATGTCGTCCTGAGTGATCCGAGACAGCTCTGCTTTTCGAGCATCCCGAACGAGGCTAACAGGGCCGCTGTGAGAACCTTCACACGCGAAAAAGGAAGGTGCAAAGAAGACAAGAAAGCCACAAAAAAAGAGATCCACATGGACCTCCAATGGATTCACAGAGTTCTCACTGAGGTTTCTTCACAAATACACCAAGGATCACCAAGGCAAGAAACGAGTTGCACCAGATTTGACCGAGGGAGTCTTCATGATATCTGACCTTAACACAGGAAAAGAAGCAAGCTAAGCAAGCCGAAGAATAATTTTAACTATATAATTCAAACAGTTTGAAAAAATGGGCTCCTCAGTTTGTGTTCGGTTCAACTTAGCACGGATCATCTTCTGAAGCAGGATACGGTTGTCACGATCAATAGCATGGTACCTGCAACTCTTCGATCACATGACATTGGGCAAGCGCCTCTACAACACTACTAAAATGCGATCAAAAAACACTAAAAAAAACAATCACATGCTGGTTTTCAACTATGTGCAGTCAGATATGGCCTTTCTTCCAGTAGTTGCTCCTGATTCATTCATTGAGGTTGCAACCCTAAGGGCTATGAAGATTCCCACAGGTTGAAATGAAATGAATACTCTGTGCATCTCTGTGCTGCTTCCAAATACAGATTTCACCAAGACTTCACTGAGCTCCGCTCCCTCTTCAGATTATTCCGCACATGGTCCAGCGCCATAGTTTCAGGTGGACGACAATCAATCTGCCAGCGGGGCCGCAGGGATGGTATATGAACATGTTCTGTGAGCCCAATGGTCTTCCGACATCTTCCGACTCCTTCCCAAGGGCCTGGGGTTTCATATTCCTGATCCTCGTCTTCATCATCTCTTGTTCCCGTTGCCGTACTCGAGCTGCACACGCCTTGTTCGCCACCTTTGCTACCAGAGCGTGTTGATTATAAAATATTTGGCACTGTCAATCCGATTTGGTGTACTGAATGTCCAAACTGTCTGTGTCCAAACTTAGGTCCGCACTAAGTTTGGCTTCATTGCGCCTCATTGAAGTCTTTCCGCACACGTTCAGCACATCTGAACTGAAGCACGCTACTCGCTGAGGAAGGTGCCAAATATCTGCGGGCTCTCTGTGGGCTACACAGCTGGAATCATGAAAACATATGAAAACAATTGCATGTACGGGAATTAGATTCCGGAATCCATAAGCGTGTAGCCGCTTAGCCAGCACTTATTGTTCTGTTGCATCTTATTGATCGATAAGTCTCAACCTGTCCAAATCTTGAGCCTGGAGAAGTCACTCTAAGACTCTAAGGCTCATCTGACAAGCTTCAAAATCAGATTAGATGTCACATGAACGGCATGAAAATACTACGGAAGTCTTCATACTTCCAAGCGGAGTGCAGGTTGCTGCAGTCTTTTCCGAAGACATTTGCCTTCACAAACTCAGTTCGCTCAGCTGCGCATGCCTGAACTACAACTGTGGCTGCTGCGTACCTGCCAAGTGTGCTAAAGTCGGCTTGTTGGAATGCATCATAATTCATCTCATCTGTTGGCAATTGCTTGCAGATATACAAACAGTCTCGGGAATTGAAACTCAGAGCCCACATGTTCATATTTGATTCTGAGCCTGAAATCAAGAGGCAGACAGTTGGCAAATAATTATTGTTTTAAAAGAAACATTTATATAATAGACTATCAGGTGGCTACCCATATCCGCCCATATCTAGGGAGCTTTTGTAGCTTGGGAAGATAAGAAATGACATTGAAATCAAAGGCATGAAAGACAGCCCTCCGAGACCTCAAACTTAAAATCTGGAGTCAAATGCAAGGACAACATCAAATGTTGGTAACCAAACACACACTTCATAATTTTGACTTTGGTTGCACCTCATAAACAGCAGCGATTCTTGTCCCAATCTCGAGAACAAAGATTTGGTAGCATGTGGACCTATTTGTACAGTGGTATATTAGCTGCGTTGAATTCCCAAAGCACAACAACTGAGCAGCATCATTCTATATTATTCACATTGTGATGTGCATTGTGCTTTGCATTGTAATTCACATTGTAATTTACATTGTGATTTATACGTAGTCTACCTACAGGGTTGGAATGTCAAAAGGCCCGTGGGGCACTTCTCGTCTGTGACGGTAGGGAACCCCTGCCACTGGCAGTGCACTCGGATTTGATGTCTTCGCCCTGCAAGTTTCTCAAACTCAGTCTAAGTTCAAAGAAAATCAAAGAAAGAGGTACAACTAGCTTATACATTATACATGCTTAGGCCTAGGCTTATACTGTATTTGTTGACCATGACAAACAGTAATTCGATTTGCACCAAATGAATCTGATGATCTTGAAAATAGCCTGTGTAGATTGCAATGCCAATGAGGCTGACTTGACCACCTAAGGTGTTCCGCAGTTTGTTTGTTTGTTTGCGACTGCACAGGGTCAATCATCCTGCACCTACTAGCATGGGTGAAATTAGTTCATATACTGCAAAGTCTGCAGGAATTCCAATGGCTGAGGTACACTAAGAGTACAAGGGTCTGGCGGCGTAGGAGAGTTTCGTAATGCCCTATGGCCTTCGAAGACATCACTATGCGGAGGGAATCGGGAACCGAGGCAGATTTGAAAAACACCACAGCTGACTCATGCTCAAACGACTCAAACCATCTCATGATATCATGATATCTCATGCTTAGACTCATGCTTGTTCAATGAGTTGAATACATTGAATCGCGGCAATGTCGAATCTCCGCGAGTCACCTTGACCCGGGTATCTGCAGGCCGACCGTTGGCATCAACAAAGCTACGTCCTGGCAGGAAGTCTTGGACCTCAGAAGACTCAGAAGACGAAGTTAGACAGAAAGCCCTGGCAAACGCCAGACAGCGTCAATGGTCAAAGCTCAGAAAGCTAAGGATGCCAATGCAAAGGAGCATGTCACAGAAATGGCACTGAGCAACACAAGTGCACTGTCTTGTAAATTTGTCGTGTGTCATTTCCTATCATTTTCTCATGGTTGAAAAAAGCTTCCTTGCATGTAGGTTGCAAAGTTTCAACCGGTTTAACAATTTGCTGACGGTGGCACTGGCACATCCACATTCCCAATCACCGCAGGCCAGCAATCCGCCGTCAGAACCACATACTCGCGACCTGCCAATCGGATCCACTCAGCTCGACTCAGCTCCACAGGAAAGACCTGGACAGCACTGCAATTGGATCGCTGGGGCCATGGCTGATGGAGTACATGTGCATTTGCCACTGAAGCATTGCAAGCCCCAGAAAGTTGGTGCCAACCAGAAGGAGTCCAGAGCTTGGAACATCCAGTCTATGGATAAAGCCATACTCGAAGGCAGCCAGTCTCACAACTCTCGAGATCTCCTGTTCTTGGACGAAGGCAGACAACGGAAGACCACTTTGCAGATTTGATTGCCCTTTGGCATCAACTTCCCAGCCAGGGGGCTTGTAAATCACAGAAATCCCCTGGAGCTTTGTTAAAATGCGGGGACGCCCTGTCTCTTTTAGAGAGGAGGATATTTCTGCACCTGTCGCCTTTTTCGGTTCTCGCTCGGAATGTGGCTCCAATTCCATCCTGTCAAGATTCAAACCAATATCGAGCAGCGTGCGCTTCAAGCGCTCACCAAGGTCAGGAGTAAGCCTTCCGGAGAACGAAAACGCCCAAATCAGTTGGCAAATGTGGTTTGAAAATCTGCTCATCTCCCAGTACACATCCGCGGATGTAATTTGACAATGCATGTCAAGGATCTGTGACGAGCAAAGCAGTCTTTCCGTTGCTTCAAGAAGCGGATGATCTGAATATATGGAATTGGCTGCTGTCCATGAAACATTTGCCAAGCCCTGCAAGTCGAACTCTGGCAAACGTACTATGCATGCCGGGCAGAGTTCCAGGACAGGAACTTGTAAAGTAGAATGTGCCCAAACTGTATTTGACAGATGCTGGGGTTGCATTTGGGGTTGATTGCGGAGAGCTGCCACGCGGAGAGCACACACTAATGGCCAGTCTTGCAGCATCAGGGTTGCAAATGACCAAACAACATTGGACACATCTTGACCTCCGAATCTGTCCATCTGTTGGTGCGCCTCTTGGGCTAGTTTTGTCATCAATGCTGCATCATGACACAGCAGTGTCGCAAGAGCTCAGAAGCTGTTGGAAATATTTTGTGGATCAAACCCTGCTGTGTTCTGCAAGCGAGTAGACAAGGCCTGTAACAATCGACTATTTCGAACGGCCAACCTGCCAAACCTTCAGGCAATGTTAGCCACGTTCTGAGTTTGCAAAAGTGAAGCTTTGTCAATGACTGCATCGGCCAACGCCAACAGCTGAATTTCATTTTGGAGATCGAGGTGAGCAGCTGCTCAGACCATGTTGGCCAAGCCTTGTGCCGTGAATTCCTTCATTCTTTGCACAGACCAATCAGCAGCTGCAACCAGGACAGGCATGTTGCGAACAATTAGAGTCGCCTAAGTCCACATGACATTTGCCAAGTTTTGAGTCGAAAATTCAGTCATCCGAGCCAGCGAGGCAGACAAGACTGGACCTAATAGAGCTACATCTTTGAAGCTCAGCGTGGCATGTGTTTAAACAATGTTGGCAATGCTTTGTGAAGTTAGCCCGCGGGCGAAAGAAATCACATGCCGCGAAAGTTACGACAGAGGCTGACTCCTGAAGCTGACTTTGGCATATGTCCACAAAATGTTTGCAATGCTCTGCGCAATGCTCTGCGCGCTCTGGGATGGAATGGATCCCATTGATCCGGTACAGGAATCTGCAAGTCTGGCAACAGCTGCAGCACTTGCCTCAAGGAGTGCTGTGTCTTTAACCAACATAGCGCTTAGTGCTCACAGCATATTCGCTAGACCCTGCATATCAAATTCAGACACTTTTGAAGTCCCTTCTCGAACCAATGATCGTATCATTTTTGCATGCACCTTCACCGCATCTTACTGTGCCTCAAACGGTTTGCTTTCCTCCTGAAACTGTCTCATCTGAATGTCTCTAGCCAGCTTCGGGAGGATGCGGCCATAACCTTGCTACTATACGGTTGTCCAGATTCCCTTTGTTGCATGCCAAAGTTAAAAAACAGTTTGTTTTCCGATTCATATGTGTCAAAGTTGTGCGTCAAAAGACCAAACAGTCATCTCATTTGTAAGCCTTCTGGATATGCCTGCTGCATTGAAGTGGAAGACATATTATCTAACAACTTTGAGCCTTAGTGGAGAAGCAAAGACAATGACGCCAATTAAAGATATCCTAGAGCCCTCCAGTGCAGTGAACATCTAGTCCGGGTCCTGTCTTGTGTCTGCAGCTTTCACAACGTTCACCCCATCGTTGGAGATTCCAACAAGCAGTCCGTAAAAATCCAAACAAACTGAACAAACTGAACAAGCTGCAAATGTCAAGGCTCCACTGGTTTTCTGGCAACGAAAATCGCGTTCCAATCTGTCTGTCGCCGAATTTCCGCTGGCGAAGCCTTGCTGGCATAGGCCGTGGCCAAGGCTGTAGTTCGGGAATGGTGCTGCTTTTTTAAAAAGCCTGCAGCGAACGATTCAAAATATCGGCTTGACCGTTTCCTGCCGACGCAGTTGCCCGCTCTGGCATGAGGCACACAAAAAACAGCTCTTTGCCATTTATAGCAGGTATGCAAATTGCATCTCCTTTTTTTGCAAGTTGATTCTCATGACGTGGGAATCTCAGATCAGTACTTATAGGCTATAGTGGCTATAGGTCACTTTCTTTAGCTGCGAGCAGCTGATGTGAAACAGTGTGAAACTTCTTAATCAAATATTTGGTAATAATTCACTACAAGCCTTGTGCTTGCGTTGTCATTGTGACTCAAAATGTTGCCCATGAAATTGCAGGAGCTTCCTGCATCGTGGCTGCTACTATTGCACACTATTTATTGCACACTATTGCACTCTGCTGCGAGCGTTGCTTTGGGGTCATCATTTTGTCTGGGCATAGAGCCACGACCAGAGTCAGCCACTCAAACCACTCAAGCAGCAAAGGACTCATGAAATCTCTGCAGCCTCAGCGCCCACCACATGCGTGAAAACACTCCACAGAAATCAAAGAGGTGCATGTCGTTGGGTCCTCCGCCAACCACACATTGCAGGTTTTTGTGTGTATGTGCGTTTGTTGACAGCAGCTTTGGCTACAGCAACAGGAGCGAAAGTCAAAGTCATCTGAACCGGTAAAACCAAACACTCGCAAAACAAGGGGAGGACCATTGTGGGAAAGTGCAGGTCCCTCACAGGATTGTCTGGAAAATGTTACGCAGAACACTGAAAAGGGCGTCATCCCAAGATAGATCTATCACAGTTTCCGCATGTTTTCCCATAGTCTGACATGAGTTGAAGCGTTCTCCCCGAATCCCTGCACATGGGTAAAGCGACTTCAGTCCCTTTGAGGAGCCTATGAAGCAGCTAGAAGTGAACTGAGCTATGGCAGCTATGATGTTGATATCATTTCCGCAGTCCAGGTGGCTTTTACCAGTGGAATTGGATACATCTTGCTTTGCTCTGAACAGTGTGCAAAACAACAAAAAATGGAGAAGTCAAGGGCTCGGCGCAGATGAGGAGCACACCTGCATCCGATGCTTGAAGATCGCATGGCTTTTGAACATCTTGAACAAAACATTGTTATTCGATATGATTCAAGCTGAATGACTCAAGTCAGCCTACAACTCAAGTCATGCTGTCCCAGACTGGGCTACCAAGGTCGTGCTCTTGTTTTTTCCCGCATCTTCAGCGGTCAATTCCACATCCATACCTTTGTCTGTACTGTCAAAGGTCTTGGATGTGTTAATCTTGTTCCACACGGGCCAAATGTCGGTACACTCCGACCACCACTTTCTTCAATGGCTAGCGGCTAGCGCTTTGCCATGACACAAGTGTTTAAACATCTTTCATCTTGTGAGGCTTGGGAGGAATTCCCTCCTTCGGACTTTCCTCCTCATGTAGGAAGGCCTGAATTGCAGCATAAATCAAACACATACAAGTCGTGCAAACAAGATCACTTTGGTCAAGATTTGCTCGGCACCTTGACAATGTCATGATCTTCTTTCTCAAGTCTCTCCTTGAAAGGTGCGCAGAGCATTTGAAGGTCAATTTTTGTCTCTCAATAGTGGTCTGCTGTTAATGGGGTGGTAAAGGGAGACTTGTACGATGTCTATGCGACAAATTGTGATCGTGTTCGTGTTGAGACATAGACCGATTCACAGAGACTGTCGCAGTCCTCGTCAAGCACGTTCTCACCATCAGTCGGACAGCCTCGTGAGTAAACGATTCATTCGTCACATCTGTATCCAACTAGTATATCATATCCACACGCCGAACAAGCACTACTAATTCAACTGCTCACAACAAAAACTCACAACGCTGACATAACGCACTTTGCATCCCGGAGGGTTGTCCTAGTTTTTTCATTGGCAATGAATCTGGTACTTGTGCTGGGAGGCTTGGTTTGAGAGATACTGTTGGGGGAAAACTCCGAAATGCGGGGTGGTTGACCAGCTGTCTGAAATTACAGATTGGTGCTTGCAAGGTCATGTAAGTTTGAAATGACACACAAACAAGACAAGCAATGGCCAAAATAATTGCATACAGAGTGAAGCAGATCTACGGTACGAAGACTTGTTTAATTATTTCTTACAATGATGCGTTTCAGTTGGTTGGATTTTTTGTCTCAGACTGACTCAAACCAGGGTTCCCTGGAATATTGAGTGCATTGAGAAAGGGTTCAAAATGCGCAAAACCAGGCAGGCAGGTGAAAATTGTTGCTTTGACTTCGTATTTTCTCTGCACATTGTTGCGCCATTTTTTGGATTGTCAGAATATCGTTTCTGTTCATCACAGTCGTGCCCAGGTCCCCTATCATGGCATGGCTGTTTTGTGCACCTCTACAATACATGCACCGTGCCTAGAATGTGATTAGAGATGACGATGTGTGAAGCGAGCGAAACTGTTCACCAGCTCTGCTTTGTAGACTCGACAAGACTCGTGGGTTTAGCATGGTTTAGCCAATGTTCTGCTAGGCATCTGCTAGGCATCTGAGTGCATTGCACCAGAGGCAATCAGACTGTAATCGGCTCTCCCAAATCTTTGCCAAGGTTCGGCAAACCGCTGAGCTCAGTGCTGAAAGGTGCTGCCAGCACTCTCGCTGCATGATCAATCAACCCTTCCTGGGCAACGCAGGGCTGTATGGCTACAATGGGAACTAACTGCACACAGCAATATGCTAACATGCAACCTTCACAAGCTTTGTACCTTTGAATCAGGAGCCACATCGACCCTGTCGGAAATCGTCCACAGCAATACATCCAATAGAAATGGCAGTGTCATGCAGTATCATTAGCGCAGAAAGCTAATTACATTGAGTGGAGAAGTCCGTGCAAAGCAACCTCACAGGGAGGCCCGTTAAAAAGATTTGAAGAGTGCTGCAAATCTTGAAGAACTATTCCTGCCATGTCCATCTTGAAATCTTGAAGACTTCCGTTCTCAGTTTAGTCTTTACTGTAGAAGCTTGCCTCTCCAAACAGTAGATACAGACTGATAGAGACGCATGTCAAAGCTTTAGATTGTAGACTAATTCCTTAACCCAGGTGTTTGCACCGGGGATCGGTGGAGAAAAGGAAACAGAAGTTGTGAGAGAAGAAACCCAGTCTTGGAAGAGAGATCCTCACACTACCATCTTGATGCAACATTTCTTTAAACTGAAAACTACCACACAGGTAGAAGTTGCCCGGTCAATTGAGGCGACCCAGTCTCACTCTTCCACAGCAGGACAGACTGATTTCGGTACACTATGGGACACTACGGATTCTATGTCAATGTGGTATCAGGTCAAACATTCCTGCCGTACAGTATAGAAATTTGCACACAACGTAAATATGATCATAGTAGTAGCTGTACCTGAGATTCCCAAGGATGGCACTATCTCATACGATTCGGCCAGCCGCAGCAAGTCCAGAGCTCGTTCCTGGCAAATGAGCCAGGCATAAGGGAAATGCATTTGTCCTGCGTGTGTGTCGCATCTGTGTTGTGTCTGTGTTGCTCGCGTGGTTCTTGTGGACTGCTAGAGTGCTCCTTGTCGCTTGTAGCACTTCGACAGTAGATCCAGCGAATCACTTCGAGAAAAGTCTCCAAATCCTGGCAATGTAATAGTCCGCAATAGCCCGTAAAAGTGCATGAATCTGTATTGAGTCTGTATTACTGTATGATGTTGCACACTTGTAGGTTTTTGCATGTGGAGAGATATGGAGAGAGTGTCTCCCAGTCAGAAACGCTATGCATAAAAGTCTTTCATAGTCTTGCCCAGAGCCTCCTCTACAGTCAGGTCTACCTGGTCAAGGTCTTGAAACAACGACTCAAAGTAGCCGACCTGAGGGACATGAGACTCTGAGAGGGACATGCTGGCGCGCAAAGGTCATCGCCGCGCAAAATATCCGAACAGCAGCACAGAATATACTTGTCCCTCATCACCAGTTGGCCAACGTGCAACATCGTGCAACGGAAGCATACGAACTCGAGGATAGCAATGGACCAGAAACACTTGGCAAGTGTGTCTGTGTCGGAAATAGATCGAAAAACCTGAAATAAAGGAATGATAACGAACGTTGATTGCAAGCAAGCAAAGTGCGCCTCAGCAAGAATCCGACGGTGAGCTAATAGTTTTCGCCCACCGTTGCAACACAAAGTCACATCTGGTCGAGCCTTGGCCAGGTTCACAGGACTGCAGGTCAGTGATACTTGAAACAATTTTTGTGGATCGACGAAGAGTGAAGAAGGCATCGATCGACCTCGTGTATATTCAATAGCGAGGACCAACTCAGTTGAAAAAATAACCTCAAATGCTGTACTCTCACCTCAGTTTGTCTTGAACCGTTGAAGCTGACAGCTTGAGTTTTACTGTTTGCATTGGTCTTGAGGCGCAATTTGAGGCCTTGCTTGCAAAAATGCACAAAGGCACGCTTTGAGATTAGGAGATGTTAGGAGTCCTTTGGGCTAAAGATTCTCATGGGTTCTCATGGAGTTTTCATGTGCAGGTTCTTTGCTTTCAGGAACTACAGGAGACCTGGGCACCACACACCAGCATACAGCCGGATCTCGGGCCGGACAGCGTCCTGGCTGAGGTAGTCCCAAATAAAAAGACAAAAACATGAATAAGCTTCGGTGGTATCCCCAACAGCCGCAACGTTTTATTTTTACAAATCTTTCTGAAGCGGTGCTGCGAAGCCAAGTGCTGGAAACACCTCAGATGGGTTTCCGTGAGTTACAGTAAATGGCCGCAAATCCTGTTGAACCTAACCTGGCTCTGCACGAAAGCCTCCCAGAACTTCTCCGGAACCTTCTTTGGAACCCTGTTGAACCTGACCTGGCTCTGTACCAAAGTCTCCCGGAACCTTCTCCGGAACCTTCTCTGGAACCCTGTTGAACCTGACCTGGCTCTGCACCAAAGCCTCCCAGACCTTCTCCGGAACCTTCGGAACCTGCTCCGGAACCTCGTTGAACCTGACCCGGCGCCAGCACCAGTGCACACCGGAGCTATTCTGGGCTGAAGACCCCATTATATAGCTTACGCTGTTGAGGAATAAAAGGAATGAAAAAGAAAAAAGATATACACAGTGGGTAGAAAGAGGCACCATGGAAAACTGTGCAAGAATATTCAAACAGTTTGGATTCAAACACGTTCTTGAAAGATCTTGAAAGGCAATGTGGCCTCAAGGGAAAAGTCCACGTCCCAACCATCACTTGGATCAAGGTCATTTTCACCCTCTGGGCACCTCAGAGTTGCGGTGGCAACTTTTGCTTCGCTTGGTTTCGTCTGCAAAGAGCAAACATGGGGTGACTGCAGTAAAGAACTCAGACAGGCTCGATCAATGATCAATCAGGCGAGACAATAGGCATTCCCTTCACTTTGCCACTGACTTGGAGGATTCTGCTTCTTGCTGCAATAGGATGCTGTGGCCAAACGGCCGGCCCCTTCATGTTTGAAAATTTTGATTCCAGCTTCTATTCTCAGATCAGCACACAGGAAATTCATCCTCTGCAAGCGCCTGAGACTCAAAATGCGACAGAGGCAATTCTTGTATGTCCCTCAGTTCTTGATGTCTTTCCTTGCCTCCCGGAAGGACAGCATGGCTATGGGAAGAACACTTACTGAAATCGCTTGAAATTTTGGTGATTCCGAATTCTTTCCACTAGATTCTAGATAGTGGTGTTGAAGCTTGAGGAGTGATTGCTGGGTGTATGCTTCGTGACTTCGTGGATATTCCTGATGTTCATGGATGTTCGTGGATGTTCATGGATGTTCGTGTTCGTGGTATTGTTTTGTATTAGCATCTCCAAGAAGTCTTATGTTCTGTTGCCAGGCATCCTCACATTGCTTTCAATGGCACTTAGCATTTCGACCTTTGTCTTTAGAAGCTTGGCAGCTTGGCAGGAAAGCCCGAAATGCTGCGCATCAGAGGCACTGGAGTCACGGGCCACGTGAGTTACATTGCACAGGTTCACTCATGCCGCAGCATGCCTCTTCAAAAGCCACTACCTGATACAAAACACACAAAGTCGTGGCAAAACAGTATGCCAATGCTGAAAGTTCAAAATTCCCGCCTCTCAGCTGGAGTTGTCCTGCCAGATTCTTTGGTAAATATGAAAGCTGTGCTGTCACAAGATTTGGTCAGATTGGGGCGATGTGCAAGTACACTTGAATTTTGTTATCAGGTACTTGGATTCCGAAAATACAACAACAAATTGCACGGTGAGTTCGTTTCCCAAGCCCTTTCCACTCGGGAGGGTGCAACGTAGTGGCACTCCTTAACTGCAAAGCACTCCTTAAATGCAAAGCATGCCTTTGCTAGAATGTCGTTTACTCAGCATGACACGCACTGCCGAGCGTTTTACACGAAATCGTAGCATCGGCCAATTTACAGTGTGCAATCGATTAATAAAGCATAGTTTCTTCGCCGTTTTGACTGTAAAACTGGATGAAGAGTTCAAGTGCAACAAGAGAGCAGGTCGGAGCCTTTTTTGGTAAACAGCTGACTATGATTATTTTGGCAATGCAGAAAAAGATAAGGTGGGTCGTAAATCATCAAGCTCCTGAAGAAAGAGTGCATTCAATCATGGTGTCGCAAAGAGAATGCCTATACTGAGAATATCTGAGTATCATGTTTTTCGAGCTACTGCTAGGGAATCCATGAATTTACTGGTAAATTTGATGTCAAAAGCAGAGGTTGTGGAAACAAAATAGAAAAGATATATAACCCATATATGTTTTTACAACTAACAAGAGTCTGGATTGAAGTGCTCCCCAAAC
This sequence comes from Cladocopium goreaui, assembly GCA_947184155.2. Taxonomy (NCBI): domain Eukaryota; class Dinophyceae; order Suessiales; family Symbiodiniaceae; genus Cladocopium; species Cladocopium goreaui. The sequence continues at coordinate 45,734 of CAMXCT020001498.1, forward strand.
CACAAGTCTGACAGAATATAAAGATCATGCTTCGAACCCGGTTTCTTTTGTTGCTTAATCGTGTGGCAAAGATGGTAACGCTTGCATTGCTTGCACATTGAGATCATGGACTGTAAAATGATTACATAAATTTATGTAAGTCATATGGGCCACGGTCAATATTTAGTATATAGCTCCAAGTCATCAATTTTTGAAGAGTGTATTATCGTTTTGCAAGCCCCAGCTCAATTTCCAAAAAATAAAGATGTCTTGAATACTACTTTCCATTACGGTAAATTTTGGCTGTAGCTCATATCAGAATACGCATGCTTTGAGAAGTTTCGGCCGTGCCGGCCTGAGTACCAAGTACGCCATCTGCTCCTCTGTCCTAATTGCAGTGCCAATGTGAAGAGTCAACAGAATCTTGACGTCTTCATAGGTCTTCATAGGTCTTCCTTGTTGCTCTGCTTGCACTGCCTTTTATGTTTTCCTTTGTTGTCCGTTGTCTAAGTCGTCTACATTTGCTTATCCCTGGTCCTTTGACATCTCTTGCCGCACCCTGAAAGGACTGTGATACAGCCGTGCCTTTGTCCATTTTGTCCTCACTTAGCAGTCTTTCGCTGAGGCAAAGTCTGGAGAGCGAGCAACATTCTCTGATTTGCGAAGCGTAGACGAGGGGCCCATACATCTCATACAATCATACATTCATATATCAAACATATCATGATAATGAGTAGTCATAATCAAATGCTTGAAGTCTTGAGCCATTTGCAACGGCTCCGCTAGGCTTAGCTGTATGTTGTCCATGCCTACCTCGTCTTTTCTAAGCTCTGCACAAAGGCACTATGTGGAGAACCCCATGCTGCGCTCGGCGGGTTGTGCCAGGCCTCAAGTATGAAAGTGAATCCAAGTCAAACAGTCCAAGACTGTCTAAGATAGTCTCTAGTCTAGAGTCTGGGTTATAAGCCTATACATAGGGAATATACAGCGAGGCAAAGCAAGCAAGGGCACAAGCGGATACACGGGTAAAAGATTGCATAAAGCGCATCAACATGTCTCTATATGGCTATCCACATCCAAAGCAAACACAAAACAGGTTTACTTGATTATGTTGGGATGTCTACCCATTTTGCAGGCGGTTAAAGTATGTTAATGTGTCCAGCCATACTCGCATATCGATACATAGCCCAGATAGTTTCTCAGGTGAATAGAGCAAACATGCATCTCCCAGACAGCCGCTGTAGTTGTTGTTGTGACAAGCTGTTGCTGAATGCAGTCAAAATCTCCCGCAACAACAGACAAAACGCATTTGGGTCAGAACTACAATTTCACGTAACCACGAAGCTTCGCGCAACCCGGGGCCAGGAGGGTAGTGGAGAAAAATGAAGGCAGGCATGGGCATCTAAAAAGGGGCAGCGATCAGAACTGAAGGTAAAGAAATGAGGAGGACCGCACCAAACAGAGTGCTTTCCTTGCCGTCGAAGTTGTTACTTCAGCACGCAGCTAGGCGGCATGTAAAAGCTAGTCGGAAAATTGCTAAAACAGTAGCAGAGAACTTGACCTCTGATCTACTGAGCACATCTTAGCACACCTTTCACACCCTGCGCCTTGCTGGCAGTAATACAGCCTTTGTGGATCTTTGTGGTGGGACCTTTAAGAATAGACTTCGGGAAAACTATACCAGCTCTAAGGCTATACGGTTATACGTCCCAGCGACCACTCGAGAACCTTCCAAGAACAATGGAGAACCAGTTGTTTTAATGGGTCTTGCAAAAGAAAACAGAACACCCAGACCCGAAGCGGTACTTCTCTGACGTCACCTCTTTTGCGTCGATGAGCTTCAAAAGGGTTTCCAGTGGCTGCTAGTGCTGGTCATACTGATGTATCCTCCATCTTCCGGGTCGCAATTCACTGGGCTTTATTTTTGTCCGTCGCTAAATAGCACAGTGCATTCCAAATGACTTTGGAATACTCCAGCTGTCGAACCCCACAAGGGTCTTGAAATGGCTAAATCAACTCGTATGCAGCTGAGCTTCTGTTCGTCTTTGAGACGGGCTGGAAGGGTGACCTCCGAGAGTCAAATCGGAGTCAAACATGTCAAACAGAACTTTGTTATGTCTTGCATTGTCTTGCTGGTCTTGTTGTCCTTGCTATCCTTCAGACTGTTCACACGATATCGCCAGATTAGATAGGATCTCGATGGATCTCGCAATATCTCACACAAACTCGGTGAACTCAGCGCCAAGAGCTTTGCAGGTCTGGTGCAAGAGTCGGCCTTCTGCGGCGCCTTCCACTTGCTCTTCTTCAATCCCATCCTCAAAGGTGGAACAAACACAGAGTTTCAGTGAACGTCAGTATATGATAGTATATGTACAAGCATCACTCAGTATGTGTCAAGTGCGTCTAACGTATTCCAAAGAATCAAGCAGCATAAAGCCAACTGTTCTTCGTGCACATCACGCCAGAGCCTATGTGATCTCTGTGTATCTTCCAGCAACTCGAGAAAACATTAAATTGGATTCCCCGCAAGTCTATAACTCAAATGTTGCCCATGTTTCAGACTCTGCTGTCGGTGCTTGGATCATGGCTTTGTAGAACATCCATCGCCCATCTGAGCGCACTGTTGCTGCATGCCCCTGGCTCAGGCGAAGTTGACCGGCGCTGGCCAGGCTCTGCACTTGACCACATACGAACTGTTCTGGCCAACTGCGCCAAGTGTTTGCTTGTCAATGACGAAATGTTTTTGGATACTGCCTTGCCAGACATTTAATTTGCTTCACTTGTGGGGGGAAAGAGAAGCTTCTTCCAAGAGTGCAAAGGCTGAAGGGCGAAGCAAAAACCCTGGACCTCGCTTTGCACCCCAAATCTTTCACCTCGCTGTCAGCACATCAGAACACATCGTTGCGATCCCACCCGATGTCCCTCCCTTCGCATGGTGATCGAGTCTCCAACTGTCTGGGCGGTCGGGCGCCTGCAGTGGGTCTGTTCAGCAGTTCAGCCATGAGGATATTGCAAGGACCACTAATATCCCAACAACTGATGACATTGCTGTAAAGACCCCAGTAATGTGCAGAAGTGGGAACACTGGCATAAACTTCACCCACAAGAGGAATGTGTTACAGCTTCAGCAGCTTGTGTGCAGAGTCATTTATGCCCGCACTGCCAGCCTGCAGCGTCTTTGATCTAGCCGGAGAGGCTTGAACCTCCTGCCCACGTAACCTGCGGTTGAACACGAGTCTCTTCACATCTAGACGGATTCGCAATAGCTTTGGGACAGCTTGTAAGAAGAAATAAGAAGATACTGTAGCAGATGCCCACAAATCTACAAAAATTGAATTTGTATGAATTTGTCACGTCCAAAATCTTCGAAAGCTGTCCTTCCGGCATCAAGTGGGGATTGGCTTCGATCTCCAGGTCGTGGGGACAGGCTGCGCACCCGTCGATCCTGCCATATCTGCCATGTGAATTTTTGTTTCGTGGGAACTGCCTGGGAGCCCACGGCGGGCCCACGGGGATGGGCCAGGCCTCAGCATCCCTGCCGTGCGGTTTGCTCGCACTCCGCTCTGTGCTCTCGCCCCTGGCGGTGTCAAGTCTTACAAGTCTTAGGCTGGATCGAAATGATGTGCTTCCTCAAGTATTCTCAAGTATTCTCAAGTCCTATGCTCTGTTGTCATAAAAGATCAGTGGGCAAAAACATTCCCTCTCAGCAGAGCTCTCTCAAGTTTCGAGTTAAAGGATCCATGTCAGTGCAGTTGAGGCAGGGCTGAAGGCTGTGTTGGAATTACTTGCCGCGAGCAATCTGGCAGTATGCAGGCAGGCAAACAATTGGATACAAGCAGGTCACTTCCCGGCTTCGGACTCACAAGCGACCGCAGTCTTGTACTCCAAACATCTCCAAACAAAGAATTCATTCAATCACCTTGCAGCCTGTCTAAACATGTTGAGAACAGTCCTGAACATGGTTGGGACGTTGCTTTGTTCGAAAATGAAAAAAGATCAAAAAGCAATTCCTGCAACATGGTTGGAACACTGTTGGAACCCGGCGCTGGCCCTTGTTGCCTCAAGCCATTGCATGGGCTTGGTTCAGGTCCACTGGTCCCACTCTCTGACCTGTCGCAAGCTGAAAACTCAGACGCTACTGCTACATGTCATCTACATACTGCATGTCTCTCCTACCTACAGTCATTTTATCTAATCTGCCTGCATGTTGAAAGGTTCAGACATTGATCAGAGTTGTTTTCAGCAGAGCCTGTCCTGACTCTAGCGTATCTTTGGTTCAATCAGCCAAAACAATGTTTGTCTCTGAGAGTAGTGTGGATAACAAACGTGCCCGCACGTTCGCAGCACAGACTCGACAAACACAAAATCATTAAGCCAACTTTGGAACCCAACAGCAGTGACGGTTTCAAATTCAAGGCTAAAACTGGGGAAAAAAATGAACTCCACGTATACACACATAGACATAAACGCATACACACATATGCATATACGCGAACACACAAACACGCGTAAAGAGAGGCGTTTGTAGCATCAGATAGCACAAAGCTGCCTAGGAGCAAAGCAAAGCTTCTATTTGTCTTGCTCCAGTTCTGGAATTGTAACCGTACTTACTGGTATCAAACGCAGTTCCAGCATTCCTGTTGTCGTTTCTCGTATGGTTGACATTGTGGAAATTGCGGTCTCACGTATATATACATCCACATAAAGTCATACACATATACGCATATACACATACTCACACACATATCCGCATACACACACACACATACGCACATATGCATGTATACACATTTAAATGCCTAGACCTGCCTAGAGGTGAATTACAAAACTGGAAGGCAAATGGAAGACACCTTGGAGACAATTGGAGAAATTGGGAGACCACATTTGGGAGGCAACAGGAGACAAGGTTCCAAGGTTCCCGGAACCCTGCAGACCCTGCGCATGGGGAAGGGGTGGGTAAGTCGGGATAGCTGCTAGAGATTGAAATCCAACAGCTTTCTGCTGTTGGGAATCCAGAGGGAAACAGGAGGCTACACTAAGGTTTCCACTGGTTACCGTAAGTTTGTTGTTGGTTTTCGCCCGAACCAGGGCTTGTACAGGGCCTGGATCCAGCCAAAGAGTCTTGCATTGAAGAGCCATGGTTTGCCTGCATCGGGAGGCACGCGAAAATTTGAAGCAGAGGTGCCTGATATGTCCTGTGGCCTATGGATGAATGGATGCCCATGTTGCCCTGATGCAAGTGCAAACAAGCTCTCTTCAATCAGTATCCGTGGGCTGCCCGATTGTCTGAGACAATGGGCTAGCCCGTGCAGGTGGTGAAAACAATCCGGAAGAACTAGCCGGTTCAGGCTGCACCGCAGGCTGCATGGCAGGCTGTACCCCAGGCTGTACGGCTGGTGGAGGAGGTGAACCTGGCAGTGCCTGGCCAGGGCTTTGCGCCCCTAGTGCTGGCTGCAACTTGTCCAAGGTCAAGTGGCCCGGAACATCCTGAAGTTTGGTGTGGACGCCGGCCGAAAAGACCTGGTCAATGTAACGATTGAATGCCTCACCAATCTGGCGCCTTTGCTTGCTAGCAGCCTCATCTCTCGAGGTCCATTCCACCTGCTCTTGGAGGTACACATCGATGCTGGAGATTCCATCATTGATGGTTCGCATCCAATGGACTCGCACCATTGGATCTGCTTGTTGATCTTTAAAGTCCTTGCGGTTCTGATTATCCATGGCAATTTGTAGCTTTTTCAGCAGCGACAGGGAAGGGAACGTTCTGAAGTTCCAAAGGTCCAGCATGCCCTGCACGTCATCCCACTCTTGCCGGACTTGCCGAAACTTTGCTTCCAGCTGTTCTTTCTTCCGTTGCGCCCGTTCACTAAGGTGCTTTTTCCTCTGGGTTGCATCGATTTGATCGAAGCAGATCAAGACACAGACTACGCACACCTCATTGATCACAAACAGCGCCAGGAGAAAGGGCTTCAGAATAACAATCTCAAGGGCGATGAAGAGCACGTTGAAGAAGAGGGTGGCAAGAAACAACACATGGCGTGCTGATAGCACTTTAAAGGTAAGGATGCAACACTGACATGTTGCTGGCAGTTCGGAGTCCTGCAGCCCAACGCCAGTCCAGCCAAAGTGAATCCATGAGATGCCGCATCGGAGCCTGTTGGGATCGAGCACCAGCGCCGAAATTTCGCTTCCTTCGGAAGTTCCAAAGACACGGCGAGCGTAGCTGGCCAGGGACTCAGCTGCCGTGGGGAGTCCTGCAGGCCTCCCTTCGGCATCCATGTGTATGATCGACTGAGCCCGGCTTTCCAGCTGCGTGGTACGGTACTCCAATGTGATGGTGGACACTAGCTTCAACCATGGCTGACACAGATCAGAAATCTGTGTCAAGGTGTTGCAGGCATCGAGCGCTTCAACCAAGCTCCTTCCTTGCACCAGAGGTTTGGCGAAGACCTGCGGATCCAAAAGACTAAGGGCAAAGATGTCGAACCACTTTTGGACGTAGCGTTTGAATTCCTGAACTGACTCTTGGTCTGTATACAGGACCTCTTCCGTCCTTGCCGTGTCTTTCAGGAACTTTTGGAATTCTTCAGCACTTTCACGGAAACCACGTGAAGCTTGCTGAACAGCACTAATTGCAAGTCCACGAATGACTACCTTCATATCCCCAGCGGCTTCCTGCAAACTGCGGACCGTGTCCTCCATCAACTTGTGAAGTTCCTGTTCCAACTTTTGCTCAGCATTGGCCAATGATCCTGCATTGTATTGGCAGATCATCTGTAAAAACATGATATTGCTGGGAATCAAGAAGATCAAGGTGATGATTTGTCGTGCGCAAAAAGGGGCCTCGCAATACGCACCTTGGGTAGAGCTCATCTCGTAGATTTTCAAGCCAGCAGCCACCAATGAACTCACCACGCCGAGCAGAAGGATGAGGTGCAACCAGTCTTGCAGACTGAAGCACATTTGCAGTTGTTGCGGACAGCATGGCTTGCAACAGTTGCATGGGAAGCATGCGTCATGCAGACACAAGCAACGAGAACAGTTGCATGACCCCATGGTGCTGAAGCTCAAGACATTGTGGCTAAAGTGTGGTCCAATTTGATCTTGAGCAATGGCAAACACTGCAACAAGATGCAACAAGATGCAACAAGATGATGCAACAAGATGATGCAACAAGATGATGCAACAAGATGATGCAACAAGATGCAACAAGCTCTTCAGCTCTTCTGACCGAGCTGATGGGCTGACCGAACTGAACTGGCCGAGCTGGCCTGGTCTCTGCCACCAATCAAACCTGCCATTTGCTCGGGCCAAGTGCGACCATGCCTCGCTACATTCATGGGCAAAGCCGGAAAGCAACTTCGAGCACATGGGCCAAAACAAGCACCACCAAGTTCTACTTGCAAACCCAAACCAAATCTGCTTTGCAAAGACAAGGTTACCTGCAACACAAAGCACCTCACCAACAATTGTGCCAGGACTCAAAGACCAAAGCATGTCGTCTCTATCTGATGTCTGATATGTCTGAAGCCTCAAACTTCTTCAACTCTTTCAAGTTTCTTATGTTTCTTTCTTTAGGTGTCCAACATCGATAGGTCCTCAAGAACTTCCCGCGAGCTCATCGCCTAGCATCCATTGCACAAGGGCACAACTCCCAGTATCGCGAATTATGAGCAAATGGAGAATACTTGACACTCCCAGCGTTCAGGACAGGGGAGGAAGAAAACTTGCAATCCATGCATGTGTGAAGCAAGTTGAGGAAGTTGACAGAGTCAGCTGACAGAGTAAGGATGGTGCAGGGGAAGGAGCAGTTGCAGGCTTTGTCCCTGCACTCGGAGAAGTACGAGACTTCCGAGCCACTGGAATGGCCTTGCATTCCAGGCCTGTCAGTTTGATTCTGATGAAATTCAAACACGGACGTGATCTGCCGAATGAAGAACTGAAAGAAGCAAGCTCGATATGCTAAAAAGTGCTAAAGATGCCTCGATGCTCATCTGCCACCTGCAGCCAGGGCTGATGATGGGATTGTCTTTTTGGGAAAAAGCTTGCACTGTGAAATACTGTCCATGATCGTGCACCTGATCTCCTAGTCTTCAACACAAAGATTCCAAGCGTTTGGCATAAAGCATTGCCAAAGATTCATTTTGTCAAAAATCTAGTTAAAGCATGTTAAAGCCAACTATTGAGTACACTGAGTACACTTGCCAGATCGAAGAAAAAAAGGGTTTCTTCACATCTCGTGTAATTTCTGCAGCACCCAGTTCCATTTTGAAAAAGGATTGCCTCTCCCATACACCATCAGATACCATCAGCAAACCAGCACCTCCAAGTCCAGTCCACTACGGCTTCGGCCAATAGACCCTGAAGTCCTCACCATCAAAGTACTCAGCAACAGTCACAAAATGTCACAAACACCATCCTCCTATATCCTTCTAGTGCTAGGCTGTGGCTGCCACTTGCAGGGAAGAAGTCGATAGTCTTGTGTTGACTGCACATTGCAGATTCTATTCTATACAAAAGTGCAGCAGCCTGAACCAAGTGACAATGCCAAAGTGACCTAAACACCCTGCAACACTGCAATTTCTATCTGCTAATATCTGCTATAAAGAATTGGATGAATGAATGTATCTAACGAATCTGCCTGGTGGCTCAATTTACGAGTCACACTTCATCTGAATCGAACATCATTCATGTTGCCCAACCCAAACCTGAAGCAACGATAAGAAACAATACGCAACGACCAAATCTAGGTGCTGTCCAAGCTTCCATGATCCATTGCTTGGTGCTCGCACAGGAGTGCGATTGCCTCGTCGAATGTCCGGAGCAGGTGCCGGAGGAGATCCCGATGCCTTTCGGAGTGCCAGAAGTATCAGAAGTTCTGCCAGAACATGTCTGCCAGAATTGAACAGAATTAAACAGAATTGAACAGGACCGGGACTGGGGGAATCGACTGGACATGTTTGCGGTGAAGGATCCATTGCAAAGCGAAGCTCCCAAGTCGATGTCGAACCAATAGACTTGTCTTCATACTCTGAAATTACAGTATACAACCTTCCAAGACTGCTATTCTGGCTGGCCATCGTTGGTACCATCTGGATCCATCTGGAGTTTTGTTTGTTTCTTTGTACATCTTTGTACCATCTGTTTCTTTGGGTTTTACATTCCTGATTTTGATCTCGGCCTTGAGGGTTCGAGGTCCAGACTCCCGTCCTTGGACAGTCAAGAAATGGGTGTCCTCTGGCATGCGCTGACTGTGCAACTGCCCAGCCTGCACTACTCTGTGTCCGGCGGTGCCCAGCCTCCAAGTCAAACAGATGGACCCGAATTGGGAAAGCCACGAAAAATGACCGAAAAACTGCTTTTTTCATATGGATTTACATACTCCTATGGTTACATAAAGCCCCAGGTACCATTGCCTCGTCTCTGCGGGCATCAGTTGGATCTAGCTTCTTGACAGAGCTGCTCTTGACCTGGGCTTTTCGGCTGTATCTCCCATCACGCAATATCAACGATATCAAAGGTTCGAAATGTCTTGGAAGCAGCTACAAGATTCTATGAATCCGTTTCAGACTGTTTTTTGAGGTTTGCACAAATTTTGGAGAATTCCAAAGTGGATCTCCATCGCTGACCAGCGGCCCTCCGGACCTGCCACCAGGATCCACAAGTGTCAGATCCAACATCGTTCAAAAGAATTGCCAAGTACTATGAAATAGTTTATAAATATGAGTATTAAATAGTATTATATAATTAGATCCAAAGATCCAAGATGATCCAAGTATCTACTTGCAATGCGATACAATTTGATTCAGACAGTTAAATCATCAGTCCCCGCGTCTCCACAGCTCAGGTTCGGGCTGAAGAGGCCCAACAAGGCAGCCAAGTGAAGATGAACGCTTTGGAACACTTCCTCCGCCAATCAGTCGCGCCAAGCGATTACACCAATAAGTTTCCAGTTTTTACCCTTCTCCACTCTTAGCATTTCTTCGCTTTTTCCAGCTTTTTCTTGACATGTGTCTTCAATGTCAGGGCTGGTGTTGGCATCTGGCAGTCAAATGTTGACAGCTAACTAGTCTAGCATGAGTGCAGGTGCCTGATGTGCGTCCACGCTCGCTTTCAACTCCGCGCTTGCCACCGTTGCCCCTGGACCCCGGCGTTGCCCTGCCCAAGTCAGAGTCAGACTTTGGAAAGCGGCTTCGCAAAAAGATGCTTTGCAAATTCTGCAAAATGGTCATAGCATGTCATAGCTTTGCGAACATTGCAGACCATGTCCTCCGGACACTCTTGGTCTTGGTGCCCAGCCTAGAAGGCTTTCTGAGCGGCATCGACGGGTTCACCGCCACCTGACAACGGTCGCGGCTTCCTCTCTAACCTCTAAATTTCCTGCAAAATCCTTGCACTCGCTTACCAAAATGGGCACATGCAATGACTTCAAAATGCAAGAGCGATAAGTACCTAGCCTTTGCCTCAGCTGCTATCGTATGCTGGGACACCTTGCAAATCTTCGACACAAGGAAGATAAAAAACCCAGGCAATTTTGGGGCTTCCCTGAGATTCAGAAGTTGGTAGGCAAAACAAAAAACAGAAAAAACAAGCATGTCCACAGCATCAGCATCTCCAAGCCCCTAACTTGGCCACTTTCATCTCCTGCAACTCTGTCTGACACTCATCTTGCACTCATGAGCTGTGGGGTACAAAATACTCGAAGTGCTGCGTTGACCTATTTGATGTGTTGGAAAACAGGAAGAAGTACGAAAGCACTGGAAATATTGTCCTTAAAAAGTCTGCTTAAATGCAAAGATCTAACACGAAGCATGACATCCGCGCCTCCAGCTAGAGGAAGCTCCTGCAGCAAATTCGATCCAATTCGTATTCAATAGCAGGCAGCTGCAGACCGGGTCACAGAACAAAGCAAGAGAAACCAAGAGGAGAAAGATACAAGCAGGTTCAAACGGTTCAAAGATTCTGTATCCAATGTCAGCACATTATACAAGTGGAATTCATATCAGATGGGCGGTTCCGATGGATCAAAATGGCTAAATGCCAAAATATGCCAAATGCCTGATCCTAGGCAAGACATGGCAAGACAGTCCAAGGCAGCTGTGGACAGTATGGACTCACATGGACTCTCCAAAGGAGCACTGTTGTGAAGCGCAGTAAACTTGCTTGGGTTGCACCACAAATTGGGCAACAGAATTGGCTAGAAGACAAGTATCAAATAGACTGTTTGTACGGTCATACCAAAGAAAAAGTGCTGAAAGTAGGGGCAGCAGTTTGGCAGGAAAAGAGAAAAAGCAGCAATTTCATGCAATTTCCACATCCACACTTGAGTGCCTCCATCTCTGAGCAAACAGGTGCTGTGCTGCCAGCTTGGGGAGTTTCTGACCTTCCGCGGATTTGAAGCACTGAAATGCAAAGAAGCATCTAAGAGCCCTAGAATCCACAGTCCTGGCACACTTGGTGCACATGGGACTGGCGGTGCACGTTCTACGCATCTTCCCCAGGTCTGCTGCACCTATTGGACTCAATCATGTCATCTGCAGGACGAGGACTAGGACTGTCACACCTTGGAACAAATGTCTGAAAGAAGGTCTGTCTGGGTGTCTGACTAGTCTCCGCATGGCTTCGTTTTGCTTGGTGGGGGGTTCTTGAAGGATTCCGTGGTATCATTGCAGCAAATTGCACGGCTTGCCCGGCTTGCCCGGCTTGCCCGGCTTGCCCGGCTTGCCCGGCTTGCCCGGCTTGCCCGGCTTGCCCGGCTTGCCCGGCTTGCCCAGTGTCTTTGAACCCCTGAGGAGTTGAGGAGGCGGCTGGATTCCTTCACCAGGACTGTTGGCTTCAGAGTCATGAGAGGTCTCGGACTGATACCAGTCCTCGGGAACCAATCAGAGCAAAAGATAAAGGCGAAGCCAGCGACACAATACCGGATGACGAGTGCAAACATGAAGCACAAATCATGAATGCTTTTGAGGCTGTTCTCCACTCCACACAATCAAGCTGAGTTGCATCTCTGCTCGTACATATCTCGGCTTCCGCCCTGAGAATGTGACCGAGAAAAGTCAAATCATAAAATCATAAAAGTGTCCAAAGCTTGCAAACTCTCCTCTTGCTATTTGATTCTTTGGGGGGCGAGCCTTTGAAAATCAGCAACTTCGGATGGGCAGGCTGCCTCCCACTCTGCAAAAAGCCGGCTTGGCCTGCCCAGCCGAATGGAACCGAATGGAAGATGGCAGTCCACCAGAAAAATTGCCCAATCGCTGACCTGACACCCGTCCCATCACTGATGCTGCCGGGCCTCACAGAAACTTGCAGAGTTCTAGGAGGCAAATATATAATGCTTTGAAATCGATTACAGGATCTAGTAAGAATTTGGATCATTGTGTATCTATAGGAAGGAGTTGGAGACCAGGCTGACGTTCCTCATACAGCTTCCTAGTATGACTTGGCATGGGGATCGGAGCCCCTGGAAAACCATGGAAAACCGAGGACCTGCTCTGGTATATTCAGTCTCAGGAGTGTAATCTTGAGCCTAATTACTCAAGAATGTAGGGTAGGTCATTTCATTTGAGGCTCTGGCGCAATCTGCGACTCCAGAGATAATGCCGCTTTGACAATGTCGCCTGAACATGGTTGGGGTTGTGGGCACTCTGTATGTGTGCGTGTGCATGTGCGTGCAAGTGCGTGTCTGTGTGCATGCATGTGCGTGTGCCTGCGCTTTTGCATGTGTGCGCAATGAACGTTTTGGGGCAATGAACAAATCAAATCGCTTTTGATGCACTCTGGCTGGGTCGCTCCTTCGCAGAACTAGCAAGCAAAAGCCAGAAAAACTAACCTCTACCGCATATACCAATACCTCTATTTTTCAACTTACTGTAAGCTTCAGGTCTGCTTTCACAAGATTCTTACAATTACAGTATGTTGTATGGATTTTCGTGAAATGGGAATGTCTCTGACAACCGGTAAGATCTGCATGCCAAAAATCCTTGGAATTTGAAGATCCTCAGATCATGTTCAGGCACCTCCAGCGAGTGGATCGCCAGCACGCATACTCATCATGTCCAAAATCCCTTCAGTTCCTTCTTGCAAAATCCTGAGCTGAGCATAGCTGCATGAGCATAGTCACGCACAGCCAAGCAATTTATCCTTGGTCCAGCCTGTTTTTTCGCAGCTTGACGATTGCCAATGCGATGAGGACGACGGCCTGGAACTTGTTACGGCTGTTACGGGCTTTGCAAGTGGAAATCTCACGCGGCTTTGCATTTTCCAGAAATGGCGAGCGGCATCAAGCGGCATAACTGTGGGACGAACCTGTAATCCGTCGCAGACTATGAGATCCCAAACACCTGGCCAAAAAAGGGCCGTGTCCGATTAGTGAGAAGGAATCTGATTGACCAATGTTGACCATACAATCGTTTATTTGCGGTATAATCATACAATCGTGAAGTCACAGCGAGAAGCAGGAAGTTTGATCACTTCTCGATGACTCATCAAGATCCTGCGAGTATTCCGTCTACGGGCATTTGCCCTTGGTGCAGCACTTGGCTTCCTGGTGGGCCATCCCAACAAGACCTCCCTTGAAATCGCAAACTCTCCAAATCACTCTCCGGTGAAGCCTTGAGAAAGCGTGAGATAAAGTGTCAACAGTGTATAATATATGCATTATATTGTATTATATTAATTTATATACACACAAAGCAGTTGAATAAGCTTCCCAAGCTATGCACAAGAGCAACAGAATCCAAGTTGATCCTAAATTGTCTGATGTCGTCTGCTCGTTTTTGCCTGTGCAGTGCGCTTTGTTTTCAGAAATGTTGACTCCCGAGAGAAGGAAGGTGGATTGTGTGTGTGCTTGATCTCTTGGCAGGTGAAATTGGGGCAGAATGAACAGAGACCGACTCAATGCGGACTGAATGAAGGCGAGAATGAGCTATGAATTGGTGGATGTGATAGTCTTGGCCGCGAATGAATTCGTGAACAAAATGAGTTTTGTTGGAGCAAATGGAGACTGACGAGATTGGCGAACTGAGAAAGGAAACTCAGGATTTCATAACGTGCATGACGTGTGCATGACGTGTGCATGACGTGTGTGACATGTGTGACGTGTGTGATGTGTGAGCACAGGGCTGAGACAGCTGTCAATGTAGTTGAACATGGGAGTGTGTTTGAAGCTGACTCACATGTCAATTGGAGACTCACCAGGATTCTTTCGGATTCTTACGAACTTGAAGCTGGTCACAAGCTTCAAGAGTTTTGGCTGATGACCTGTCCCAGCCTCTTGATTGTTGTGTTTAAATCTTTCAAGGCTGGGGCTTAGGTCAACGCTCAAGGAGCACAAGCTCCGCACACTGGTTCTCAGCTAAAAAGCAATCGGTATACTCTGATATGATGTCCGAACATGTCCAAAGTGTCACAAAGGTTCAAGGCCAATACTGTCTGCACATGTCTGCACAAAAAAGTTGCCGGCAGGAAGCAAAGAGAATCTCGCATTACTGTTGTTGTGTTCACCCTGTCCTAGACAGAAAAGGATAGCAAAAACATGGCAAAAGCATGGCAAAAGCATGGCAAAAGCATGGCGGGCAGACGCGCTGCTGAAGAGAAGCTCAGAGGCTGTGTAAAAATTGTGAGTATCCACCTGCAAAAATTCTGCAAAGTATGTCTGAATAATGTCTGAATACTGTCAAAGCAGCGTCACTGATTGCTTCGCTTAGGCAAGCCTAGCTCTTCAGGCTTCAATTTTGACCATTTTTGCCTCTAGTTCCGCGCATCCTCAGGTAGTCTTTGGTATAAGCATGGTAACAAACACATTGGCGAGGACTAGGACACCACTATTCTCCGAAGCCCATCTGAAGCACTTTAACATGCCAAAAGTGTATCAAAACAAAAAAAGTACAGAAACATACAAAATGTATCAAAAAGTGGAATCGATCATATATCACTGTATCAAAGCAGTGGTGCCTCAGCTACGCAAGCCTCCAGCGGTGCTGTGCCCAGTTCAAGACTATACGGCATGACTATGTTGCAACTCGTTTGGTCGCAAGGTCTACGAGAAGTGGCTCCACGCCCTACGGATCTGATACTAATTCGCATCAATGCGAACTAGAAATCTCCCGTCGAGACTCACGCGGCCCCTTGGTTGCGGGTATGCGAATCACATCCCAAAACAGTCATTGATCACATCATATCTTTAAAGAACATCATAGAACATCAAAGCTACAAGTTTTGTGGCATGCTGTCAAGCTTCCATAGCATGCCACGGGTCCGCAAAAGCTTCCACGCAGTGGCAAGGGCAAGGAGGCATCTGTCACATCAATGTTAACCTGCGGTCTGGCATTACATAGCACAAGCTTATCAAGCTGCCTGCATCCACAAACTGACTGCTCTTTCCTCGAAGCCATGAAAATAGCAGAAAAAGAAAGAAACAAAGACATCAGAACGAAAATGGCAGCAATACATTGAACCTTCGGCTGGTTTTCCATCCACGAATGAAGAGCTGAGAAGACCTTCTGCGCAAGTGCAGGACGACTTCATGGAGAGATATCAAAGAAAGCTATTATCAAAGAAAGCTCTTATCTTTGAGTTGTCTTTCTTGTACAGCATCAGCAAACCCTCTTTCTTGACAGAATCCCGGCCTGGCGATTATTGGACATGATCAGAGGAAAATTCTGATCGCTCATCTGTGCTGCAAAAGCAGCTGTGTCAGCCTTGCCGCTGAAATGCTCCGCTCATGCAACTGAGGAGAGGCATGAAACTTAAAAAATGCAAAACAAAGGACAAGGATGAACAAGGATTGCTGGTGGTGTCGTCATCTCCTGTACTTCTCCACCACTACACAAGAGCAAAAAATCTGCAACAAACAAACAACAATAAACAATCTATTCAATATGCACAGCTCCTTGATGTTCTTCTACGTCGCTTTGTCCTCCGGGCCTCTATTTGAGTCACGTACTGCAAGGTTCCAGCATCAAGCTTTGGCCCAGCTGCCTGAAGTGCATTTTATAAGGACGCCGAAGAACAAGGCAGAAAAGGCGACAATGGTGACAACGCCATTAAGGATTCAATAAGGCCCGATGCGGCATCTGCGGATATGCCAAATGTGCAACCGAGTGCGCCCAAAACGCAACCTCGCCTTCTTCAAAGTTTTGATGGCAAATTGCCAAGTGGTCACAGCTTTTGCCATGTCCGGACATGAATCAGACAGCCCAGCCTCGGAACAGGTGCCCCTACCCAGGACAAACGAAGACAAGCAGCACAAGGCCATGCTGTCCAAGTGACATCGCAACGCTTCAGCAGCTCGCCGGTCTTCAAGGCCTACAGGCAGGGTCTGATGACGCACGGCTCTCTTGGCTCTTGTGAAATTCAAATCTATCCATTCTACAGCTCACAGTGTGTCACACACTCTCCCAAGTCATTAGCTCTCTGCCTGAAATGCCTGAGGAATGGTGGCTGGCGCACAGGCCTTGCTGCCTGTGCATGAGAAAGATTCAAATGCCGTGCAGAGTATGGACAGTGTACAATTGCCAAAGATGAGAATGAGAAGAGGATACTCCAGAATCAATTCCATTCTCGCAACTGCACCCTCAGAATAGGGAACAAATCCAATGATCCAGAAGAAGAGACCTGACTGAATGGTTCCTTGGCACAAGCTACTGGAAGCTCAAAAACGCATGCTCAAGGGGGGGACGCCATGCCTGCTGACCAGCCCTCCAAAGTCTCCCGACCACCATCGGACTTTCTGAAGAAGCACTTCTTAGCACCTGCAACTCGTTGCAAGTGCATAGCTGCTACAGCTTCATCTTCACATATCTTCACAACGGGTAAAAAGAAGATCTGAATCATCCCCGATATGTTGCACTGCTCAAATTGGCAGTATGGAACAGCCAAGTGCAAAGCTACCCATGCACCACACCATAAATCTCATCATACCTATCTAGCTTCTGTTCAAAGCAGACTGTGACTAAGCGGAGTACCATCTTGCTCTCCAAACCTTGGTAAACATACAGGGAAGGCAACAAATCACAGGAAGGAAAGACTTGGGAAGACAATGGTCCGGTTGCACCACCGAACGTCTTTCCTCACAGGAGAGAAGCTTAAACGCGGCCGAGGTACGTCCAGTGAGTACACTCGGGTAGCTCTGCACAAGTTCGTGCACACAAGGCAGGTGTATCAGCGATGAACTTGTCAGAATTCTTGCAATCGTTCTGCCAGCAGCCTGGTGGAAGCAAGAGAAAGTTCACTGACCCTTTTTCTGAGGAATCAGTACCCGTCATGTCTTGACTTCACACCACACGGAGCCTGCAGCTCCATGAGTGCTGATGTCAGCAAAGATTGCCTTGGCAGTTTCTCATCACATCACGCATCACTGCGCCCGAGAAGTCACAGAGCCAAGATACATGAGCTCCAGCATGCCGAAGGACGACGTTTGGCTGCATGCAGTCTGGAAATCCAGCACTTTCCAACATAGTCCCAGCGCAAGCGCAAGCAAGTCCTTAACGGCCAGAAAAGCATTCGGTGGCATCGAATATTGAAATCTTGCCCCCCACGTTCACAGAGCCTAAGTTTCGGACGGCAGATGCTGACCTCAGTATGCAAGAGGGCAACAGCAATGCAAAGGCGCAGGCCGTGAGCAAGTTTTTGGTGTTCATGCAAAACTAGCCAAAACAAGGCACAACAAGGACTGTAGCGAAGGCGATCTTATATACTATCACTAGTAGGGAGTGCAGAAAACACCCAGTGACCCAGTTTTCCCAGCCCTTGCACAAACACAATCACCATGTCTCTTCTTTAAAAGTTTGGAAGTCTTTGGCGGAACAATCGCGGCATTCCCTCCACTCAATGGCATGAACTGACAATGCAGCAAAAACAACAGACAAGGAGTCACTAGTTGAAGAATCAGTTTGGAAGCGACAGAGCAAGGACAAACGCTGGACATAGAAGCCTAGATTGCAAGGGCAAATGATGTACAAGCCTTCAAGGCACGAGCCAGCCACATGGCAGTCCAGCCCAGACGCGTTCTCTTTGACGGAAACAAGAGCAAGAACCCTAAGAGGGAACAGCCTCGTTCTACCAAAAGGCCTGGGATAACTACTGTAGGGGTAAGTAGGGTCCTGCAACCAAGAAAACAATTTGAAACAGCATGTTGCACAACATTTTGAAACAGCTGCACAGTCATCTGTAACTAATGGGTGACATATTTTTGCCAAGATACAGACCAGTCCTGCGGAGCACCTTTATCGTCGGTATCTGGATTCGGAGTTGGCTTGGCAGTGTGATAGCGGTCTGCACTCGGGACGTAGCATTCGATCCTTCCCCACGAAAACCTTGGTTTTGCAATTATCTGAACGGCACTCAACGGGCTCGATTCCCTGTTTTGTTTTTAGATTCCGGGTTGCTGCTGCTTAGCACGGAAAAAAAACATATAAATACATACAATCCATGGAGGTCGGTGTGCACTTGTCTGTAGGTGCAGCCAGTCTCTATTTTAGACCTTGACATTCGAACCATTCACCGTGCAGCAGAATGCAATTTTACCGCTGGTGTTGGGAGACCCATCTCGGCCTGTACAGACATCGGAATAGATAGAGATAGATAGAGATAGATAAGATAGATACGACATATGGATATATCCATATAGATCGGACTAGGAGAAATGCAGATAGGATTTCGATTCCAACCACACCCGCACTAAATCACAAAATCACTAGGGGTCCATTGTCAAACAGGCACTGTCCACGGTTTTTTGGCCGGGGACATGAGAAACGACCGGACAAGACTGGAAAAGCCGCTACTAATACACAGAAAAATTGCAAAAACAAAGAGACAAGAAGAGACAGATCGCAAAGCAGACTAGACGAATGCAAAAGATGGAGTAGAGGTATATAAATCAAAAATAAACGAGCGACGGAAAAGGAGATCACATGGGATCAAAAAGATTGGTCTCAATTGCTTGATAGGAAAGAATGGGTACTTAGTACATAGGACAAATGGATCGCAAAGAATCTACAGATCAGCAAGAAGGCACGATGGGCGAGAATAGCTAGACAGGTTAGAACAAGTATGCAAGCAAGGCGTGGTAGGTTGGGAAATCTCAAAAGGAGACAAAAGGGCGGTGATACAAAATACATTGGATGGTTGGAGAACAGACATGCCGTAGGGAATCAGATGGGTTTGGGTTGGATCGGAGTCTTTATTACGAAGTTGCAGGGGGATTGGAATCTGCATGGGTCGGACCGGCAATCTCGACCATCCCGACCATCCCAACTATACTTCGGTGAAGCATTGGCCCAACATGGGCCACTAATGGCAATCAACACAGGGTCTTCACGCAAAGAAAACAGTCCAAACAAGAAGGTGCCTGTTCTCACCCTTCACGGGCAACAAAGCCTTGAAATGACCCAACATGACTCAAGATGCCCTGCCCGAACGTACTGCACCCTACGCGTAGGTCCATGGGCTTCACCCAATCACCCAGGCATCAACACAGGTTCTCTCCTCCTGCAAAACCTTCTCCCTTCATCCCAAGCCAACTACCGCCGCATGACTCCAAATGTCTCAAAAGTGTTGCTATGTAGCCTCAACCTACTGCACCCTACCTCGCAAGTTGCCCAATATATAGGCCCAGCATATTTGGCTTCACGCTGGCATCGACAAAGCTTCACACCAAAAAAAGAACAAACGCGTAGATCAATCAAGCTAAGGACATTGTCATGCAGTGGAGCGGGGGCACTTTTAGAAACTTGACATGGAATCAAAGTAGCAAGCTCAAGATTGAACATGTTCCAAATACATGCAGGGGTCGGGTATATAGATTTAGAGATATAGAGATAATTACAGAGGTACAGTGCTATATTGTAGAAATGAGATCAGCAGAATTCATTGATCTAGCACTTGAAATCTTCTATTTTTGCATTTGTGCAACAAATCAAGCAGCTCAAAGGTACTTTGGGTCTCTGCGCAACTGCATAAACTACTGCGCAAAAAATCCTCTCCGCTACTTGTGTGAAATGAAGCCGCATTTTGCGCTCCAAATGCCGCGAAGGAGCTGCTTCGTTCTTGGAGCGCGTGCCAGCAAAGTCGGCACCATTGGAGTGGCATCTGCTGCTACAAAATGGTCATATGCCAGGCCCTCACAACGGAGCAAGCTGAAAGAGTTTGAACGACACTGGGGTTATAATTCAATGAATCCTTCAGCCCTTCACGATTACACAATTCAATTTGGGAGGTTTCCGATGTAGGATTCCTGGCATGGAATGTCTGACAATATGGGTGGCGCGTTTGTTTAGAATCATCTGGTGCAGCTCCAAAGAACATTGCCCTTTCCTAAATCCCTGTATGAGCTGACACGCAAATGGATAAAGAAACCAATCCACAAAAACTGCTCTACAGTCATCCATCCAACTACTTGTCATTCATTCACTGATTTGCTTGCTCGCTCGTTCGTGTGTTCATTTGTTCCATAAATCGAGCGTTTTTCTGATTCCTTCATTCATCTTTCCCGCCTTTCGATCCCTTGTTCCTCATGTTCCTCCCTATGTCCACTCTGGATATATAATCTGAACTAATGAAGCTTCAAAATCTGACGACTTATCAGTTACAACTTCCTTAGCAACTTCTGGCAAGTCTTTCAGTCCCGTCCTGGGAACCGCAGGTCTGGCCACATGAAGCTCCTTCAGCTCCAAGGTACCAACATCTTCCGTGTGCTTCCACACCACCCTTTCGCAAAGCATCTCAAGAATTCTCAAATAGAAATGTTCTCTTCTTTGAAACAGAAGAGTAAAGCAAGATATGCTGAGAACGGAAAGCTCTTGAAATGTTACATGTTTTATATGGTGTTTTTCCACGTTCGGTATTTTTTTGATTGAGTCCAGATCTTGTTTCAGATTGCAAGAGCCCTTGTATTAGACTATCTGCGGAAAAAGAATGTTCACAAAGTGCCATGATGAGGACTCACAACAATTCAGCCATGATACGTTGGGACAAACGGCCGCAGCGAAGGTTCCACTTGATAACAGTGACAACCATCTGACCGCCCTCATCAGTCCCAGATCCTGACAGACCAAGTGTAGGAATTTCGACCGTTGCTCGATTATGTAGGGCAGTCTCCCCCAAAGTTGGTCCCAACGATTTCTTGCCATGCTAAGTACGATTTCCAAGTGACGTCCCTAAACAAAACGAACAAACCATTGCTTTGATCGTCGTCAAACCTTCCCACCTCAAGGATGCTGCCCAAAGCACAGGCTCAAGCACTATCATCAGCAAAACTTGAGCCAAGAAACAAATGACGTCCAGCAGCTTCCATCAATTAGTACAAAAGCTTTGAGAACTGATATATGGATCAAATTGAACAGCAATAGATTGGGTATATGATGCATGTATCGTGCAACTAAGAGATATATATATAATTATATATAGAGATTGGCATTCTATGATTTGGTCTCAAGCCCTCCATTGGCAGAACTGTTCGGCTGGATTGGGCTTGCCCGGCTGGGCTTCACACCTTGTCAGGTATAACTCCGGCGTGATCTGCTGGTCTTGAAAGTGTCTGTGAACCTTACATGTTTCCAGAACTTTGCTCCAAGGAGACTTCTAAGGTCTTCTGAGTCTAGTCACATTGAGGGAGCTCATGCCCTTTGCCCCTTCATAGCGCAAGAATGCGCAAGAGTTTTATGTTGTATTCATGGCTGTTGTTGCTCTGAACGCTATGGTGCTTCGCCACTTGCTTTGCAATAGCTGGAAGCTTGCGGTTGAAAACTGAAAGCTGCAAATTGCAAGGGGCCGCACATCTGGAAAAAGCCTTTGTAGCAACGTTCGATACTGAAACCTGTCAGGTTGCTTCCGTCTTGCCAAGGGGCAGCTTCTGTCAAACAATTATAGTTGTAGGATAGTTATAGGCATAGGTGCACATTCATATTAGTGCCATGTGTCTTCTTGGTCCCATGGTATGAAAATATGCAAACATGTGCTGCTTTCAGCTGACAAATCGTGGCAGGATCGCGTATGCAACTTGAGGAGTGGCAAACCTTCGCAAAACAAGAGATTTGCTCGGTACCTGGACATGCGGGCAAAGGTTCATTAGACTCGTGCATCTCTCCAGAAGAATTTCTGCGAAGGATATTGTTCAACTTCAGTACTTTCCCAAACAACCTATGCGTAGCCGGAAAACAATCAAGAATTCTCCCAGCTTGCTGCAGCTGGCTCCAGCACACTTGTGACCAATGACAAATGTATTACTGTATTACCCTTCCAATAAAATATCACATTCATATTCTCGCAGTCTGACATTGCTGTGTCGCACTCTAACTCCCAGTCAAAGGATGTACAGAATTCACAATCATCTGCCAAAGCATATCTACTTGTTCGCAGACTTTTTCATGATGGGGCACTTTACCATCATCTGCACGAGCAGCAAAAATGCATCCTGGAACAACAGCACACGAAATACAAAGTTGTGATGTGCATTGCTGTCTTCGAAGGAGCACCTTGGGTGCATCTGGAACACGTCCGGCAACCATGAGGATGAAGCCAGCTACGAAGTTCATACCCTGACAGTACCCGACCTGTGCAAACATTCAACAATGTATTTCAAGAACGGTGTCATCAAACATGCAGGCACTAGAATTACGGAAACTAGAGAATCAAATCAATCAAATCTTCTTATTTGGCTCTTGAATGAAGCCACAAACATCAGACAAAGCCCTGTGCTTGCCCTCATATCCAAACAATGCTACTAGGCAGCACACACGTTAGGGCGAACCACCACAGCAGATCAAGCACTGGTTAAACCGCTCATGTCGATGAGTGCATTATGCATCTACTCTTCTGCGCATGCATCTGGTCCATTCAGTCCATCCGGCGGTCTCAATCCTCCCCGGATTCTTCTAGAATGCCTATATATGCCTTTCCAAGCTTTTAAGCGCTTTTAAGCAAGTTTTGAGCACCATCACTGTATCTATTTCAATTGTCAGAATACTCCTCATTTCCTAGCACGTTTGTGTCCTCAGTCCCAGCTGCTTTCGCTGATCTGCAAAAGCATGGCCAACTGACTCACTGAAGAGTCTGCATTTTTGTCTCCGTTTTCCAAGACTGGCAAATGCCTCTTGCCATCTCTTGCCCCTATTTGTTCACTGATCCTCCTGGCATAGCATCATTTAATTTAGTACAGTACGGGTCCAAAACTCTTGTTTGCCTCGCCTATGCACCTGCCGTTGCTAGTGCCTCCACACTGCTACGAAAAACCAAGTGTTTTGTGAAAATTCTCAGCGCCTTCACCAAATGAGCTGTGTTCGAAAACACTTGATCAACTGTCGAACCTATAGAATTGCTTTCACGCGGCTTTCGCGGTGCTTTCGCGACCACAGTTTTAGCCTTCGCAGGGACATCTTTTTTGTTGTTTACTTTCGCGGCGCTTTCGCGGCGCTTTCGCGGCGCATGTCTTCTGACACTCTTTCGCGAAGCTCTTTCGCGAGCTTTCGCGCTCAGCTATTTTCCTTTTGCGAAGACACTGTAGGTTGCATCCCTGAGAAATTTGGTTGAGGCATTTTTGAACGCTGCTCAAATGTTAATTGGGGTTCATCCTGGGCTCAATCGTTGTCCATTCAAAAATCCTAAAGACCCTCGCCCAGAAAGCCCATGCTGTGCTCGATTGCGCGATGCTGCTCGATGGTGCTTGAGGCGCTTTGGTGCGCTTTGGTGCTCTTTGGTGCTCTTTGGTGCTCTCAGCTCCAGGCACTCGGAAAAAGACCCGAGTGAGCTCGAAGCATCGCAGCCTCAGAAACTTCGGCAGAAAGCTCTGCTTCACATCGCTTCACTCCCAGCTGCAGGCCCTTGGTTGCATCTCTTTGTTGAGATTCCTTAGGGGGTCTGTTTTGCTGTTCTCTTGTCCCCGTGGTCTTGGCCCTTTGCTAATTCTCTTTTCTTTCTGTCGTCGAAGTCCTCCAGACCAGGAAAGGTCCTTTCAGCACAAAAAAAAAGTAAATCCCAGCACAAGTCTTTTCGGCCCACCCAGCACCACATTCTACTTCCAGGATCAGTAGTGCAACAAGAAGATGGGACAGCAAGCCAAGTCATCAGCCATTCGGTGAGACGAAAGCGAACGATGCGAACGTGTTGTTTGCTGATATAAGGTATTCGATGTTTTGGGCAGTGCTCCTGTCGAGGTCTTTTTCGATTGCCTCGACTGTCTTGACATCTGGAACTTTCCTCATGATCCTACCAAAGCTGCACATGCGATGTGCAAACTCACACGTGGATGGTTCGTAAACCATCCCGAACTGTCATGTCTTGCTTTGAACGAAT